>OZ005662.1:43919312-44341812 GCA_963930645.1 Salticus scenicus
ATTTTAGGAAAAAATATTCTGAATTATTGCAAAGTAGGTAATAAGACACAACAATAGATTCTTTTAAATTTATGAAAAAATATTCAGAATTATTGCAAAGTAGAAAATAAAACACAACAATAGATTCTGTTAAATTTGTGAAAAAATATTCAGAATTATTGCAAAGTAGATAAGAAAACACAACAATAGATTCTGTTAAATTTATGAAAAAATATTCAGAATTATTGCAAAGTAGATAATAAAACACAACAATAAATTATTTTGGATTAATGAAAAAAATGGTACTCTACTTCTGGCTGTAATTTTCCAAAATTATTCCTATGTAACTTATAAAATACATCGTTCGGTTTATTAGGATTTACAGAAATGTTTCTACAATGAAAGGACATATTTGACAATTATGATTTTTAGAATTATTCAGAAACAATTTACAAATACACCGATAGGTTCCTTTATATTTACAAAAACATTCTTGCAATAAAAGGGCTTTTTTCGTTTGTCCATAATTTTCAGAATTATTCTGAAGTAGCTTATAAAAAGAATGATAGTCGTTTTCAATTTACTCAGAGCTGCCAACCAAATCCGGCAAATTGTTAGTACCGCCCCTTTTCCTACACCACTTAATTTTTAGAGTAATTCTCTTCAAATATATTTACGATGAATGAAGAAAACAAATACTCTAAAAATTAAGTGGTGTAGAAAAAGGGGCGGTACTAACAATTTGCCGGATTAGGTTGGCAGCTCTGTTTACTGAGTTTTTTCTGAAATAAAAGACATTCTTTTCCCGCCAATAACACTGGTCTGCACGAAAACCGGTCCGAATACCATTAATGCAAATTCTTATATAAAATGACATCCTGAATCCGAATAGGACGCCCATTTCGCCCCACCACCCCCCATTTTTAGGGGACGCACTCCTATTTTTATGACTGTTTAGTAATTTTATAGCTATGAATTTGATTTGGAGGGGGGAGGGATATTATTTTAACTGTTAACTATCTTCTGAGAGGCTACAGAGAAGAAAAGTTGTAAATCATGAATATTTGTAGCAAGGGGGGAAATTTAGGGGGGAAATTGGATTCGCCGCTGAAATTAGAAATTACATTTATTTATTTTATTAATCCATTATTATTACATGTTATTTATTATATCTTAATTTTTTCTGTTTTTAAATTTTAAAATAATCCTTTTCCACCCTCCAAATCATATTCGTAGACATAAAATTACAGACAGTGGTAAAAATTGATGGAGGGGGTGGCGTCCGGCAAAAACGGTGGGTGATTGGGAAAAATAGGGATCATATTCGGATTCAGGAAGTCATTTTACATAAGAACCAGAAAAAAATAATATCAGGGTTCGATTTTTTTTTTTTTTTTTCAGCAGTGTAATTTTTGGAATTATTCCAAAGTACTTTATAAAACACACCGGTAATCCTTTTGGTTTATAAAATTACGGACATTGATAAAAATTGATGGAGGGGTGGCGTCCCGCGAAAACGGTGGGTGATTGGTAAAAATAGGGATCATATTCGGATTCAGGAAATCATTTTACATAAGAACCAGAAAAAATGATATCAGGGTTTGAATTCTTTTTTTTTTTTTTTTTTTTTTTCAGCAGTGTAATTTTTGGAATTATTCCAAAGTACTTTATAAAACACACCGGTAATCCTTTTGGTTTATAAAATTACGGACATTGATAAAAATTGATGGAGGGGGTGGCGTCCCGCGAAAACGGTGGGTGATTGGTAAAAATAGGGATCATATTCGGATTCAGGAAATCATTTTACATAAGAACCAGAAAAAATGATATCAGGGTTTGAATTCTTTTTTTTTTTTTTTTTTTTTTTTTTTTTTTCAGCAGTGTAATTTTTGGAATCATTCCAAAGTACTTTATAAAACACACCGGTAATCCTTTTGGTTTATAAAATTACGGACATTGATAAAAATTGATGGAGAGGGTGGCGTCCCGCGAAAACGGTGGGTGATTGGTAAAAAGTAAAATTAGGGATCATATTCGGATTCAGGAAATCATTTTACATAAGAACCAGAAAAATTATATCAGGGTTTGAATTCTTTTTTTTTTTTCAGCAGTGTAATTTTTGGAATTATTCCAAAGTACTTTATAAAACACACCGGTAATCCTTTTGGTTTATAAAATTACGGACAGTGATAAAAACTGATGGAGGGGGTGGCGTCTCGCGAAAACGGTGGGTGATTGGTAAAAATAGGGATCATATTCGGATTAAGGAAATCATTTTACATAAGAACCAGAAAAAATGATATCAGGGTTTGAATTCTTTTTTTTTTTTTTTTTTTTCAGCAGTGTATTTTTTGGAATTATTCCAAAGTACTTTATAAAACACACCGGTAATCCTTTTGGTTTATAAAATTATGGACAGTGATAAAAATTGATGGAGGGGGTGGCGTCCCGCGAAAATGGTGGGTGATTGGGAAAAATAGGGATCATATTCGGATTCAGGAAATCATTTTACATAAGAACCAGAAAAAATGATATCAGGGTTTGAATTCTTTTTTTTTTTTTTTTCAGCAGTGTAATTTTTGGAATTATTCCAAAGTACTTTATAAAACACACCGGTAATCCTTTTGGTTTATAAAATTATGGACAGTGATAAAAATTGATGGAGGGGGTGGCGTCCCGCGAAAACGGTGGGTGATTGGGAAAAATAGGGATCATATTCGGATTCAGGAAATCATTTTACATAAGAACCAGAAAAAAAGATATCAGGGTTCGAAATTTTTATTTATTTATTTTATTTGTTTTATTTATTTATTTATTTATTTATTTATTTTTTTTTTTTTTTTTGGCAGCAGTGTAATTTTTGGAATTATTCCAAAATACTTTATAAAACACACCGGTAATCCTTTTGGTTTAGTAAAGTGTTCTTGCAGTAAAAGAAACTTTTCTTTTTTCTATAGTTTTTAGAACTCTTCTGACGTATCATCTATAGATTCCACACGATTTAAAGAAACGCTCTTGCAAACAAAGGACATTTTTCTTCTGTCCATAATTTTCAGAAGTATTCATAAGTAACAAATAAACTAAACCAATAGTTATCTTTGGTTTATCTATAGTTTCTAAAATAAAAATTCTCCATTTGCTGTACATCATTACCGGAATTAGTCCGAAATAGTTTATAAAATACACCAGTAGGTTCCTTCGGTTTATGAAAATGCTCTTGCAACAAAATGGACCTTTATTTTTGTCCATAGCTTTCAGAATTATTTTGAAACAGCATCTGTAGGTTCCTTATGATTATCGGATATATTCTTGCAAAAAAAGGACCCTTTGTTCACAATATTCAAAATTATTTACAAGTAATTAATACACTATGCCGATAAGTTCCTTTGGATTTACGAAATGTTTCTGAAATAAAAAAAAAGGTCCATTTTCTATACATAGTTATCGGACTTATTCCGAAATAGTTTATACAATACAAATGACATTGTTAATCTTCATTATTTCGTAGAAAAATGACACGTTTTTAGGTTTCATGTTTCAGTTCAAGAGCCCATACATGTTCTGGCCAACCAGTTCTGCCTGTAGATTTTTTATAATTCATGGGTGTTGACATCAGATTAGCCTGAAAGAAAAAAAAAATGTTTATATCATCTAACTACTATGCAATAAATATGAATAAAGTTCAAAGTAAAGTTTATAAACAAGAATAAGATCAGCGACACGAAATATACATCATAAGTCATGTGATAGCTCAAAAAATTATTGACTTATTTATATGAAATTTTGTATAGAAATCCCTTATACTATGAAACATCAAACTGTGACATGAAAAAATAAAATAAAATAAATAAATAAAATAGTAAATAAAACTAGTATGCTGTGGCCACCACAAGACTTTCTTCTACATTTTCCTATACAAGTTCACTCAGTAACAATATTTAAAAAAAAAAAAAAAAAAAAAAAACGATTTTTTTTTTCGTTAAAAGTAAAAAAATTAAAAGAATTAAAAAAAAACCGATAACTTTGTTTTAAATTATCACATATTTATAGTTCAACCATTCGTTTTAAGGGTATTGACGAGACCATTCGACAGATACCCATCTTGAAAATTTACTCTACTCCCCCCCCCCCCCTCCGCAGGTGCACAATTTTTTTTCCTCGTTAACTACTACTATTATCAATAATTCATATTAATTTTACAATCACACGATTAAAATAACTAAATAACTCTCATTATGTACATTTATACGAAATTTTGCCCTATGCTGCCACGTTAAAAATTTAGAAAAAAATGCTATCACAGCGCCACCTGTTGAGCATTTGTTCCACAAATCTAATCAGCACCAGTTTATGTCAAGGGCCAACTAAATACCAAGTTAATTTAATAATTTAATAAATAATTTGTATATAATGAATTTTGTGTAAAATTATATAGAAGAAAGTCATGTAATGACACATCATATTAGGTTTTTTTTTTTTTTTTTTTTTTTTTTTTTTTTTAACAGGCCAGATTTTATTTAATTATTTATTTATTTTTAACGTATGCACAACCTTATGAGAAGAGTATTCTATAATTTTTCTGTATATGCACTTACAGTTATAGACTATAGAGTATATTTTTGTTGATCATTTCGTGGAAATGAGGGATATTAATTTGCTTCTTTATAGGGCTTTTACTTCATTTGAAAAATCAATAGCCAGTAAAAACTAATATTTCAGGAAATGACAACCTTTTAGATAAACTTCTATGCACAGATAGCTCAGATCTTTTATTTTACTTGAAGATTAAAGAAATGGTGGCATTAGTTTGCTTCCTATATTGTTTTTACCTCGCTCCAAAGAGGTTGACCTCGCTCGAGGAGTGAAAAACCAGTAAAAACTAATATTTCAGGAAATGACAACCTGTTAGATAAATTTCTATGCATAGATAAATCTGTCCTTTGATTTTTTTTTTTTTTTTTTTTTTTTTTTACTTTCTCTTATCCATAGGGTCGAGAAAGTATTGTTTTAGGGTCAAATTTTCCAACGTGAGTTTTTGTTATATTTACATGTTCTGAGGTCCCCTGAATACGAAAATCAGGTTTTTAGCGAATGGTCTGTGTGTGTGTGTCTGTTATCAGCATATCTCAAGAACAAATAGTAGCAGAAATTCCAAACTCGGTATTCTAAATGTGTATCATGCAGGGATGCTACAGCTTTTCGTTGAGATGAAGCAAATGGTTCGTGTACAGGGACACTCAAAAGTATTCAAATACATTACGTCTATGGTGGAAATTGCAGTTAAGTAGAGTTTAACATCTATAGACTGCACTAAACCAAATGAAACGAATATATATTTTTTGTAATAGTCAACTGGTCAGTTTTTTTGTATTTGTCAACTGGAAAATTTTTTTTGTGTATGTAGGAGCCTCGCCTCTCCCCTGGGGAAGAAGTCCCCCTCGAGGGGAGTAAATTTTCATGATGGGTATCCTTCAAAAGAGCTCGCCAATACCATTAAAACGAATGGTTGAACCATCGATCTGCGATAATTTAAAATAAAGTTATAATTTTTTTTTTTCATTTTTAACCCCCCCCCCCAAAAAAAAAATAAATAAATAAATAAATAAATAATAAATAAATAATAAATAAATAAATAAATAAAATAAAATAAATTAATGTAATATTTAGAATAAGTTCAACTTTTTTTAAATTATATTTAGTGTTATACTACATCTCTAATATGGAAATCGTCTGCATTATCTTAAAAGATAATTTGTTTAAATAATCATATAATAATTTTAATAAAATATTTTTTAAAAACAGAATTATTTTTTAATAACCGAATTAAATTCTATATAAATGTAGGTGCATTAATGAAACTGGGGTTTAAGGGGGGCGGTAGCCCCCCCTCACACAGAACTAATTATCATATAAAACTCTTCCGGGGCCTAATTTGAATTGTTTAACGTAGGTTTACATAACAGCACTCGTTATCTTACCTCTTAATCTCCAACCTGTATTTATAGTATTAAATTTCAGGGTAAGAGAAAGTCGTGTGAGTGACACACCAGATTATTTTTTTAAGATTAAAGAAATTACGTGATCGAATTCATCCGTCTTCTAATAAAAGGTTATAGGAAATAAATCGCTTCGATCATTTCAATGACAATGTAAAATTTTTGTACATACATATTCGATCTGACAGGTAGTTGTTTTCAGGAAAAGTTTTTGCTAATAACTAGTTTTCGTACAAAGAAATAATATTACAAAATGCAAACTGTTTTGAAATTATTCTTTAAAACGTTTGCAGATTCTTGTTCCAGAACTCAATAAAAGCGCTTATGGTAATATAAAAAGATATAGTTCTTTCGAACTAAATTAAAATCGGCGAAATATATCTTAGTTTTTTAATACTTATTTGCGTTAAAAAAAAAAAAAAAAAAAAAAAAAAAAAAAAAACTAATGCAGAATTAGCGGCAAAGAAAAAACAGAAAGACTTTTGTGGGCGCCCGTATTTATACTAGAAACTGGGTGAGGGGGAAAAAAAAAAAAATGGTCTGTCAAATTGTAACAGTAATATGATACAGTCAGACTGTGATAGTTCAACCCAACGGGAAAGATAAACGCGGGATTTGGAAAAAAAAAAAAAAAAATCCTTTTAAGAAAAGTCAATTTTAATCTTTCTTTTATCCACAGTAACGAAATATATATTATCACTGTAAAAAGTTTTCTTATCATCGTAGATGCCCATTCCTTTTATTAGCCGACATTTTTTTTTTTTTCTTTTCTTTTCTAAGAAAAGAAAGAAGTAATGTCTCATGAGGGTGTGAGCCCCTTTCTCTCTATCTTAAATCAAGAGAGTATTTAGTTGCATTAAAAAGAACGGCGGGGTGAAACGAATTATGCGCAGCATAAAATCCCGATATAAATTTAGGGCTAAATCCACTCTGTGCAACACAACTATTGTTTTCAATCAAACATTTTGCTTCGTCATCATTTGCTGAGTTTCATTTTGAATATGTCAGAATATTTTTCCCTTTGGCAAAAAATTTAAAAAATACTAAATTAAAATTGAGATGAAACCAGCTAAAGAAATGGTAAGAAAGCAGTGATGCCAGATTGGGGGTTTTGTCACCATTTTGGGGGATTTTCGAGGCTTCTGGGGACAATTTTGGGGACTAAATGTTTGTGAGGACTTTTTTGGGGAATTCTAAAATTTTTGGGGACAAATCTGGGGAGTTCAACTAAGGCACAACTTTCTGTCAATGTTGGCAACGTAATGATTTATCCCTGAGACTAGGGACTTTCAATATCTTTATTGTTATTCGGGGATTTTTTTCAAAAATTGCCTTCATTTGGGGAAAAATCTGAGCTTTCTGTGGCTTAAATCTGATATATATATATATATATATTTTTTTTTTTTTTTTTTTTTTTGAAAAATTTTTTATTTTCCCTTTTTAGTAGAAATCAAGTTAGGGATTTTTTCGAAAAAAAAAAAAAAAAAAAAAAAAAACGTTGATTTGGAGAAATTTGAAGACCTGTTTGGGGAAATAATTTTCGACCATCTGGCATCACTAGAAAGGAACATAAAAACCGTTGCTATGGAAGATGACTTCATATTTTAAGGTAAAACCAGTTACTTTTTTTATTTTGTTTATTCGTTTATTTATTTCAATTTTTTGTATATTTAGACCAATTAAAAAATTATTGGAACGGCTTTAGAAGTCCCATACATAGAATACTTATGCTCATAGTCCCATACTTAGGCTCAAGTCCCTAGTGCAAATATGTTAACCCTTTAAGGGTTGAGGGAATATACTATATACCACATAATTTAAATTCCCAACTGCAAAAACTCACCTCAGAATTTTTTTTTTATAAAAATTTACTTTTATAACTTTGAGCGAAAATTTTACTCTTTTCCCCTTCTAACACTGTTCGTAAATTCCAGTGACAACCGATTTAAAAAATAAAATAAAATCTATAAATAAATAAAAAAGTTACTATATCAATGGCAGCCTTAAATTACCAACTCAAATTCAAACTTAATTATCTTGTTTCTTTTTCTTTTCTTTTCTTTCTTTTTTTTTTTTTTTTTTAATTCACGTGCGCTTTTTTTTCCCTAATTCAAAATTAAAAAAAAAAAAAAAAAAAATTTCGATAGTGTTTGTTTTGATACTGATTATTATTAATTTTCTTTTTGTCTCTTTTTTTTTTTTTTTTTTTTTTTAAAAAAAAAAAAAAAAAAAAAAAAAAAGGAAAAAAGAAAAGAAAAGAAAGAAAGAAAGGAAAAGATTTTGATGAAATTCTGGCAAAAGCAGAATTTAGTTTAGGACGGAGAACTATTAGTTTGTTTTTTATTTATTTATTTATTTATTTATTTTTATTACTAGGGGGCTCTGCCCCCTGCTCGCTCCGCTCACCAACCCCCGAGGAAGGCTTTCCCTCACCCCGAATTGCTTCGCTCATTAAACCATGTTGGATTCTACCTGACTATTCGCAACTTTGCCTTTCATTGAATTGGAATATTAATAATACATAACACAAGAGAAAAGTTGAACAATATTATAGAAATCTACTATATTTGGTATCACATTGAAATACGCAATATTTATTATTATATCGTTTATAATACGTGAAAAATCTGTTTTAACGTTCGACAATTTAATAACAATTTGCCATTATTTTGAGAGAAAACGTATGGTAGAAAGCTAGACAAACAAACTAAAGAACAACAGCACTAACTGTTCAGAACAGAGAGAAATTCTTAACATCTAAACGATTTAGCGTTACAGCTTTAGTATTCGTTCCACTTGTTAAATTTTTGTCACTGTTTGACAATGAATTTTTCGGGTATTATTGCTTGATTAAAGAAATTATGAATTTATTTTTTCTAATGCCTATATTTTTTACTATTGAATTTTTTGTTAATTTAGGGCAATATGTAACACTCTGCATTTATTTCCAGTGTGCAGCAAGGTTTAAAATGATGCTTACAACAGTTTAGATGCAACTTTTTAAAGTGCATTTTTTTCAAGAATATGATTTAGTCAGATCTATTGAAAACAAATATCTTATGTGATTAATGGAATTATTTTAAACATTTCATTAGTAGTAGTACGACAGGGCAATTTCTTTCAGATAGCGATTTTGCATTGTCACCATGAACTTGCCAAGATGCCCGTCAATATCTGATTTTACCACCTCTTAAACTATATTAAATACTAAGTTAAATCGGAGAAAAAAGAAAAAGAGAAAAAAATCACATTTTTCGAAACCTACTGATAAGTGAAAAATTCATCCTTGATTATATCGTAAAAACGAATTGCCGGTTTGAAGTATTCGAGATAGACCCTCACCATTCATAAATTGGATGGCTTTTGAATATTTGTTGACAATATTTTCTGAATAAATATTCATGGTGGCTCCAGAGTACTTGTTGGCGACATCTTCTGAATAATTATTATTGTTGGCGATATCTACTGGTATAAATTGATCATAGTTGCTGCCGATATCTCCTGAACTTGTGTTAATGATGACTTCTGAATATTTGTTGGCTACATCTTCTGGATATATATGGATTACACCTTGATTTTTTACATATATATTATGTAATTCTGAATTTAGAAAATAAAAAATGCGTGCGGAGAAGGAAATATTATGATATTGGATAATTTAATTTAATTTAATTTATAGAGACATCAATGATACAGGGAAAACTACTTTAGCTATTTTCTTTCTAATAATACGGATAATATTTTACCTGGAGATATTTTGTACATTTAGACCAAATAAAAAATGTTCTTCTTTTTTTTCCCTCTTGAATTAAGTTAAAAAATATTTAAAATAAAATTGAAAAAAAAAAAAAAAATTGTGCTAAAGCAATGGTACAGTTTAACCTCTTGGCGAAATTTTAAATTTCGCACCGAAGTAGCTTAGACTTTTATCGCAAAAATATTGACATGCATAACTGAGATAGATAATTTAAGTCATCGTCAAAATAAATGGAAAATTTAAAATCTTCCAGTGAGGTCCTGTATTAGGTGTAACTAAAATATTTTAGCAATGCAGTTACTTCATTCCATTGCATGGAAAAATAGATAAAAGAAAAAAATTATACAGACACGACATTATTTCATTATTTAAAACATGAAAATCTGACATTGGCAGATTTTAATTTAGTGCCAGAGGCCTACTGCTAAACTTGTTAATATCGACAAATTCTTCTTTAGTTAATTCGTGACGATCTAAATTCCATGATAAAGTTTTCATTAAATCAAACCAATGTGTTTCAGCTGCAGATATTGTAACAAATAACGTTGGAAGTCCAAACTGTCTTATAGCCGCAAAACAACTTTTTTTCTCTTTTTCCCAATGAGGGGGAGGTGTGCCTTGGGGGGGACTCATGTCAAAGGTGTGCCTTGGGGGGGGGGACTCATGTCAAAGTTGTACCTTGGGGGGGACTCATGTCAAAGTTGGGCCTTGGGGGGGGACTCATGTCAAAGTTGGGCCTGGGGGGGACTCATGTCAAAGTTGTACCTTGGGGGGGACTCATGTCAAAGTTGGACCTGGGGGGACTTCATTCAATAAATCCCCATTCAATAAACCGACTGAAATAGGTCCTTAGCACTATTAAGAGTGTATTATAAAAATTCGACAACGCTGTACCGACTGAAATAGGGGTACCTTGGGGGGGGACTCATGTCAAAGTTGTGCCTTGGGGGGACTTCATTCAATAAATCCCCATTCAATAAAGCGACTGAAATAGGCCCTTAGCACTATTAAGAGTGTATTATAAAAATTCGACAACGCTGTACCGACTGAAATAGGGGTACCTTGGGGGAGACTCATGTCAAAGTTGGGCCTGGGGGGGACTTCATTCAATAAATCCCCATTCAATAAACCGACTGAAATAGGCCTCTAGCACTAATTAAGAGTGACCTATAAAAATTCGACAACTGTACCGATTGAAATAGGCCTCTAGCACTAAAAAAAAAAAAAAAGTCCTGTTGTATTAAATTAAATTCTGTTTTCTGCAAAGTTTTACATCAATGCTTAAAAAACAAAAATAGGTTGCCAATTTTATTATTATTATTATTATTGCACTATTTTATAATTTTTCTCTATATTTAAGGCATGGCTAGAGTTAAAATGGCTATTGTGGTTGCGTAAATGAATTCCTTGGCGAAAAACGTACGAGCTTCTTCATTTCTAAATTTTAAAAATCGCTAAATTGGTCATAGTAAACATCCATCATTTTAAATATGTTTTGAGTTAAAAAAGCTAAATTTTTATTTAAACTAATCTATGTTGTCGTCTCGTAAATTTCATTTTCAAAATTTCTGGGCTTAACCTCTAATTCTATACGCAAGTGAAGTGGGATGTCACTGACCGTCCGTGGATGCAAGAAAATGACTTCCTATGTTAATCGCCCATTGTTTTTTTTTTTTTTTTTTTGTAAAAAACTATTGAAAATCGAGGAAAATTATTTGCCGATTTGAATCCCCATATTTGGGTGTATATATGTATTAGTTATCATGTGCATGTGTTAGATTTAGTTATTTTCCTGTCAAATTGATAAAATTTTTATTTTAAATTTCAAAACTCTGTCGTCCTTGGCGTTTTTTGTTTTTGGCGATCAAAAACGTAATACGAAAATATACATGCCAGATGTATATTTTCGTAATATGTATTGTACGAAATATTGTTTCATATTATTCATTACTCTCTTAATATAAGTTGTTAAAATAATAATGATTTTTGAAAGGAATTAAATTATGTTCGCCAGATAATTTGGCGATATTTTTTTTTCTACCAAGGATGACCGATATCAAATCTATTCCACTGCAACATATTAGTATCTTATATCCGATACTTTATTTAGACATTTGAAAACAAATTTTACTTCAAATTATGATAGAATATTTATCATTTTCCTTTTAATTAGTATATTAGTTGGATATTTATTGTGTAAATATCATCCTTTGAAATGAAATGTTTATGTTTTCAGTCGAATATGGAAGTTTGCCATTTTTTTTCTATAGTTTTGAAATTTAAAATTCAAATTTTTTCAATTTTACAACAAAAACAACTTAATCTAACGCATGCACATGATACCTAATACATATCTATATCTAAATATGGGGATTAAAATCAGGAAATAATTTTCCTCGATTTTTAATAATTTTTTACAAAAAATCCAATGGGCATTTAACATACGAAATATTTTTTCTTGCATCCACGAACGGCCAGTGAAGTCATCACTTCGCTTGCGTACACCAATCGTTGTTTAACGTAATCATTATATTCATTACTAAATCTTTTACGCCTAACGTTAAAATAAAAACTAATAATACAAACTTAGCTAATAATATAAAATAATAATGTAAACTAAAATAAAAATATAAACTAATTTTCATTTCATTTTTATTGAATTTTTACTTAATATTTTTAAAATATCGGTTATTTTCATATTTTGCTATTCTAAATAATTTTTTTCTTATTTACACCATTGATCACATTTTAATTTTCCTGAGGAAAGTGACGTCAGCAACACAGAAGAAAACGCCATAAGAGAAACTTTTCACTCCGGTGGCAAATAGAGTACCTTTATAAATCCTACGTTTTTGTTAATAACTTCGGTAATTAAAATGATAGAAATGTCTAAGCAGCTGAAATGCCTTTCTTCAAACAGTCAGAATACACTGATACCTCTCATGATGCAGAGCACTTTGCCCTCCGCGAGAAGATGCTGTCGCAGACAAAAAAAAATGACGCCAGGGACAGTTACTTTTTTTTTAATATATAGAGATAACATTGCTTTCAAATTATTTAATTATATTTTCGATAAATTTTAGATTTCGATAAATATCCAACTATCGTAAAACTGGTATCGTAAAAATCCGCAGGTTAAGACTAATAGTCCTCAGTCCTTAAAAAAAAAAAAAAAAAAAAAAAAAAAATATATATATATATATATATATATATATATATATTCTTGCTGCTGAAAGGGTTAACCGCAGCGCCAATGCATAAAAAACACATAGTTTTCGTTACTTAGGGCTTAGCAAATAACATTTGAAACAAGAAAAATTACCTGTAATATAATATATTAACGGAGTTCATAATTCGGTGAACATTTTAATACCTTTGCTTATACTGTTATATTTAGTGGGTACAATTCGCTAAAAAACTATAATGGCAACCACAAAACGCATTTAATTTATGTTTTTGTAATATAAATCCTTGCCAACATACTAATTAATATTCCGTAGTATTGTTAGCCCCGCCTTCTTTTCCACACCAGTATCGTTTTAGAGTATTTTCCTTCTTATTTAATGGTAATTGCATTTGGAGAATATTACTCTAAAAATTTACTGGTGTGAAAAAAAGGGCGGGACTAACAACACTACGGAATATTAATTAGGATGTTGGCAAGTATGGTAATATACAACATGCATTAGTAAAACTAAAGGAATACATAAGATGTTTTTAATATTTTGCAACTTTTTGGTTTTTTAAAACGTTATGAAGTAAACGTGCTGTAAAAGATAATGTCATCATTATTAAAATATATGTATTACCGTATTTTCCGGCGTATAACGCGTAGGTCACATAAATAAGTTACCCACCAGAAAATTTAACATACAAATAAAGCTATATTTGTAAGAAGCAAAAGCTTGTTAAAATAGTTTTTACTGTAAATTTAATTTCTGGCGTATAACTTATTTAACAAACATGCACCAGGGTTCATACTCAAATATAGGGAAAAAAATTCCCTGAGTTTCCAGACAATTTTCAAGAAAATATTAGCGACATATTACAAGAAACGCTCCTCTAGACAGGACAAAATACAGCTACTTCCACTGTATGATGTCATATTACTGCCGATCATGATAGAAATTCAGGTAGAAATCATTATTTACATGCGTATTTTCACAATAATTCATTATTTAAATTTTAATACGAAGCTAAACATAACTTGAGAGACAAAAAAAAAAAAAAAAAAAAAAAAAAAACATTTGTTTTTCCAGGTCTTATAACTGATTTTCCCTGATTTTTAGTGAAAATGTTTATTTTCCCTGACTTTTTTTTAACAAATTCCAAATTCCCTGTTTTCCAGGTTTTCCCTGAGGAGTATGAACCGTGTGCACGTTATACGCCGGAAAGTACGGTATATTAATAATAAATGATATCATAGCCTCCTAAATTGGATGCCTGTCGCTTTGCTCGTAAACTTGGCAACAGTTCAAACAGTAGACAGCGCCACCTAGTACAGATTTAGTGACTGTTTTATTCAACTGTCACCAATAATTTTAAGAAGTGATATATAATATACGTAATCGACGTTTCTTCGTTTCTATTCACCTTTATGTGTATCAAATCCCACTTTAAAAAATTCTTAGGGGCTCTTGAATAAAAGAGTCGCGCAATCTGTACTAGGTTGCGCTGTGTACCGTTTGAACTATTGCCAAGTTAACGAGCAACGCGACAGACATCTAGTTTAGGAGGCTATGATGATATAAACTGATTTGAGAGCTAAACAGGCAAAGAATAATACTGAATATAGAAATACGTTCAGCTGTAAATATCGACCGACCATTAGATGGGTGTTTCTTCCGAAAATAAATAAATAAATAATTCTGCTTACATTCTTTGTAAATAGAATTTAATTTAGTACGACAGGAATTATTTTAATCTATTCTTCCATATAAAGATCATACAGTAACTATGTTTCATTCTCTAGCATCTATTATTATATCCATTTCTTAAAATTATTTTAAAACATAGAAGCCCCTTGTTTTTTTTTTTTTTTTTTTTTTTTTGGTCATTTTGGCGATGAATTTAAAATGGGTATCACAATTGCATAAGTAAACGTCCTGGCGAGAAATGATCGAGTTAATTCAGTGACAAATTTCAAATTTCGAATATTTGTTGGCTATATCTAGGGAATATAGCCAGCAAATATTCAGAAGCCATCATCAATACATATCCAGGAGAAATAGCCAACAAATATCCATAAGCCACCATCAATACATATTCAGAAGATATCGCCAATAAATATTAAGAAGTAATCATGAATATATATCCAGAAGTTATCGCCAACAATTATCCAGAAACCAACACCAATACATATTCAGAAGATCTCGCCAACAAATATTCTGAAGCCATTGAATTTATGAATAGTAATAGTCTCAGATACAGAAATAATCAACAGAAGATATCGCCAACAAATATGCAGAAGCCATACAACTTACGGATGGTAATGGTCTCGGATATCGAAATCAGCAATTGCTTTCTGCATATAATCAGGGAAGAATTTTTCCCTTATTAGTAGGTTTTGAAAAATATAAAACAAAAGATTTTACAAATTTGGCATAATAGTTCAAGTTAGTGTAAGGAAATTAAATGATAAATTTGGATATTGGCAAGTATCCTGGCATATTTAAGGTGGAATACTGACGACACAAAATCACAGATTAAAAGAAAATGTCCTGTCGTACTGAGAAAAAAAAAAAAAAAAAAAAGCTAGCGTAGAATTTTAAATATTTTTAACAAAATGTTTTTCAACCTATGACAAAATAAACATTATCATAAAAAAAAAATCAAAGCAGTCTTTGGGGACTGCCGATAGAAGTGAAAACTAAGTAACTTGTGAATTGTATCGTCCAGCTATTAGACTAGCATATTAGCACTTTATCAATGTGTAAAATAAATTTTAAATTAAAAATGACGTCAATTTTCGTGAGATGCATAATTTATTTTTATTTTATTTATTTTTTATTGTTCACGTTTAGATAAATGTATTTATTTTCCTGTTAGAAAAAAAAAATAAATAAAACTCGTATTTTTTTTTGGCAACAATTAAATTGCAAATAAAATTTAAATGGCTAATTTCTTGCTATTATTAGCTTACAAAATTGCTATTTTATGCATAAAAATAACAAAAACAAAGATTTTTTCGGAATAAAAGGCAGCCAACTTTGTAAGTTAGGGTATAAGCTATCTCCATTACAAATTTCATCGAAATCCGTCGAGCAGTTTTGGCGTGAAACTCAGTTAAATAAATTCACGGACATTCACATTTATAATATATATAAGATTATTTGTATCATACAAGGATGGAAAGCGTCAGCTGACGATGACGGAAAATCAGGAATTTTTCTTCACCCAAAAGTGCTCAACGCGCCTAAAGAAGTTTTCACTTCAAAAATAAAAACTTTTTTTTTTTCTTTTTTAGTACGACAGGACTATTTCTTTCAATCTGCCATTTTGCGTCGTTACCAGTTTATAGTGTTCCACTTCGAAAAGGCCTGCCAATATACAATTTTACCATTTAATTTCTTACTCTATCTTAAAATATTTCATGAAATCCGTAAAAACTTTTATATAATTTCTTTTCACTTCCCATCGAAGGTTGTGGGCTCCCAACCACGAACCCACAACCTTTGGGTTTCTAGTTGTGTACTCTGACCACAGAGCCAGCGGATCCCGGCTGAATATTTCCAAATTTTTTAAACTAGTGTTTTCAGTTTATTTGAAAGGGTGTTAAAGTACAAATATAAGTAGTCCAGTCGTATTAAATTAAATCCTGTCTTTCATCCAAGTTTTTTTTTTTTTTTTTTTTTTTTTTTTTTGGGGGGGGGGGGGGGTTGTTCCTTAGTGTACTTCCTCGTGCCACTCTCAATGGTATAAACTCAGCGGAAAAGTCGAAATTCAGTGATAAGACAGTCAAGCTAACCTATCAAATCTCCGAACTAAATACAAGCAGAATTCTAGAAAATATCTTAACAATTTAATTAAAAAAAAAAAAAAATTCGTGGTCTATTGGAGTTGTACCATGAATATTAATGTCACTTGATACAGCTGTGTTTACAGACTCGGTGACTTTGCCAACGGATATTGTGTGAGAAATGCCTAGCTGGCAATCAGCCAGGGTAGCTCAATGGTTTGAGCATCCGCACGTAAAGCGGAAGGCCCGGGTTCGATTCCCGGCTCTGATATTTTTCACATAGTTGGTATAAAATATCAGCCTTCCACTTCAAAATTTTCTGAAATGATATCTTAACAATACAGAGAATTCGACACTTTAGGGGATGAATATTCAAAGGGATGATACTAGAACTCAGTGGGTTGAAACTCCAATCGCAGAAACTGTCCCGACCCAGAACTAAATCCTAGACATATTGTTTCATGTTTATTAAATGAATTCTACTCATTATAAAAGGATACTTCTAACACAGAATAAAAAGAAAGAAAACTGGAATACTTCATTTAGGAACAATCTCTTTGCAAAAAGGAAGGAATGCATGCTCGTCACCCTATTTGTCCAGCTGTGTTATCGCGATCGTTTTACCCTTATATAATGGCTTTCTTTCATACCAGCCACTCCACTACTCAAGAAATGTCTGCATTGCACTGAATTCAGATTCAGAGATTTCATGTTCCAAAAGCAAGTGTGAACTGCTATTTATGTATTTTTTGTATTTTTTTTTTTTTTTTTTTTTTTTTTAACTTTCTCTTTGTTCTTTTCTTGGTTGCTTTTCCTTTTTCCTTTTCCCCAATCAGATTTATGAGTAAGCATGCGAAATATCCATTTCACTAACAACACTATCTCAAAGGAAATCAGGAAATGGTGAACGACACAAGACAAAGTTGTACGAAAAAGAAAACAAAATAGGAAAAAGCCTTAAATTCAACAATGTTCTACTATATTCGTGTCGGTAATTACAGCTTAATTCTAATGCTGTATTTGCAGATTCTGTGCAAACTGATTAAAAAGATACATTTTCCCGGATGAATAGGGAAAATACGAAAACTATAGTTGGCGCAGCGAGACTCTGTTCTGCTCAGTTCTCCTCGTATATTTCTTCTCATAAATATCTACTATAGGATGTACTGTATTTATTTTGAAGAGCAATGAACTCGGCTGATCACCAGGTACCAGTGTTGCCAGATTAGGGATTTTGTCCCCATTTTGAACATTTTTTTGGCTTCTGGGGCAAATTTGGGGACCGAATGTTTGTGGGGAATTTCAAGGGGATTTTTTGAAATTTTTGTGGAGAAATCTGGGAAATTTTCAACTTATTTTTTTACTTATTTTAGTCCACCTGTTAAGTTTACAGCAATGCCAACTGCAGGAATTTGTCCTTTTAAAAGTTTTCTTTAGCATGTAGAGGTTTTTTGAAGATACTCCTTCTCCCCTAGGACATCCTCAGGGTATCCTGAGTATGAAAGTACTTTACACAAATTTAAATTTTGCAAATTATTTTTTTTAATTAATATTAATAGTGTGTACATAAAGGTTTTTTTTTTTTTTTTTTTTTTTCTATAGGGATTTTTTTTTAAACACGAGCATTATTCAGAGGAAAATTTGGGCTTAAATCTGTTAAATATTCAAAAAAAAAAAAAAAAAAAAATTGAAAAAAAATTTACTTTTTTAGTAGAAATTGAGTTGGGGATTTTTTTGAAAGAAAACCCTGATTTGAGGAAATTTGAAAGCCCGTTTGGGTAAACTGACTGTCGACCATCTGGTAACACTGCCTGGTTCGGCCAGAGACTAAAATGTTTCAATCAATATAGCTTACCCTCGCCCTGCTACCATATTCAGTATTACAAACTCACCATTAATACATTAATGGTAAAAGTCCCTACTTTAAAAAAAAATCGTAAAAATTTCAAAATCCGTCCCTATATCCTGAAGAAAATTGCTAAAAACCCTTATGCGGGCCTTACACTTTCTGTTGACTGCTCTTTTTTTTTCAGAGGAAACTTTATCGATTTTTTATCATGTTCTGCCCTTCGCGACAAGTACTTTTTTGTGGACAATTTCTCAAAGCAGAGTGAATTATACTGTGCTGCCAGAAAAAAACTCTGGTCTTTGGACATTTCTTTTTTTTTTGTAGCGGAAAAAAAACACATCATTTGCTGTGAAATCATTTTTGCGTTATTAAATAACTGTGTTAGCAGTTAATATTGGTGTTAAATTTGCATTTTATTTTCTAAGCTCTATTTAACACAATAAACTCCTTATGGAGATTGTCCTATTCTGCCGTGTATAAGGAAATAGTAAATTTCGAATAGGTTTTTAATGTAGAATTTTCATTTGTCCGATCTTTCCACACCTGCAGAAATTCTATTTAATATTCCGTAATATTGTTAGTACGCGCCTTTTTTTCACATCATATATATATATTTTAAGAATTATATTCTCCAAATGTAACTAAGGTTAAAAAAAAAAAAAAAACTCTGCAAAAATACTGATAGGAAAGAAAGGTGGATAACACCAATACTCCGGAATATTATTTAGAATGTTGGCAGGTATGCTTTTCTACTATCATTTGTTCTGGAGATAAAGCATACACAGACCCAAACACACAAACTGACTAACCTGAGGATGGACAAACGTCTGAAACGGACGGACAACTGTGTAAAAACGATAGAAAAAAAAAAAAAAAAAGTTTAAAATTTTCCTCAAATACTACCTAATTTCTGCAAACCTATATTATGCTGAAGAAATAAAATTTGCTATGAATAGTAATTATGAGATCACAGACAAAAAATCTCTAAATTCGGTAAAAAGCTAGAGATTTAAAAGAGAAATAATATTTAATTTCAAGGCTAACTTGTGTGTATAACATTTTATAATTTTTGAGCTATTCCGATAGAAAATTATAGATTTCTATTGAAAAATAATATTTAATTAAATTCAAGGTCAGGTATTATTATGAAGCTAGCTTTACAGTAGCCAGTAATAATTTAATCCCGTCTTGTTTAGAATGTTTCATAATCTACTCATAGATACAAGGATTTGCTTTCTATAATACAGATTTTTCTGACAAAGTCATCATTTAAATTTTCTTATCTTTTATTTTTAGAATTCACGCATTTCATTGTACAGTAAATCCATAGTTGGGTATTCAATGTAACTTTTTTTTTTTTTTTTTTTTTTTTACAGATAGAAAATTGAAAGATATAGTTAATTTTGGGCAAATAAATATTTTATACTTATAATCGTATATCATTTTATACACTTTTAGGTTTATTTATTTATTTACTTTTTGTTTATTATTATTATTATTTGATAGAGTGGCCGAAACAACAATAAATAACGCACATATTTGATAATACAACAATGGATTTGTACACATTTTTGATAAATACAACAATGAATTTTACATCCATTTTTGATAAAAACAACAATGGGTTTTACACATTTCTTTTTTCTTTTTTTACTATAACAACAATGATTTTTTGGCACATTTTTTATGGAAATGTCTAATTAATTTTGCCAAGTAAAAAACTACGACAGATTATACTTTTTTTTTTCTTTTTTTTTAATAATGACGACAATAGATTTTACACACATTTTTAAAGAAAGTATGAAACGGCAACAGATAACACAAATTTTTTATAGGAACAACAATGTATTTTACATACATTCTTTGTGGAAGAGCGAGATTGATGTCAACAATCGCGAAAGCAACAATATCTAACACATATTACTTTCTCTTACCCATAAGGTAGAGAAAGTATTGTTTTGGGGTCAAATTTTCGAAAGTGAGATTTTGTTATACTTACACGTTTTGAGGTCTCCTGAATACGAAAATCATGTTTTTAGCGGTTGGTCTGTGTGTATGTCTGTGTGTGTGTCTAACAAATTATGGCAGAAAGTTCAAACTTGGTATTTTAAATGTATATCATATAAGAATGCTACACTAAACTTTTCGTTAAGATCAAGCAAATGGTTCGTGTACACGGACATTCAAAAATACTCAAATACATTACGTCTATGGGGGAAATTGCAGGTAAGTAGAGTTTTACATCTATAGAGTGCACTAAACCAAATGAAACGAATATATATTTGTTGTAATAGCCATAGTCAACTGGGGAAAAAAATTGTGTATCTAGGAACCTCGCCTCCCCCCTGGGGGAAAGTCGCCCCTCGAGGGGAGTAAATTTTCATGATGGATATCTTTCAAAAGAGCTTGCCAATACCTTTGAAACGAATGGTTGAACCATCGATCTGCGATAATTTAAAATAAAGTTTTCGATTTTTTATTATTTTTAACAAAAAAAAAAAGTAATATTGAGAATAAATTCAACTTTTTTGGGGATATTTACTATTATACTACTTCTCTAATATGGAAATCAAGGATAATTTTTTAAATAATAATTTTAATGCTTAATAATTAACGCTTTCTATAATACAGGTTTTTCTGACAAAGTCGTCATTTAAATCTTCTTATCTTTTATTTTTAGAATTCACGCATTTCATTGGACAGTAATAAATTCATAGTTGGGTATTCAATGTAATTTTTTTTTTTTTTTTTTTTTTTTTTTACAGATAGAAAATTGAAAGATATAGTTAATTTTGGGCAAATAAATGTTTTATACTTATAATCGTATACCATTTTATACACTTTTATGTTTATTTATTTACTTTTTGTTTATTATTATTATTTGATAGAGTGGCCGAAACAACGATAGATAACGCACATATTTGATAATACAACAATGGATTCGTACACATGTTTGATAAACACAATAATGAATTTTACATACATTTTTGATAAAAACAACAATGGGTTTTACACATTTATTTTTTTCTTTTTTCTTTTTTACAATAACAACAATGATTTTTTGGCACATTTTTTATGGAAATGTCTAATTAATTTTGCCAAGTAAAAAACTACGACAGATTATACTTTTTTTTTTTTTTAAGAATTATATTCTCCAAATGTAACTAAGGTTAAAAAAAAAAAAAAAACTGGTATGAAAAGAAAGGTGGGTAACACCAATACTATGGAATATTATTTAGAATGTTGGCAGGTATGCTCTTCTACGATTAGTTGTTCTAGAGATAAAGCATACACAGACCCAAACATATAAACTATCTAACAAACAAGTTGACTAACCTGAGAACGGACAAACGTAACAAACGTCTGAAACGGAAGGACAACTGTGTAAAAATGCAGAAAGAAAAAAAAAAGTTTAAAATTTTCCTCAAATACCTAATTTCCCCAACACTATAGCATGCTGAGGAAATAAAATTTGCTATGGATAGTAATTATGAGATCACAGACAAAAAATTACTAAATTCAGTAGAAAGCTAGAGATTTAAAAGAGAAATAATATTTATTTAATTTCAAGGCTAACTGTGTACATAACATTTTATAATTTTTGAGCTGTTCCGATAGAAAATTATAGATTTTTATTGAAAAATAATATTTAATTAAATTCAAGGTCAGGTATTATTATGAAGCTAGCTTTACAGTAGCCAGTAATAATTTAATCCCGTCTTGTTTAGAGTGTTTCATAATCTACTCATAGATACAAGGATTTGCTTTCTATAATACGGATTTTTCTGACAAAGTCGTCACTTAAATCTTTTTATCTTTTATTTTTAGAATTCACGCATTTCATTGTACAGTAAATTCACATAGTTGGGTATTCAATGTAATTTTTTTTTTTTTTTTTACAAATAGAAAATTGAAAGAAATAGTTAATTTTGGGCAAATAGATATTTTATACTTATATCGTATATCATTTTATACACTTTATGTTTATTTATTTACTTTTTCTTTTTTATTATTATTATTATTTGACAGAGTGGCCGAAACAACAATAGAAACGCACATATTTGATAATACAACAATGGATTTGTACACATTTTTGATAAAAACAACAATCTATTTTACATTTTTTTTTTCTTTTTACTTTTTTTACAATAACAACAATGATTTTTTGGCATATTTTTTATGGAAATGTCTAATTAGTTTTGCCAAGTAAAAAACTACAACAGATTATACTTTTTTTCTTTTAATAATGACGACAATAGATTTTACACACATTTTTAAAGAAAGTATGAAACGGGAACAGATAAAACACATTTTTTATAGGAACAACAATGTATTTTACTCACATTCTTTGTGGAAGAGTGAGAGAAAACAACAATATCTAACACATATTTTTGATAAAAATAGCAATAGATTTTACACACATTTTTAATCGTCTAATTAATTTCACCTACAATTTTGCATGGCTTCTTTTTGCTCCGGATAATATTAATTCAACCTTTCGATAAAAAAAAAAAAAAAAAAAAAAAAAAAAAAAAAAAATGTGCTTAAAAATTTATCGTTTTTATTAATCGATTGTATCAGTGGCGGATTTAAGGGGGGGGGGGCTAGGGGGCTGAAGCCCCCCCCAAAACGCTGACCTTCACTATTGAATATAGCAATTGTAAATTTTTTATCGGTCTAGAATAACACTTTGAAAAATCTTAGCCCCCCCCCCCCAAAAGTCAAGTTCTGGATCCGCCACTGGATTGTATGTTATTAATTGGTGTATTTGCTTAATGTAAATGATCTATTTTAGAATGTCCTGTGGACATTTAATTTATCTCTCTCTCATGTCAAGTATGCAATTGAATTTAGCCTTTGGGACATTCAGTCCGAAATTTACTAACTATTTTTCCAGACTTTATTTGTTTGCAGCTGCAGTTTTGTTCATTTGATTTAAACGCCAAAGATCGGATAAGGAAAATCTAAACATTAATAAATCTGTCAGCCAACTAACGAAAGCCTAAAGAGGAATCAAGTTGCATCTACTCAACGGCGAAGGAAAAGATTGTCCATGGTTTTAAGAAAAGCAATAAAATGTAAAGAATGATTCGTGTACGAAAAAAAGAAAAAAAAAATGGTTCAAGAAATTACGAAGAATACAGATTATTCTCAAAATTTTTTTTTCAACCTTATAACTTTTTACATTTTATTTATTTATTTATTTATTTATTTTATTTTTTCTTTTTTTTTTCTTTTGTGATTTTGTGTTATCATTCTTATTTTTATTATTAGAAAAAGAAGAAGAATTAAAAATAATAATAATAATAATAATAATGAAACACATTAAAAAAAAAGTTGAAAAAGAAGGTATTAGAAATTTAAATAAATAAATAAAAATAATTGATTAAAATTGTTTGTAGCAGAAATCAAAATTTCAGAAGGGGGGGGGGGTCGAACTTCACTATATAATGTTGAATGCTTATAATGATGCATAATTCGAAACTTTTTGACAATTTTCAAAATTTCGTGGTGGGGGTGTTAACCCCCCCCCCTCTCCTGGCTACGACCTTGGATTAACAGTCTAATAAATTTGCCAACGCTAAAAACAATGTTAAAAAGTTAAATTGTAGCTACTCAAAGGTGAAAAAAAAAAAAAAAGACTTTGGATGGTTTGAAGAACAAAGATAAATAAAAGGAAAATGAATCGCTTAAAAT
The DNA here is from genome assembly GCA_963930645.1 of Salticus scenicus. Classification (NCBI taxonomy): domain Eukaryota; kingdom Metazoa; phylum Arthropoda; class Arachnida; order Araneae; family Salticidae; genus Salticus; species Salticus scenicus. Next base: position 43,943,549 of record OZ005662.1, read on the forward strand.
GAAAATGTTAAAAAAATTATTGGAGATTCAGGTTAATAGCATTAAAAACTGCAATTTGAAAAATTTAAAGAAATCTGTAGGGTTTCGCTACATTTTTTAAAACAATTTAAAAAAGTAAATATCATAAAAAAAGAAGAGTTAAAAAAATAAACCAGTAGCTTAAGTAAATTAACGAATAATTAATAGAACAATTGTTACATTGTGGCCACCACTAAACTTTCTTCTATATTTTCTTATACAAATTCCTGCTGTACGTACTATTGATTCAAATTACTATTTATTAAATTTACTTATGAAGAAAACAGACGATTTGCATGTCAGGGAAGTATGTCAGTGTACAAAAAAAAAAAAAAAAAAAAAAAAAAGTGCTGAAATATTAAGTTTTTTTCTTCTTCTTTTTCTTCTTTCTTTTTAAATAAATAAATAATATTAATAATAATAATAAAAATCGCTAACTTTGTTTAAAATTATCAGAGACCTGTGGTTCAGCGTTCAGAAAAAATAATATTTAAACTAATTGTCGATAGAGGGCGCTGTGCCTGACCAGATCACACATGTTCAGGGAAAACTGTACTTATTCGCATGCAAATGTTTACAAGCATATAAATCCTATTCTATGTGTCCGTCGTCACCACAAATTACAGTTTTCGAACGATTTATGACACTGCTAACTACAACTTCAGTCAGAGGTTTTTACCTGAGGGAAAACATCTTCACCAATAACGCTTTATCCACCAAGTCAGCATCGCAATTAAAACTTCATGTATGCATAAGTAGAAGGCAAAATAAGAAATAAACTGTTCTAATCGCAAAATTGTGCAATTTAAAGGACTTTCACTTACATATTTTTCTTTCACATCCGTGCGAAAAATTTAACTATTTGTCTATCGTCGAGAAAAAATTTAATTATATTTTTTTCTTTACCAAAGGAAAAAAAAAAATAATCCCCCCTTCGCGTGAATGATTTTTTCGCAAACCGCGTTCGATTCTACCAATTCATTCAAAATTTATGAATTTTTAAAATGTCTACAGACTTTATATATATATAAATTAAAAACAATTCTTGTGTTGTACATTTATACGAAATTTAATCCAATACAACCATATTAAAATTTAATTTTAAAAAATGGGATGACAGCGTCACTTTTTGATCGATTGGTCCCCAAATACAATCAACACCAGTTTAGGTCAAGGTCCAACTAAATACGAAGTTCGCGTAAATGCAGGGTCGTAAAAAAGGTTTGGGCTTTGGGGACTCAGGTCTCCCCTCCTACTGAATATTTCAAATTTTCCTTGAAAGAATCCTCCTTTTAAAATCAAAATTTAAATCTTACAAATATTCATTATTAAAGATTTTTTGTAATTATTAATTAATGAGCATTAATTTATTTCCGAGAAAATAATTTTAAGACATTTCTAAATGAAGATATTTTGACCAGTGTTGCCAGACTTGGGGACTTTTTTATTCAACTACCACCAATAATTTTGAGAAGTAAAATTTGACATGCATAATAGACGATTAATCTTCGATGTGATTAGGCAACTGTTGCAATAAAAATTTAATGGTGGATGTTCAATAAAAAAGTCCCCAAATCTGGCAACACTGATTTTGACACCTCTCATTTTAAATTGCTTCACCCCTGCGTTAACTCTTTCGTAAGATACAGAGTCCACAATACTTTTGAAACAGATAGAAATTTTCTAAAAATGGTCAAATCGTGTCTGGAATATCTTAAAAATTGTAAATGCATCGAAAAACCGGAGGTCGAAAATTTTTCACAAATCCAATACTTACTTCTTATATATATATATACACCTATATACAGAAGAAAGTAAAAAATTAATTAGACATTTTTCGATTAAAAGAAAAAGAATTCTAAAAGAAAATTTACTTAAAATAGTCGGGATTAAAAATTTAATTAACAAGAGGGCATGCGTATAATCTACTTGTTTATTCAATAAAATTTGGCAAATGCAACTTTCTTTTTAGGACTGAGGGCCTATTAGTCTCAATCTGGGATTTTTGCGTTGTCGTTTTCGATAGTTGGACATTTGTCGAAATCTAAAATTTATCGAAAATAAAATTGAATAATTTGACAGCGATGTTATAATTTGAAAAAAAAAAAAAAAACTAATAGTCTTCCGTTCTAAACTAAATTCTGCTTTTGCCAGAATTTCATCAAAATCTTTTTTTTTTTTTTTTTTTTTTTTTTAAAGAAAACGAATATTGATTTAACGGTTGTGAGTCTTCCAATTCAGGAAACGGAATTTTAAAAAATACATTAGTTAATGAATAATTCTATATACAAATTTATCCATCGAGTTACATAGGATTTGGTGACTAGAGACGGAGAAATTCTAGGTGGGAAAGAGGAACCTAAAACTAGATTTGGATTTTGGATCAAGCGCAGACCCAAGTAAAAATTAGGTTCAATGTAAAAATATCGAAATATATATATATATATATACTGAATTTTTAGAGAAGCCACCAAAAATAATGAAAGATTATTTTTAAAATTATCTTGTAGATACTTTTAAATAATTTATTTCAAAACCATTTAAATTGCACTCTATAACCAAAAAAAAAAAAAAAAAAAAAAAAAAAAACGATGCCCCAAGAAGAAGTGGGGACAAAAATTGGTAGATGGTGTGGAATAGGTAGTCCCAATGGGACGAAAATTGGTAGATGTGATGTACATGTGGAGAAAAACAATTGATTACAATTTCAGAAAATTTGAATGATTTAATCAAGAGGAAGGGCCTCACAAAGTAAACAAGTCAATAACGCGTCGGTCCACTTCTGGCCCTTATGTACGCAGTTATTCGGCTTGGTATTAATGGATAGAGTTGGCAGATTTGCTCCTATGATGTATCGTGACAAATTCTATCCAATTGTTGCGTTAGATTGGTAAAAGCCTGAGCTGGTTGTAGGACCCTTTTTATGATGCTCCAAACGTCCTCAGTGGAAGAGAGATCCGGGGACTGAGCTCAATCCCATTGATCCGCCTATTAAGGGTATTTGAAGTCACTGAAGTACCAGTTGCACGTAGGATCGACGATAATGATGACTTGGTGCTTGATTCCATCAAAACCTGTATGTATGTCAATTTGTGTCCAGTTTGCATTACTCCTTCTTCGTCGTCACTTTTTTTGTTAAAGAGTATATTTTAAAAATAACCAAATACACCAGAAAGCACGAAAGGGAAAAAAGAAAAAAGAAAAAAAAACTAAACGAGATTTTAAACATGTTTCTTATTAAAATTTTTTAGTGTGGCATTCACACAACTTTATCTTACCTTACATTATTACAAACGTATTATTGCAGTTTCAAGTGTAAGATATGGTTTGTAAGCATTTTTAGCGTTTGCGTTACGGTTCGATTCCAAGTCACGCTCTACGACCTAACCGTTCGGAGTTTTCGGCATTCTTTCTTTCTTTCTTTTTTTTTCTTCCCGAAATTCACATAAATATGGGATAGGAGTCCTTTGAAAGACCTCCCCGGGGGGCACACAACTCATATCTAGGACCCTCATGTAATCATTTGGCTTTAACACCCCAACACCTAAATTTTGTTAAAGACAAATAGCTTGTCGCAATATAAAAAGCTATAGTTTTCTGGCACTAAATTAAGTTCAGTCGAAGACAGATTATTTATAGGTTTTTCTATTTTCTTTCTTTATTGATTTCGATAGAGGAAAAAATCTCGAATGAATACCAGGCCTTGGATACCTCTTTTTCTCCGTCGGATCCTCTAATTGATTTAATGCAGATTCTGAACAGATAAAATCACATATGTTTCTTGGTGTGTTTTATAAACACAGATAAAATACTGATATAAAAAATAAAACAGATTCCCTCTATTACAGAGCACTTGTCACTGACTGATAACTTTACAAGTGTCAACATGGATTCTTAATCATTCATCAACGAAAAACATTCCCACATAAAAAAAAAAAAAAAAAAAAACCCTCTTTCTGTCATATTTTGTTCCTTTCGAAATTAATGGTTCATTAGAGGTTTTCACTGTTTTAAATTTGTGGGACTGATTGAGCACGGACCGAGACTGCAGATTGGGGATTTTGTCCCCATTTTGGGGATTTTTGAAGCTTCTGGGGACATGTTTGTGTGGACTTTTTTTGGGGACAAATCTGGGGAGTTCAACTTTCTGTCAATGTTGGCAACGTAATGATTTATCCCTACGACCAGAGATTTTCAATAGCTTTATTGTTATTTGGGGATTTTTTTCAAAAATTGCCTTCATTTGGGGAAAAATTTGAGCTTAAATCCACTTAAATCTGCTTGATATTTTTTTATTTTTTTTTGGAAATTTTTTTTATTTTTCCTTTTTAGTAGAAATCAAGTTGGGAATTTTTTCGAAAAAAAAAACAAACCCTGATTTGGGGAATTTGAAGACCTATTTGGGGAAATAATTTTCGACCATCTGGCATCACTGTGCAGAATAAAGCAAAGCCCGGGTCGGGATGAGCAGTAAATAATAAGAAAGTATTATGAAAAAATAATTAAAAACCACCAATTAAATTATATTTTTCCTCCATCGTTTTGTGATTTTAGAATTCCTCATGCCTAAAAAAAAAAAAAAAAAAAGAAAAAAGAAAAAGAAGAAGAAGTCTGAATTTCCATAAATAGGAGGGGAAACTAAAAATGAAGTTTTCAAATATGATTGTATAAAAATTGTCTATTATTTAAAACTGGTCAATAAATAATTCCAAATCTTTGTATCTAAAGTAAAAAGTATGACCTTTAATTACTTTAATAGAAGTTATATTACATTTAATTATCTGTAGATTTGCAGATAAGAAAGTTGTAAATGTGTAAATCATATGCAAAAAATCATCATCTGTAAATAAAATCATAAAACTTTTTCACAATTTTAAAGATATTTAAATTCACTCTTAATGAAATGCTTCCGATTCACAAATAAATAATAAAAAAATTGGAACACTTAATGATAAAAACAAAACCTAGCTAGGGCTGTATTTTTTTACTTCAATCGGACAATTGGTTCAAAAGATGTTAAATGAAAACCCCATATTAACATTAAAATTAATAAAAAGAAAAAAAGAAATTGATGCCAAAAATAAATATATTTATTTTTGTGTTAAAAAAAAAAAAAAAGAAAAAAGAAAAAGAAAAGAAAAGACAAAAAGAATGTGCAAACATTCTTTTTTACTTCCATTACCCTACTGCCGTACAGTCGGTAACAAAAGTATCCGAACACTAGCAAAAATTCCTATGTTAAAAAAGTACACTTCATACGGTTTTGTTAAATAAATCCTTATCGAATCATGTTCTTACACTGACTAAGTACCTTTCTTTACGTAGGAATTTTTGCTAGTGTTCGGACACTTTTGTTGCCGACTGTAGGTAATGGAAGTATTGTGTTCGGTCAAAAAAGCCAATATCGAGTTTTCACCTGATTTTACATGTTTTAAGGGCCTTCTGAGTCCAAAAAAGTAGTTTTTCGCAATTGGTCAGTGTGTGTGTGTATATATGTGCGGAATATTCTGGCTATCATAACTGAGAAACTAATAAAGATAAAACTGTGAATACTGAGTGAATCAAAGTTTTACCTTTTTTTTTTTTTTTTAGAAATGGTCTGAGCCTATAAATTACTCTACGCAAAGGCTTCAAAGCCTTCTCTTTAAATCTGCGTAAAACGCTTTGTCAACCCCAACCTGAAACAAAATAGGATAAAAACTTCTTCACAAAGGATATGTAATTTCATTTAAACGCTCGTACACACGGCAATGCACAAACATTCACACACACGCACGAATGCTGCATACACACACATACACGCACGCAGTAAAAACTTGCATAGCCGATAGATTATGAAATACTTCTCACATTTGTTGAATAAACTTTGTGGGTGAAATTGCCAGAATTTTGTCGAAAACAGGCTTCAATTTTGCTTTCAATTGCTTTAATTTATTTCTATATCAGACTGGGCTGAGATTTTTTAATTTTTACTTCGGACCAAATCGTACCAAGATTGTCGCCATGAAAGCCGTGACCGAGCCAAAATTTTATTTGTGCTTCGAGCCCGGACCTTAAATTTCAAACCTGTGCAGACTTCTAATGATGTTTCTCTGGACCACGTCCAGGGAATAATGTCCAAGGTCCAAGACCGTCGCCAGTTGACTTGCTCTCGAAGGTGGTAGAAGTGCCAGCTACGATATCAAGTCTTCCTTGTCGCCTTCGAAGTTTTACTGTGGTTTTCTCAGAAACTATCGAAACTATGAGTTAGGACTCCTGCAAGAGAACTTACAGAAGGCATTTTATCGAGGTGTAGGAGCCATATGCAGCCAATTGACAAAACGTCAATTTCATTCCCGTTTCCAATTTCCCACTGTGTAGCTCTACTAGTGCGACGTTATACCCTCTTTATTCAATTCAGTTCCAACCCAACCTATATATTGCGCTGTTCTGCACTGTTATGAAAATCTTTAATTTCGAACAACTTACGACGTTTTCAAATTAGAATATTCGTAGTCAGTGGTATTTATACCAGTATTATAAATGATATTTTAAAACTGGTCTGACAGGTTAATTATAAAAGCAATTTTCATAATGCACGTTTGTTTCTAAATTTTGCAATTTTAAGAAAACCTCAAATTTAAAAATATTTAAACTGCAATAGACTGAAAAGCAATAGGGTTCTTGCCAGTATCTACATGTGGTTTTAAAACTAGTCCGACCTCTTTACGGTTATTCGTTCTTGAAATAATATCTAGACTAATAAATTAACTGACGAATGAACAAACGAACAGGGTGACTAACGTTTACTATAGTCAATGTTGTCAAATGTTCATAATCTCAGTTATGTTCATGCTAGTAACATAAATGATATTTCAATTAGTCCGACTTTGTAAGGTTGAAAACAATCCGCATAAATAGCTATACGAGAAATTTTGCTTACTCTGCCATGTTAAGAAAATTTTAAATTTCCAGTAAAAATCGGTGTTTTCAGAGAGCAATGTTGAATTTCAACAAGGCTGAAGTTGAGTGGGTTTTAAAGTCGCAGTAGAGCTACGCAATGGAAAATTGGCAACGATATAGGATTCACTCCTCGAAGACGAGGGGGGGGGGGGGAGGTAAGGCTCCTATATATACGAGCTGGCGCATCAGGCATTTTGTTGCCTTAGGGTTACCACATGTACCCAGCGCGTTTCTCTGAAAAACAAACGACAAACATTTTTTTTTTATCGTTTTACGTTACTGTAGAGTAACTTCTTTTATTATATTTCATAATTTTAGCTAAGTAAACTATGATATGGGATTTGTTTAGCGATAAACTGCTATAATCATTCAAGAAGATAATATAAAGTGTTCACAGACCTTCTATTACTGTGTATTTGAGTTTTGGCGACATTTTGTAAAAGAAACAGAAACCGCCTTAACAACACATCTTACCCCAGTACATCCATAGGATATCCTGAGAATAAAAGGACATCCTGAGAATATACTGTGGAAAAAAATGTGTTTTTAGGTATTATTTGTTGCTTATTGCTCTTATCTTGACCAGATTAGCTTCAGATCAAGATTTCTTAAAATCATAAGTGAAGTAATAAGGACGCCAAACGGGAATGCTGTCCTCTTTGGAGGCAAAAAAACGGCGGCGATGCGTCGGCCTATATATTTTATTTAAGGGGCTCTAGGAGGGGGGTGGGGTCAAACCGGAGATATGCCCTCGCAATTTTGATCATCCGCACTTTGTTAACCCATCGGGGATTTCAACACGGTACTGGTTTGTGTGATATTTTTAAACCGGCCCAAATTCTTTGCGGCCATTCATTCTTCCGATAATGACTATACAAACAAACAAACTGACAAACTTCATAAGTTTACTAGTGTTGAATAGACATCTACATTATGATTTTCAGATTTCTAAGACCTCAAAATGAGTGAAAATGTCGAAAAATCGAATTTGTAAATTTTCTTGAATTTAAAGTACGCTTTAATTTGATAGTAAATTAAAAATAAAATAAAGTAAAATAAAATAAACGACAGTTTCTTTTCTCTTCTTTTTTCACTTTCTCTTATCCATAAGGTAGAGAAAGTATTGTTTTGGGGTCAAATTTTCGAAAGTGCGATTTTGTTATTATATTTACATGTTCTGAGGTCTCCTGAATACGAAAATCATGTTTTTAGCAAATGGTCTGTGTGTCTGTCTGTGTGTGTCTGTCTGTTATCAGCATATCTCAAAAACAAATTATGGCAGAAAGTTCAAACTTGGTATTCTAAATGTGTATCATATAAGGATGCTACACTAAACTTTTCGTTAAAATCAAGCAAATGGTTCGTGTACAGGGACACTCAAAAGTATTCAAATACATTACGTCTATGGGGGAAATTGCAGGTAAGTAGAGTTTAACATCTATAGACTGCACTAAACCAAATGAAACGAATATATATTTTTTGTAATAGAGATAGTCAACTGGGAAAAAAAAATGTGTATGTTGGAGCCTCGCCCCCCCCCCCTCCCTCCCTGGGGGGGAAGTCCCCCATCGAGGGGAGTAAATTTTCATGATGGGTATCTTTCAAAAGAGCTCGTCAATACCTTTAAAATGAATGGTTGAACCTGAACCATCGATCTGCGATAATTTAAAACAAAGTTATCGATTTTTTTTATTTTTAACCAAAAAAAAAAAAAAAAAAAACTTAGAAAAAAAATCGTATTTTCTTTATTTTTTTTTATTTTTTTTTTTAATATTGAGAATAAATTGGACTTTTTTTTTATATTTGGTTTTACACTACTTCTCTAATATAGAAATCGTCTGCATTATCATAAAAGATAATTTGTTTAAATAATAATTTTAATAAATTATTTTTTAATAACCGAATTAAATTCTATATAAATATAGGTGCATTAATGAAACGGGGGTTGAGGGGAGGGGGACGGTAGCCCCCCCCCCCTTACACAGAACTAATTATCATATAAAACTCTTCCGAAGCCTAATTTGAATTGTTTAACACAGGTTTATATAACATCGTTATCTTACCTCTTAATCTCCAACCTACTTTTATAGTATTAAATTTCAGGGTAAGAGAAAGTCGCGTGAGTGACACACCAGATTATTTTCAATGTCAAAGATACAGAATCTAATTTTATTGGTCTAATAAAAAAGTGATTTAAACGCAGCAATTAATCTACTATGTTACACAGACACTTATGTGCTCTCAAGTGGTCAATTAATTCATTCCCAAAAAGTCACTCCAAAAAAATTATACTTATTCATCTCTACACACTTAGGATTGATTGATGGAAATATGCATTTTTTTTTTTTTTTTTTTTTTTTTTTTTTTTTTTTTTTACGTTAGAGCAGAATGGTTCTACATTTTGTCGCATAACTTAAAAGTATCTTATAACTCAATGTTTTATTATAAGTGAAAAATGAGTCTGTTTCAATTGAACTCAATCTTTTTAACTTTTATTAAAATTACGCAAAAATTGGTAAAATGGTTAAGGTAAATTGGCACCTTTTATTTAGCACCACAGAACGTTTTCTATAAAAGCTTATATTTCCATTTAATATTTCTGTACTGATAAATATAAAGGATTTAAGTCCATATTCTTGATTTTTCAGGAGACGAAAAATAAAGTTAAACTAACTAAAAACTAATGAACAGAATCGATTAGGAAAAAGGGATTATGTTGGTTTATACGCTTTATACCATTCAGTGATTGTTAATCTTCTTTTAATAAAGGGGAAAAATTGAATTAAATATTTTATACCGAAGATTAATGCTAAATTTCTGACTTGAATCTTTTTTTACCAATGGATTTTCTCAAAGACTAAATGACATGGATTTAAATCCATTATACCAATCGATAGAGAATTTTTTTCTGAGTCTGACTATGTACTTAACTCAAAATCGACATTTTTGGACTTAAATCCTTTATACTTATCAGTACAGATTTATAAATTGAACTATATTGGGTTTGGTCAATAAAATATAGATTCAGGCAACATTTTCTATGGTTTTTGATATATTTTTTACAGACTTTCTTTAAATTGCGTTTTTTCTGTTTGCATTTTTTATTGAATCCATATGGTATTCGAAATGCTAAAACTTCTACAGATAGTTAAAATAAGATTTTTTTTTTTTTCTTTTCGTATGTTTTATAGTACCTATTTTTTAAAATTAGGGATAGATTTTGCAATATCTTTAAAAGAAAAAAAATATTAAAAATAAAAATGTAATAAAAATCTTTTATTTATTTATTTATTTTTGAAAATTTTACATAGATTTTTTTTTTCCTCTCTCTCAAAAACTAATTAATAAATTTCAAAATCCATCTCTAATTCTTTTAAGTAGGTTCTATTAAACATACAAGAAAATATCAATTCTTTTCTTAAATATCTACACTGCAAAATATATCCGTAGATTTTACCGGAAAATCCTTTAAATTTTAACGGGGGAAAAACTGTAAATCAAAAGCACTGTTTAAAACCGTAAAATTGTATCAATGACATATATTTGTAGAGGAAAATCCTATAAATGTTACAAGTTTTTCGTTAAAATGTAATAAAATTCTTTTATTTATTTATTTATTTTTGAAAATTTTTACATAGATGTTTTTTCTCTCTCTCAAAAACTAATTAATAAATTTCAAAATCCATCTCTAATTCTTTTAAATAGGTTCTATTAAACATACAAGAAAATATTAATTCTTTTCTTAAATATCTACACTGCAAAATATACCCGTAGATTTTACCGGAAAATCCTTTAAATTTTAACGGGGGGAAAACTGTAAATCAAAAGCACTGTTTAAAACCGTAAAATTGTATCAATGACATATATTTGTAGAGGAAAATCCTATAAATGTTACAGGTTTTTCGTTAAAATGTAATAAAAATCTTTTATTTATTTATTTATTTATTTTTGAAAATTTTTACATAGATTTTTTTTCTTTCTCTCAAAAACTAATTAATAAATTTCAAAATCCATCTCTAATTCTTTTAAGTAGGTTCTATTAAACATACAAGAAAATATTAATTTTTTTCTTAAATATCTACACTGCAAAATATACCCGTAGATTTTACCGGAAAATCCTTTAAATTTTAACGGGGGGAAAACTGTAAATCAAATGCACTGTTTAAAACCGTAAAATTGTATCAATGACATATATTTGTAGAGGAAAATCCTATAAATGTTACAGGTTTTTCGTTAAAATGTAATAAAAATCTTTTATTTATTTATTTATTTTTGAAAATTTTTACATAAATTTTTTTTCTCTCTCTCAAAAACTAATTAATAAATTTCAAAATCCATCTCTAATTCTTTTAAGTAGGTTCTATTAAACATACAAGAAAATATTAATTCTTTTCTTAAATATCTACACTGCAAAATATACCCGTATATTTTACTGGAAAACCCTTTTAAATTTAAACGGGGGAAAAACTGTAAATCAAAAGCACTGTTTAAAACCGTAAAATTGTATGAATGATATAGATTTGTAGAGAAAAATCCTATAAATGTAACAGAATTTCCGTTAAAAGTACAGTTTTGTCTCGTATATTTATTGAATATATTTAACCCGAAAATTATTGGCACCCCAGCAGCCAGTTTTTTTTTTTTTTTTCCGGTATTTTTACGGATTTTTTTTTTTTTTTTAATTTCAAAATCCATCTCTAATTCTTTTAAGTAGGTTCTATTAAACATACAAGAAAATATTAATTCTTTTCTTAAATATGTACACTACAAAAAATATCCGTATATTTTACTGGAAAACCCTTTTAAATTTAAACGGGGGAAAAACTGTAAATCAAAAGCACTGTTTAAAACCGTAAAATTGTGTCAATGATATATATTTGTAGCGAAAAATCTTACACCCCGCGACAAAAAGATAGGAACAAAGGGTTTTTTCTTTGATTTTTCATAAACTAACGTTATCTAAATTGTGCTTATCATTTATTATTATTATAAAATAACACTATTCCTGGACTTATTTTTGTTTTAAGACTACACAGCGCGACAAAAAAATAGGAACAAAGGTTTTTTTTTTTTTTTTTTTAATTTTCGAATATGATTATTTTGAATATGATTCAAATATTTAATATGTTTTTCATATGATAATATTTTGTTATGATAATAAATGATCAGCACAATTTAGATTATGTTATTTTATGAAAAATTTAAAAAACCCCTTTGTTCCTATCTTTTCGTCGCGGAGTGTAGTCTTAAATTAGAAAAATTTTAGTCTTAAAACTTTTCTAAATTAGTCTGAAAACAAAAATTAGTCCAGGAATAGTGTTTTTTTTATAATAATAATAAATGATAAGCACAATTTAGATAACGTTATTTTATGAAAAATCAAAGAAAAAACCCTTTGTTTCTATCTTATTGTCGCGGGGTGTATAAATGTAACAGGATTTCCGTTAAAAGAACAGTTTTGTCCCGTATATTTATTGTATCATGAAAAACGGCAGTTTTTTGAGTGACGCAAGCGGAGGGACAAACGGGACGCTGCGAACTCATATATACGGCTAGTTTGACATCAAAGAGATTTGTAAAAGCCGACACTTAATATCTCAGCAAATATGCCATATTTTGTTCTCATCTTTTCAAAATAGTCTTTTATCTTCGGTCTTAATCTATCCTGAAAATTTTACATTTCTACATGCAGTATGTTTTGAGATCTGAATCTCAATTTAAAGCCAAAAAGGGAAAATGTGTGGTGTAACGATGTAAGGATGTAATGAAAAATATCTCTAAAACGGCTCGAAGGATTTTCATATAATTAATATATGCTGTTAATAGGATCTTTCTGAATCTAGTAACGTTTTCGTTTTTTTCAGGAAAACTCTTGTTTTTTATATAAATCGCTTTAAATATGGAACTATATTACTCCGCCAATTACATGTGTTTCTTCGGGTGAAAACGCTGTTATGCGGTTATTACTTGTAAGGTATGTGGGTTGGTTTGTTGACCGACTTGAATGCAGCCAATGAATTATTTAGAATTTTTTTTTTTTTTTTTAACGCAAAAGTACTTGTTTAAAATATTTATTGTATATATACTAAGTCAAATTCACTTAAATATATTTTCTCTTGTGTTATGAAAAAAATATTTTTGATTTCAAAATTTCATATTTAGTCAAAAAAATACTTAGATAATATTTTAAATAAGGAAGTATTTTGTAATTTTAGATATTCCATTTTATCATATTAATGATGAATTTACAATTTTTTTAATTGAAAAAATTTTTAATCATTCATGAACATCGATTTTATAATAACTCAATGATTTGCGATTCCTATTCATGTATCCTTACGCGCCGGGAATGAAAAAAAAAAAAAAAACAGCAAATAGAGTTTTGGCGCCATCTATCGTTTTTATTTAAAACACACTCTTTCGTAAATACATACATATGTATATATATATATATATATTTCTTTTTAAAAATTAAAAATCTCTTTTGAAAATACAGTTAGAGTTTATTCATTTATTTATTTTTCAGACTTTAAAATGATACATATTTTAAATATTAACATAATCAATTTTTTATTATTATCATTGAAAGCAATAATGACTAGGGGATGAAACACTGTTTACACTGTCAGGGATGGAACACGGGCGCAGAATTCATACCGAAATCCGTTTAAGAAATTTCTCAACTTATAATATCGTTGATTTAAGAAGTAGAAAAGTTTCTTACATCGATAGTGGTATGAATTCTGCACCCGTGTTCCCTCCCTGCACTGTTTATTAGAAAAAACAGTGTTTTAATAAACAGTGTTTAAACAGTGTTTTAATAAAATTCATTTTTCATGAAATTTATTAAAATTCATGAAAAATGTGTCAAATAGCAATTATTAAAAACACATCAAAATAAATAAATAAAATCTTTACTTTGAAACCCATAATAATTTATTTAAAAAAATTATTCTTTCTTTTCTTTTTTTAATTAACTAATTTGTGCATGAAAAATTCTATTTCATAAATATATTTACAATTACAGTAAACAAAAAAACCCGCCTTTAATTTTAAATAACTATTTCTACCTGTTTCTAAACAAGTTTTTTTTTTTTAACGAAAAAAAAAATAAATAAATAAAAAAGTTAAATCTGTATGTATATGATTTGAATATAAACTACTAGATGGCGCCACTACATTCAATTTATTTTTCTTAAAAAAAAAAAAAAAGAAAGAAAGAAAAAACTTTTAATTGCTTCGAAACATGTAGAAATAATTATTTAAAAATTAAAGGAAGGTTTTTTGTTCATTGTAGTTGTAAATATATTTAGAAAATAGTATTTTTACGCAGAAATTTCATTTTTTTTTTTTTTTTTTTTTTTTAAGGCTTAACTTATATTTTCCATGAAATTTTTCTCCAGGTGATTTTATCTTATTTTTAAAATTATAGAAATGTAAAACTTAATTTATATTTTGTCTATTTTTTCCCCCAACCGTTTTATATGAAAATGTAATAGAAGTAATTTTTACCAGCACTTTTGATGAAAATTTAAATTGTGAATATTGGAGCAGTATACTTAGCCTCAAAAGGGGAAAGAAAATATATAAAGTTCTATTTTTAACATTTACTTGATTTTTTTTTTTTTTTTTAATTGTTTAATTTGTAATTCTCTAAAAAGAAATTTGCAAAATGTAAATTACGTAATTCTAACTTAAATTTGAAAATTTTCACTTATTTTTTTTTCTTTCTTTCTTTCTTTTTTTTTCTTTTCTTTTTTTTTTTTTTTTTTAAGAGTTTGAGAATCCCAGTCAATAAATTTTTCTAGTGCGAAGCTTCTCCATTTTGTTTCCAAGTGGCAGGCTACTTGAAAATTTGTCAGTATGATAACGTTTGAAATACTGAATTAATTCACACTAAATATGTAGTGTAGATTTATCTCAGAAATGTGTTTGATATGTTTATTTGCCAACTTAAGCCACCCTCTTGTTTCCCTGTGCCAGCACACTGAAAATTTCAAATTTACATTAGAAAGGTTTTATGAACCGATTTGCTTAAAACTCCATATATACATAGCCTTCATTTATAAATCCACTAAGTCCATTAATAAATTGTAGCTGCCATTTTGAAAAAAAAATGGTGACAACTTCATAAGAAAAATTAAATTAGTTTACCCTTCCTAGAAGCAAGAAGGACTTGTTTTAATTTTTTGATTAAAAACCACTAAAAAGTAATGATATCAGTACAAAAAACCCTTAGCGGCTTAAAAGTTTGTGACGCCGCTACTTTGTGGCTATAAGAATTTGAAATATGAGTCTTAAAAATAATGATATTAAATTTTAAGTGACGCTTTGCAATTAGTTAAAATATACATAGATTTTCTTATTTGATCATTCACTTTTATCCTTTATTTATATTTATAATGCTAACGTAATATTTTAACTTGAAGATCAGACAGATATATAAAATACACTCACTGATGATTTTTCATTCGCATTTCAAATTCAAAATAACAGTTTTAAAAGGAATGATATAAAAATTCCAGTGGCGCCTCGGTGTTATTTTAAAAGATTTGTTTTTAGATTCCATTAAAATTACTTTTGTTTTGTCTAATAAAGTATATTTACACATTTAAACAGTGCTTTTAATTTTCAAATATACTGTCAAATAATTATACTTTCACTGAGTTAGCATTATAAAGTAAAATTATTTATTTCAATAAATTGATTTATCTTTTGCGTCACGCTATCCAAAACTGCAGTAAAATTTGTGTAAATGTTTTCTTTACGTCACACTACCTCTTTGAGCAAATTTTCACTTAGTTGGACACTATGATACTATGTTTTGGATAGCATGATGCAAAAGATAAATCAATTTATTGAAATAAATAATTTTACTTTATAATGCTAACTCAGTGAAAGTATAATTATTTGACAGTATATTTGAAAATTAAAAGCACTGTTTAAATGTGTAAATATACTTTATTAGACAAAACAAAAGTAATTTTAATGGAATCTAAAAACAAATCTTTTAAAATAACACCGAGGCGCCACTGGAATTTTTATATCATTCCTTTTAAAACTGTTATTTTGAATTTGAAATGCGAATGAAAAATCATCAGTGAGTGTATTTTATATATATGTCTGATCTTCAAGTTAAAATATTACGTTAGCATTATAAATATAAATAAAGGATAAAAGTGAATGATCAAATAAGAAAATCTATGTATATTTTAACTAATTGCAAAGCGTCACTTAAAATTTAATATCATTATTTTTAAGACTCATATTTCAAATTCTTATAGCCACAAAGTAGCGGCGTCACAAACTTTTAAGCCGCTAAGGGTTTTTTGTACTGATATATTTAACCCGAAAATTATTGGCACCCCAGCAGCCAGTTTTTTCCGGTATTTTTACGGATTTACTTTTTGATTCATCTTTTTTTCAGTGTATAAGAAGGTTTAGCATTTTGAAGATCACGAATTCATGAAGAAATGCAATATAAAGATTTCAAATGTACAAAAAATATATCAAAAATCCAAAGAATTGTTGCCTTAATATATGTTTTATTTAACAAATCTAATATAGTTCAAATTATAAATATTAAAATAGAAATATAAAAGGTGCCAAGGCCTCGTTAAGACATGTTTCAGCTTTTGGAAAATCATAAAATGTGTAAACACCTAATGAATTACGATTAAAAAAAAAGAAAAAAAAAAAAAAAAAAAAAAAAAAACTAGTATGTTGTGGCCACCACAAGACTTTCTTCTATATTTTCCTGTACATATTCACCTAGTAACAATATTAAAAAAAAAAAAAAAAAAAAAAAAAAAAAAAGATATATACATATATATTTGTTAAAAGTAAAAAATATCGATAACTTTGTTTTAAATTATCACAGATTTATAGTTCAATCATTCGTTTTAAAGGTATTGACGAGACCTTTCGAAAGACAACCATCTTGAAAATTTACTCCTCCCCCAGAAAAGGGGGGGGGGGGTGAAAGCGATGCCACATGCACACGCATTTTTTCCTAGTTAACTACTACTATTATCAATAATTCATATTAACTTTACAATCACAAGTTAAAAATAACTCTCATTATATACATTTATACGAAATTTTGTTCTATACTGCCATGTTAAAAATTTAGAAAAAATGCGATCACAGCGCCACCTGTCCCCAAATGTAATCAGCACCAGTTTATGTCAGGGTGCAACTAAACACTAAGTTTGGTTAACTTTCATTCATTGGTTCGGGAGATGCAGTGTCCATAAAAAACGTCAGACAGACAGACATTTTCTAAAAACTATTAATTACTTAACTTAACTTAATTTAGAATATACTTATTAACATATGACTTGAATTAAATGTTCCCAAAACTGCATTCTAATGGAATGAATTAATATGTTTAAGATAATTATATATATATATATATATATTATATATATATATGTATATATTAACGACAAACTAATTCAGAGTTTCTTACATAGGGTAGGTGCTCCAGTAATTGGCATCTATCCCGAAATAATTAATAAATAAGAAAAATAATAAAATCATATATTTTACATATAAGAATTTTAACATTTTGTGTCAAACACTGGAGCGTGGGGGTGCTAATAACTGGTAAAATGAATAACTAGCAGTGTCAAACACTGGAACATAGGGCGCCAGTTACTAATGAAATGAAAAACTGGCAGTGTCAATTACTGGAACATCGAGTGAATGTCAAATAAAAATTCGTAAAAAAAAAAAAAAAAAACAATTGTTATCAAATGTATCTATTTTAACATATATGTGGTTCTGAATGTCTTTCATACCCTATGTACTAACTTAAGATTTCTAAAAATATTTTCTCATGACTAGAACATTAAAAACATCAGAGATTGCTCTAAAAGTGTCAATCACTGGTGTACTTAACCTACTTACATTTTTTTTTCTTCAAATTTGCGTAATAATTTTAAGTGCTTTATCCAAAGGGTATGATTAATTCATTCTACAAAATGTAATTTTGGGAAAGTGTGATATTGAGCAAGAAAGGTGTCTAACTTGAAATATTTTAGTACAAATAAAATAATCTGGTGTAGCACTCACACGACTTTCTCTTATCCTGCATTTCAATACTATACAGACAGATTGCAGATTAAGGGGTAAGATCATAGATATAGTAGTAATATATATAGATCTATCATCCCCATGTTATCGAGCAAAAAATTTTGATGCCGAAAAAAAAGTTCTAAAATCAGCCATTAGAGAGAATTGAAAAAAATAATAAAAAGAAAAATGAATTTGAAACAGTACCTGGAGTTTTTCATTCACCTTTAGTAAACAAATTATTCATAAATTTTATTTACTAAATTATCCGTGTGTATTCCTGTGTGTGATTTACTCGGGAAAAGGCAGCCATTAGAGTGACTTTTCCCGAAAAAAAAAAGGTATCACTTTTTCCCTCTCGCTGATCAATCTATGTCTTATTACTATATTTATAGGTAAGATAACAAGCGCTGTATATAAACCTCCGTTAAAAAAATATTTCAAACTAGGTTTAGGATCAGTTTTGTTTCACAAATAATTCTCTACATAGATACTGTATATAAACTACAGAAGAACGGAGGAGTCCCTGTTTCACATGTACCTTTAAAAAAAAAGAAAAAAAAAAAAAAAAAAACCTCACTCACTGTTAAAAAAGTGCAACTTTGCTGCCAGAAATTATCTGTAATTTGAGAAAAAAAAAATCGTAAAAAATTCGTTGACAAAACGTATTTTTCTGTAATTACAGAGTATTTCTGGCAGCAAAATTGCATTTTTTTAAACAGTGGTATGTAAACCCTGTTTATATGTCTTTTCCCATATATCAGTTTTCTCTCACAGGAAAATTGTTAAGTGTCTAAGTTGTTAGGTCAATTTTACTTCTTCATACCACATTATCTCTAAAAAGTGCATATAATACACGTAATAGTGGTAATGAAGTTGTTTCACTCCAGATTTTTATTTTCTTTATTTACAAATAACCATAGATGATTTCAACAAAAAATTAATTGACATTTATTTTTACAATCATAATCATGCGAAAAAAAAAAAATCATTAAGTTATACACATATATATAGCTTAAATTTTTTAAAAACAAAGATAGATAGAAAAAACGATTAAATAAAGCTTCAAATGAAATTCAAGGGACATTTTAAACTTGAGCAACTTCGTAAAAATTAGTTTCGAGGAAATGATGTTTAAAATTTTCATTTTACAATAGTTTCAATATTTGTTTATTAACATAAACACTTATAGCTCAGCATGAAAGATGGGAATACTTTCATGTGTTAATTCTATGCGTTAGTTTCGAGAAAATAATGTTTAAAGTTTTCATTTTACAACAGTTTCAGACACATATAACTCAGCATAGAAAGGCGGGAATCAAAAGTTCCTTTTGCAACACATTGCTAAATGTTAGTTTCATATACTAATTTTATAGGTTAGTTTCGAGAGAATGATTTTTAAAGTTTTATTTTTACAACAGTTTCAATATTTGTTCATTAACATAAACACTTATAACTCAGCATAGAAAGATGAGAATCAAAAATTCTTTTTGACACACATTACTAAATGTTAGCGTCATATGTTAATTTTATGCAATAGTTTCGAGAAAATAATGTTTAAAGTTTTCCTTTTACAGCAGTTTCAATATTTGTTTACAAATATAAATACTTATAACTCAGCATAGAAAGATGGGAATAGTTTCATGTGTTAATTTTATGCGTTAGTTTCGAGAAAATAATGTTTAAAGCTTTCAATTTACAACAGTTTCAATATCTGTTTATTAACATAAACACTTAAAACTCAGCATAGAAAGGTGGGAATCAAAAATTCTTTTTGCCGCACATTACTAAATGTTAGTTTCACTTGTTAATTTTATGCGTTAGTTTCGAGAAAATAATGTTTATAGTTTTCCTTTTATAGTAGTTTTCAATATTTGTTTACAAATATAAACACTTATAACTCAGCATAGAAAGATGGGTATCGAAAAATTCTTTTTTGCCACACATTACTACTGTTATGTTAGTTTCATATGTTAATAAAATTGAAGCATTGAATATTTAGTCCTATTATGATATTTTGAAAATTCACTGTTGACTTAACCCTTAAATGCCTGATTATTATTAAATCAATTTAAAAATGTTTTATGGCTTTCCCATCTTAAATAAATCACGGGAAAAATACTTTAAAAAATCCTGCTTTATTTTAGCTGTGGTTTACAGTTAAAAAGCAATTTGTTGCCAATCAGCAAACGTGAGGCATTAGAGCTTCAATATTCTAATACAATTCTAATATAATTCTAATACATTCTGAGAAAAAAAAGAAAAACCGCTTTCATCTAGAACGAATAAGTGGTCCTTTTCTAAATCCCTAAACTAGAAATATAGATTTCCGAGCTATGCGTATAAGGCACGCCAATGCACTGAGAAAAAATTATGTAACTGACATCTAGAATCAAAATTGTGGCTCTAGAAAAAATAGTTCCATGTCATCCTTATAAATTTCTTATAAAAAAATTTCTAGTCCCCTTCGAAAGCGAATTCTAGAGTCCTCTATTAGAATTCTTGAGCGTTTGCCTATACTATCGAGGACAAAACTATTTGAAAATATCCCCAAATAATTGTAAATACAAGACGCGGGTTTCAGCAGCTATATAATCTCGGTTTATGACACAATTCTAGAAAATCAAGCGAGAATTTCTCGTAATACAAAAGATTCAGAAGATTCAGAATATTGTTTCACCATCTAGAAATGTGTAGATTAGAAGTTCTCGACCATTTCGTCTATTCAGTTTATTGGCGTGTCTTATGATGCGCATAGCTCGGAGATCTATATTTCTAGTTTAAGGATTTAGAAAATGACCATTTATTCATTCTACATGAAGGCGGTATATATTTTTTCTCAGTTCAGGGTGTTGACAGTCAAAAATTTTTCCCTAATTTTTCCACCAGTATACTTATATAATTATTTTTTACTTAATTAATCGTGCAAACTTACTACTTAAAATTCCGAAAGAAAAATATTGGTAAAAGAATCAGCGAAAAAAATTCCATTGTCGACACCCTGTAATAATACTTTAGAAAACAAAATTAAAGGCAACACACGGCATTTAAAGGGTTAAGGATGTTCAATAAATTTCTATTAAAAAAAAAAAAAAAAAAAAAAAAAAAAAAAAAATTGTATCGAAATTTCTTTTTGTGAGAACCTCGATTGAAATAGATATTATCAGATTTAAAACCTGTAAATTTACCTAAATTTTATTATTTCCTATCTAAAAATTGTTTTATAACATGTTAATTTACAAACAGCATAGTTAAATTTTAACATATATAAATGGCAGCTGTTGCTACGTTTTGTTCCTTAGCAAATTTTAACTCATCTGCGCAAATTGTGACGGTAGAGGTTTTTGATGATTTTTTGACTGTTTAAAGTCAGTCAGTATTATACCCTTGTTATGTCAAAAACAATTTTTTGACGTGAAGACTCAATCCTGCTGACTGAACATAAAAGGTTAAAATATAAATTAATTAATTATATTATTATGCCTTGTTTGATAATTTTATAATAGTATAACTTTTATTTTTTGATACGTTAGCTTTATTATCATTATTATTATTATTATTATGGGAATTTTTTTTTTTTTTTTTTTTTTTTTTTTTTTTTTTTTCAATTAATATCAGGAGTCGATCCAGATAAAAAAGTGGGGCTTTTTCACAAAATTCCACTTCTCATAAAAATCCCCTTCACAAAATTTAAATTTATAAGAACGGCACTTTCCCGAAATTCTGTTTTATAAAAATAATACCATTACACAGAGGAAAAATTCTGTAACTGACATCTAGAATCTAAATTGTAGCTCTAGAAAAAACAGTTCCATGTCATCTTTATAAATTCTAGTCTCCTTGGAAAGCGAGTTGTAGAAGCCCCTATTAGAATTCTAGAGCGTTTGCCTATATTCTCGAGGGCAAAGTTATTTAAAAATCTCTGCAAATAAATGAGACTACAAAAGGCGGGTTTCTGCAACTATAATCTTGATTTACTATCCAATTCTAGAAAATCAAGCGAGAATTTCTCGCAATACAAATGATTCAGAAGTTTTAGAATATTCCGAATATTGTTTCACCATCTAGATATGTGTACGCTAGAAATTCTTGATAATTTCGTCTATTCAGTTTATTGGCGTGCCTTATACGCATAGCTCGGAAATCTATATTTCTAGTTAAGTGATTTAGAAAATGGCCACTTATTCATTCTAAAGAAAGATATTTTTTTTTTCTCAGTGTATAAAAGTTTTCTATGTTTTCAGGTTTCCAGTATTATTTCAAAAGACTGCCTATACTTGGTTCAATAAAATATTATATACTTGATAATAGAGTAGCTGTTACGAAGAAAATTGTATATAATGTTATTCCTTTAAAAAAAAAAAATAATAATAATAATAATAAGTAAATAAATAAGTAAAACCAGGATTCAATCCCTAAATGTTTCAAACAATATCTTCAAACGATAAAACGATTTTTTTCGTTCTACATAACACTGCTACTAAAATGGAACGTAATTGATTTAAATCAGAAAAAAAAAAAAAAAAATTAAATTAAATTAAAAAATTACAGTTCCTATTTGTGTTTTTGCAGAGTGACAATAATATTACTTCTTATTTTTCCCCTGTGATATTTTTAAAATGCTGAATATCAACTGCTTTAAAAAATCATCCGCTCTTTAATCGAATCGGATGTTTTTCTAAATTAAATTGCTCCTAATTAAGAAGGAATTGTAGTACTAATATACATTTTGTTTTTCATTTATAATAGTACACCGTTTTATTGAATATAATTCCAGAATATTTATATGTTCAGCCGCCAACTTTTTAATATATTAAGTAAGATTGTTAGTACCCGCATTTATTTATACTTCATTATTAGAAGAGTAATTTTCATCTTACTAATCGACAGTGAACGTTCAAAAAAAAAAAAAAAAAAAAAAGGTGGGGGAAGGAGGAGGGGACCCTAAGCCTATTTTTGTTTTTGTATATAATATATACATAAAATTCTGCAAAAAAAAAAAAAAAAAAAGAATCTATTCTGCTATATAAATGCATGCAGCAACTGTATTTCATTCCGTAGCATCTGTAAAAATTCTTTTGTATAGCTTTAGCATAGGAGGCCCTTGGCGGATTTGAAATTTTTTTTTGTCATTTTGGCGATGAATTAAAATGGGTATCACAATTACGTAACAAAGATCTTGGCAAAAAACATCCAGTCTACTTCGGTGCCAAATTTGAAATTTCGCCAAGCGCTTCTTTATTGAAGCTGTTCCATTTCTTGCACGTTTTTTTTTTTTTTTTTTTTTTTTTTTGTAAAACTAAATATATGTAGTTAGTTTTAGTATAAATTTGTTTATTTTTCTTTTTAATAATTTAAAATTTAAAATGAGGTTTCTTTTGAAAAGCTTTTGAACTCAGATCAGATTCTAAAAAAAGATTCAACTAAAAAATACAACTTATTCAACTAAAAAATACACCGCTTGCTAGATTTTATCCTAATTAATAGTGCACCAAATTTTGATAAAATCTAATAATCCGAACTAAAAATCTAGACAGAAAAACTTTCATCTTCATAAGTTTTAAATAAAATTAAAAATATTTACACGTTCATTCAAGACAGTAGAAAATTTTAGTAACAACGGAAAAAGAGCCGATTCCAGTTTATTTGAATAAGGCGTTTAGACGCTATTGCACTTTAAATTATTTGAGCCCACAAGCTATAATGCTGAAGAATTTTTCTTTGTGTTCCAGTAAAGAGAGAAAAAAAAAAAAACTATAAATGCTAGATTCATCAAAATCAGTACAGATCATGCTACGGTGACCTTATAACATATCACTGATGTAAAAAATATGTTCTATTTGCTGCCGAAAATTCTCTGTAATTTGAGAAAATATTTTCTGCGTAAATTATACGTATACGCGTAAATTACGCGTATTTTCTCAAATTACAGAGAATTTCTGGCAGCAAATAGCAGGGATGGAACACGGGCGCAGAATTCATGCCGGAATCCGTTTAAGAAATTTATCTATCTATAATATCGTTGATTTAAGAAGTAGAAAATTTTCTTACATTGATAGTGGTATGAATTCTGCGCCCGTGTTCCATCCCTGAAATAGGACTTTTTTTTTTTACAGTGTACGTATAAACTTACAGCTTATTCGAACAAAGTGTTTATATGCTATCATACACACATACACCACGTAAAATCATGTAAAATCGTAGTAATCATGTAATCTCTAAAAGGGGAGCTTGCGTCAAGATCTGTAGGTGTATAACTTGACGGTCATGAGAGTCAGAAATATAAATTTGTAACATTCTTTGACCATTCATGACTAAGCTATGTGAAATGCAAAATTTATTTTGTAAATCATGATTACAATATTTTCCTTACATAGCATGTTCAGAAAGTAAAAAAAAAAAAAAAATATATTAAAATTACCAAATAGAACTTAATTTATTAAAAAAAAAAAAAAAAAAAAAAATCTATACCAATTACAAAAATTTGTCTGTTAAAGAAAATTTTAACTAAAATCTCATGTCGTTTAGTGAGGAAATAAATAAATAAATAAATAAATAAATAATAATAATAAGATAAAAAACTTTTTATAAACCATGTTTTTAATTTTTCTGTTGAATCATACCTATAGAACTAACTACATTAGCACTTTATCAATGCGTATTGCTACGAAATTGTAAATAATTGTATTTATTTTTGTATAAATTCTTTCAAAGAGGCTTAGTAAGTTGATAAAATGTCATTTTTCTGCATTTCCAGCTCGTTTTCGCATTAAAATAGCTTAATTTCCCCTTTAAAACGCATTAAAAAGCTCCAATAGGCAGGTAAGGGATTTGGCGCCAAATTTGGCGAGAAAAACCTTATTATCGATATTCCAAAGATGGACGTTCTGATGTGATTGGTTAAAGAGTTACGGGAAATTTGAATTAAAAAAAAAAATGGTTTTAAAAATAAAATATTATTCCTTTCAGAACAACATGTATTTGCATCATTAACTACATTAGCACTTTATGAATGTGTAGAAAATCTTTAGAGGGATAATGACGTCAATTTTTGCCAGGTACATAATTTAACTTTTTACAATTTTTTAACGCTCATGTTCAATTAAATGTATTTATTTTTATGTCAAAAAAAAAAAAAAAAAAAAAAAATGAACTCTTTTTTTTTTTTTTTTTTTTTTCAACAATTAAATTATAGCTAATATTTTAATGGCTATTTTTATTGCTATTAGAATCTTATTATTTTCATATTTTAATTAATTAAAAGAAAACTATTCAAAAATCTGACTTCGAAGTATTGTGTTGTCACCGGGTTCTGAGCTACTGTGAAAGATTCAAATGTCTAGCTAGTAGGGAAGTTAGTTAAAAACGGATTGCAAGATTTGTACAGGACACACAAACACACAAACAAACAAGAATAGAAGTTAATAAAAACATGGTAAAAAATGGAGCAGAATTAATTTAGCATATATGCTTAATTTCATTTATAAGGGATTAAACATTAGTAGAAGCAAAAGTCAATGTTATTCTATGGAGAATTTTGTCCCGTTATAACTTATTTACTAATACATATTTTTAAATTCAGTTTTCACATTCAGAAAACTCACATCCCAACTACTAAACAGTTTACCACTTTTTAAACATTATTATTTATTTATTTTTTTATTTTTTTTTATTTTTAATATTTTATTTTGAGGTTGTAAAAATGCGAATTTTTACAATGGGAAATTTTGCATTTTTGAGTTAAAAAATGAAACCTTAAAAATTTTAAAAATCAATTTTTAGAAAGCGATAAACTGTTTAGTAGTTGTGAGTTTTCTGAATATGAAAACGGAATTTAAAAATATGTATTAGTTCGTGAGTTATAACGGGCAAAATTTCCCATAGAATAACAGTGGCTTCGGCTGTAGGAGACGGTAAGTAGAGATTCCCCTTAATAAATTTTGGTGTGTCTGTGTATCTGTATACGTCTTGCTTATAAACAATACAAAACTTTTAATTAAAAAAATAATTTATACTTAATGAAGTAAAAATGTAGCGGCGTGACAGACATGATATATTTTCAACAATTCATCTTTATCCTCAATTGCTCTAAATTGACACACGTTCCAAGTTCAGAGTTTTTAATTTATACAAACAGGATATTCATCTTATATCTAATTTTCAAAAAAGTTTTAAATTATAAATAAGGTAAAAACACCAGTAGTGGACCCTTTACCAGTAGTGGACCCTGTACCAGTAGTGCACACTTTTAAATTTAAACTTGGAAAATAAGCTTTCTATTCTGTCTGAAGGTTCGACCAATGCTCAGGAAGGAAGTTGTGGTAGTAGCGGACAAAAAGTGTCCATTACTGGTACAGGGCCCACTACTGGTGCTTTTACCTTAAATTGATAAAAAAAAAATTATTTGATAGTGTGACAAACATGGACACATGTAGAAATTAAAAATTATCTTTTGCTGACTTAATTTTAAATCTAAATTTTCTTTTTTAATAAATAATATAATACAAAAATTTTTATATGTAATATATTATATTATTTGATATGTTTCATATATTTTCTATCAAAGAAAAAATAAAAATAACACTGCTCGGCATGAAAATTGCCCCCAACACCATTTTTGCAAATTATTATGTAAAATGACAAATCCGAATATGACGGCCATTTTGCCCTATCACCCACCGTTTTTCGGGGATGGCCCCCTATTTTTACCACTTTTCGGTAATTTTATGGCGATAAATTTGATTTATAGTGGAAAAAAGAAATATTTTAACTGTTAAATATCTTCTGAGGGCCTAAAGAGATGAAAAATTCTATAACATGAACATTTGCAGCAAGGGGAAGATTGAATTAGTTTAAAAGCAATTTTTTTTTTTAATTACTATTCCCATGAAATTTACCAGTGTATTAATTAATTAAAAAAAAAGGCCTCTTATCTCTAAAACGAAATTTTGTTTAGGACAGAATTTATAGTTTTTTTTTTTTTTTTTTTCTAATTACGTACAATAATTTTATTTTGTGGTAATTACTTCAATATATAATTCGAGCAGCAATGACATTAATTTTCGAGCGTTAGTCTTTAGAAATTTGGGCTTTTATTATTAAGGGGATTGCATAAAATGATTACTATAAATAAGTGAAATTTTCGTTGTTTGACAGAGTATTAAAGAAACTTAATGTCTGAATGAACACAAAAGCCATTTTTTAATTACATTATCTGTCTACAACACTACAACATGAGTTTTCCAGCTATTTGTTTGGTTTTTGAAAAAACTTCGAAGCTTTTCATGAATATAGGGAAAATTTTGTCACTGACATAAAATCTGTAAAACACAGATGTATTAGGACAAGGATTTACTCTGTTTCTTTCAATCTCAAAAAAGCCTCTTCACAGTGTGTGCGGTAGATCACCTTGGATACAGTAGGAAGTTCCTTAAACATATAATTTATTAATTAATTTAAAAAGTGCCTGTTGTCCCCTCAAAATTAAATTTTGTTTAAAACAGAATTTACATTTTTGTTTTTTTAATTACCCACAATATTTTTATTTTATGGTAATTGCACACAAAACTAAAATAAACAAATTCCATGGAAAAGTGTGCAAATTGTTTAATTATACCAAATTTGTTGTAAGATTTTTTTTTTTTCACCTTAATACATTTTTTCAAACAGTATGTTGACATTTTTAGCAATAACTTTTTTGGATAATTTTTCATGGAATTTGTTTGTTTATTTCAGTTTTGTGTGCAATTAGCAGAAAACAAAAATATTGTGTGTAATTAAAAAAAAAAAAGTATAAATTCTGTTTTAAATAAAATCAAATTTTGTGGGGACCAGAGACCCTTTTTAAATTAATTAATAAATTATTTGTTATGGAACTTCCTACTGTATCGAAGGTTGTCTAACTTACAAATTTTAAAGATGCACTTTCGCGATCTGGAAGAAATAGAATAAATCCTCGTCCTAATACATCTGTGTTTTACATATTTTATGTTAGTGACAAAATTTTCCTGTATTCATGAAAAACTTTGAAGTTTTTTTCTGAAGCCAAACAAATAGCTGAAAAACTCATGTTGTAGACATCTAATGTAATTAAAAAATGGCTTTCGTAATACTCTGCCAAATAACGAAATTTTCACTTACTTATTGTAATCATTTTATACAATCTCCTTAATAATAGAAGTCTATTTTCTAAAGACTAACGCTCGAAACTAATGTCATTGCCGCTTGAACAATATATTGAAATAAATAAAATAAAACATTATCCATGTTTGCAAAAGATTAAATATTTTTTTTTTTTTTTTTTTTAGTTTAATTTATTAGGGAAAATGACGTCACAACAGCAACAAGGTACTGTAAAAGTAAATAAATAATTATACTTTTATCCGTGATTTTAAATAAAGTTAAAATAACCTATTTAAAAAAACTTTTAAAACCCAAATTCTTAATGTATCGTATCACATAAATCTTTTCAAAGTTAGAATAAAATTAAATTGAAAAAAAAAAAAGTAACTTTTTTGTTTATTAACCCCAAAAAATTGATGAAATTTGAAATGCAAGTTGGTCTTGTGGGGTACAGGCTGTATATTATATTTTTGTGTTCGTGAGAAAAAATTGAAAAAAAAAAAAATGAAAATTGCAATTTTTAATCCCACTTCAAAAACATGTGACTTAATGTGAAGCAGATTTTTTGTTATTTCTCCTAACGGTTTCCATACAATCTTCTGCTGTTGCCACATAAAATTCATACTTTAGTTAATTAAAAAGATTTTAATTGTCCGATCGATAAGCTGTTTAATCCATCGGATTCACAAAAATTTACCCTTCCATTTGGTACCTTATTTGTAACGATACGACTGATATTTCTAATTTATTTTCCTCATTTTAAGTAAATGTACGTTTTTTTTTTTTTTTTTTTTTTTTTAATCCTGTCGAAAAAAAAATGGCAACAATTAAATTATGTTGAGATTCACAAACATACCGTAGTGAATGACAGTAAGTACATAAGAATTTTTTTGGGGGGGAGGGGATAATAATAAAGAAAAATAAATAAAATAAGCATATTATTTGCGTTGCGTTAGTCTAAGCAGATTTTTTATAACATAAAAGAAATTGTAATTATTTAAAAAAAAAAACAAAAAAAACATGTAAATGGACGATAAACAATTTAAATTAGCACGAGAAAAATAATAATAATAAATATGCGGTATTTTTCCGCTGACGAATAAATCAGCGACATTTTTCATGAATTTGCATTGAAGTTTATTTTTATAAATAATTAAATTAAAATTATGTTTCATTACTCGAATTCTACCATTTAAAAAATAAAAATAAACCTTTCATATTTATCGCAACTAACGACATTTTAACACTGTTTCTGATTTAGCAAGTATGGTTTGCCGGGAAAATATGCAAGCATCAAATTTTAAATTATCGACTACTAGGATGGAACGATCAACTAGTTTTTAAAATAATAGTTATCTTTTGATTTAAATATGCAAAAAGGATTAAAAGAATCACTTTAAAATGAGAAGTTGTATACTTAACCCGATACCGCCCGAATTAATTTTGTAAAATATTATTAGCTGATTATTTCACTTCTAAATTAATATAGACAACTGAGGGTAAAATATAGTAACTTAAACAATTCTTCTGATAGCTTTAAATGTAAAGCCTATCCTCATTTGTTGACGGTTAGTGTTCTAGCGAGAAAACTTCGATATAGAAAAACTTTGAGATAACAGATTAATTTCCTATTATATATTGACAAAGATCTCGAAAGTAAAGTATTATAATATATATTATTATTCAACTTGATTTAAGTATACCTGCGCAAAAAGCAAATATAGGTGCGAAGAATGAAAATTCATAAAATGACTATCCAAATTATGAAATAATAATTAATAGTAGGCACATAAAACTTTCAGGGATCATTTAGAGTGACGCTATAAACTGTCACTAAAAAAGCAGAAATCATTCCAAGAAACCACAAAAAAATATACGTGTCATTTTATTAGCTGTCCTCAAATGAGGACACTCAGCACTAACGGGTTAAGCAGCGGTCATTATACAACAATTTCTTAAAATTGCTTTAATACATTTTCTTTTTATTTATTCATTCATTTTTTACTTGATGCCAAAAAAAAAAAAAAAAAAATCGTTTGGTTTATTTTGTTTTACATAATTAAATTATTCCGAGGTTTTACTGAATTAGAAATACAATGACTAACTTACCGCTTCAGCTCTTCTCTTCTGGCCTCTCATATCCAATTGTGTGCATAGTTCATCTTTAAAACCTCCTGGAGAAGGAGCACTATTTGGATCATCCTGAGCTAGGACATCACACAAATACGTTATATAACTGGTGGCCAATTTAAGTGTTTTTATTTTCGACAATTTCGTGTCAGAAGGTACATTTGGTATACACTCTCGTAATTCTTGGAATGCATTATTTATAGACATAGTCCGTCTCCTTTCTTTACGGTTTGCCGACGTACGTTTTTTGACGGGCTTTTTTACATTTCTAGTACTATAATAGTCTATAATCTGGGGCTGTTCACTACTGTCCTGGGAAATTTCGGGTTTGCAACTGCTCAGCGGCCAACCGTGGTACGGTGCATCAACCGCTGGTGGAGGGATGACGGGTTGCAGTTCGTACGGGCTACTCCCGTAGTAGTGTTGCGAATATGATGCTTCGGTATGCGGTGGATAATTTCCGGCTAGGCTCATACTGGCCGATAAATGCAGGGTCATAGAGGAAGTTCTGGATAACTTCATCAGAGCTTCCCTCTCTGTGTGTAGGAGGAGCGAGCAAGCTGGATGCAGGCGCCTTGAGTCAGTGAAAGAGAACGCTAGTGAATCGTTATCGAGATAATGTGGCGAGATAAGGGGCTCGTGCGTGCACGTGCGGATAGCGAAGAGCAATTTTTTTTCATCCGCTGAGAGAAATTTATATTGGTAAGTGTCTGTCTTCGCATCGCGCGAGTAGCCTTTGTTTGTGAAAATCGAGAAGTCTAATTATAGAGCATCATATGCAAGGATGGATGGAGATGGAGTTTTAGAGAATTTCGTAATGGATGAAAGGTCTTATATTACTTTCTTCAATATTCAATGGAAGTTTTGAATGAGTGAAAAATTTCGATTTCCAGTTTTCGATTGATTTACGTGTTCTGAAAGATCCTGAACACAATTTGACCATTTTTAGAAAATGTCTGTCTGCGTGTGACATTTTTTTTTTTTTTTTTTTTTTTTTTTTTTTAAATTTTAGATGAAGTACTAATGCAAAAATTTTCATATAAATTTATGAGTAGTTGCACCTTGATCTAAATTAATGCCTATCAACTGTTAGTGAAAGTCGCCCAGCAAGTGGCGCTGCCATCCATTTTTTCTAAATTTTTAACATGACAGAATAAAATTTCGTATAAATGTAGACAATGAGAATTTATTTTTAACCAATCATTGGGGAATTAAGAAGCATAATTGCTAACTGTAACAGTCAACAAAAAAAAATGTTTTATATATATATAAACATAGCTTTCCCCCCGGAAGTAATTTTTCAATACGATACTAAATTAAAGAACTGGTATACAATCAACATTTAAACTTAAAAAGTTCTTTATACACCATAAAATTAATGAAAGCACTACCAGTTTCGAAAAAACGTGGCCTTTCTTCTTCAGGTGCAAAACACGTACTACTACCTAGGAGGGAAAAGCAAAACTGACTTATTTCAGTCTTGCTTTTGCCTCCAAGGTAGTAGCAGGTGTTTTGCACCTGAAGAAAAAAAACTCTGGTTTTGAGTAGCCACCAAATTTGCAAACCACATAGGATTATTATTTTTTATTTATTGAATTAAAAGGAACATTTTTAATCCAATGCATCGAGACTTTTATAAAACACTCTATTATAACATTCTTTTATATTCATAGAAGATAATTTGGATGTTTGAGTGTCACCAATTTTTCATACTGTATAGAATTATTATTAGTACGGAGGACTATTAGTCTCAATCTACGGATAAAACATTGTCGCCAGTTTTACGATAGTTGGACATTTATCGAAATCGAAAATGTATGGAAAATATAATTGAATAATTTGAAAGCGATGTTATAATTTGGGAAAAAAAAAAACTAATAGTCCTCCGTACTAAACTAAATTTTGCTTTTGCCATAATTTCAACAAAATCACTGTTTTTCTTTTTTAGAAAGAAAAATAAAAGAAAATTAATAATAATCAGTATGAAAAAGAACAAGCCCTTTTTTCGACAAAAATACAGGATTTATTTTAATTTTTAATTGTTGGCAAAAAAGTTTACGAGTTGATTTTTAATTTTTTTGAAATGAAAAGAAATTCACGCATAAATATTAAAATTGATATGAAATTTTGCGAAAAATTAAACTTGCAGGGTAAAATAGCCGTCATTATAGCTCTAAAGGTATTTTTATTTTTATTATTTTATTTATTTATTTATTTTTCGTTAAATTAAAGGGAAGATACTTTTTGTTTTGTAAAAATTTTTGACTTTCGGTTTTCGATAGATTTTTGCGCTTTGAGATGTCATGAACAAGATCACAATTCGATGATTTTTTAACAAAGGTCTGTCTGTACTGCATCTGATCAAAATTTTGTCCTAGTTCTAGATCACGAATTTAATAACGAAATTCAGATCGCAGAATTTCAAAAAATGTCGCATTTAGTTACAGTTTAATATAAGTTGGTGCCCATCAACTTTTAGTGCATGCCGCCCAACAGACGGAGCCTCTGTGCTGCGATTTCTCTCATTTAACGCATGACCATATCTCAGCATCTACAGTCTATACATAAACTTGATATGTAAGAAGGTCATAATTAAAACTACTCTGATTCAATTTTAATTTACATCGACCTACAGGTGGCGCTGATTCAATTTTGACAATGTACAGTAAGATTTTATCTTAACTTCTATGGCATATAAATGCCCAAATTTGATATGGGAGATGACTATTATAAAAAAGAATGTTCAGTTCAACTGATTGTATTTTGGTCAACATCGACAGGTGGCGCTGCTATTATTAATTTTTTGCTATACGGCTATGTCTATCTGCTTTCGTATGGTTATTTGTAAACATTGATTCATAAAAATTGCATCAGACTGTATATGTAAACTTTTTATTGTGAAATACTATGTTGATTAAATTTTTGTGCGTATTAAACGGTAGGTGGTGCTTTTATTATAGAAAGATAAATAAGAAAGTTTTGTGATAGCTACAATATATTAGTTTTATTTTAATATTTAGTTTTGGCACAAGAGAACAATTACATTATAGCAAAAATTGAAATATAATAAGTTACCTATTTTTTAGATCAGGTGTATTTTCTTTTTAGCGTTATTATTAATTTAAAGTATTTATTATTTTCAGAACATGCACTATGTAAGAAAAGTATTGCGGTCAAGAAAAAATACGACAATGAAATTTTAGTTTGAGGTTTCCTGAATTCATTTTCCATATTTTTACGGTGATTTATGTATGAATGTATGTGTTTAAACGAATACTATAAAGTCTAAAAGGCTCTACTCGATTGAGCTCAAAATCCGTAGGTATGTTATAGATCATTATCGCACGAACTTTATAGAATTTCTTTTTAATATTAGAATTATAGTTCTACATTGTAAATACTTTATTTTATTTTATTTTATTTATTATTATTATTTTTTAATTACCATTAATTTTGAAGAACGATGTTTAATACATTTGATAATCGATTAAGCAACTATTAAAATTAAAAATTAGTGAGGGATATTGAATAAAAAATAAATAAATAAAAAATAAAAAAACTCAACAAGTTGACAACACTATTCGTTTGCAGGGCACAGCGAAGAAGTTTTATACATTACAGCCTATAGACTCAAATTATTTGGAGTACGCTGGTATGTAAATTCAACTCCCGATTAAGATAAAATTGTATAGGTGTGTTATAGGTCATCGTCTCAAGAAATATATAGATTTTCATGAATGCAGGACTGATAGTTCGTCTGCAGAACTACATAATAGAATTCTGACACATTACAGCTCATTGTACTAATATAATGAATTTGGTGGAAAATATACTTACACTATCAGAATTTTCACTTACGTTTATTTACTGATCCGAATTTATTTAAAAGCATGGTAACTATAAAATGAACGGAAAGTTGAGTGGAATCACTCCAGACTTTTTTTTTTCTTTTTTTTAATATTTGTTCCTATACGAGAGGATAGCGACATCGTGTTATTGATTTGTATTTCGTCTTTAATCATAGAAGAATCTAAAGTATTGCAA
Source organism: Salticus scenicus (assembly GCA_963930645.1). NCBI lineage: Eukaryota > Metazoa > Arthropoda > Arachnida > Araneae > Salticidae > Salticus > Salticus scenicus. The sequence continues at coordinate 43,977,881 of OZ005662.1, forward strand.
TTCGGTACTAACTATGGATATAAGTAATAAGACATAGATTGATCATGGAGGGAGAAAAAGTGATTCCTTTTTACTCCGAAAAAGACGGCCATTTCGACCAGTTTTTTTTTTTTTTAAATATATATATATATATATATATTTATTTATTTATTTATTAACATCTCCTCATGCACCACAGAGTATAACATGATGCTTACAGAGATAAGTAGTTAACAGCCAATTACATAAAACCATAAAGAAAGAAAGAAGAAACAAAAAAAAAAGAAGAAGAAGAAAGCAAAGCACAAAAAAAGGACATACAAACAAACACAAATGGCCGTCTTTCTCCGAGTGAATACATGCGGATAATTTAGCAAATAAAATTTATGAATAATTTATGTACTAAAGGTGAATGAAAAACTGCAGATACTATTTCAAATTCGTTTTTCTTTTCTTTTCTTTTTTTTTTTAACTATATTTATTAATTTACTTAATATTTAAAGTTAAACTCTTTTTATATTACTAAAACTAACGTTCTTTTCCTGCGCCGCTGCTAACTATATCTCTATATATTAAAAAAAAGTTGCTGTCACTGGCGTCAAATTTTTTTTTGTCTGCGACAGGTTCTTCTAGCGGAGGGCAGGATCCTTCCCGTCATGAGTTGTATCAATGTGTTCCGAATCCTCCAACAAAGACATTTCAGCTGCTTAGAAATTTCTATCATTTTAATTAAAGAAGTAATTAACTAAAAACGACAAGTTTATGAAGGTTACTCTATTTGCCATTTTGAAGAAAGTTTCTCCGAGTGACGTTGTTCTTCTGTCATGAAGTCATTTTACACTGGAAAATTAAAATATGATCATGGTTGTACGTAGGTAGGAAGGTAGGTTGGATTTAACGTTGCGCCAATACTGCGCAATGGATAATTGGCGACGGTCTGGGACGCACCCCCTAGAGATGTTCCGGAGACACGTCATCACAATTTTGATCCTTCACGGAGGGAATCCCCCCCCCCCCGCTTTGGTGATCCCCATAGATTGATAGGAACATGGAGGACTTACGACAGATTTTACGTGCACCAGCCACCATTAGTGTACACGATGGTCTTTGGCATCGAATCAACAATCTTCCAATTACGCGCTGGGCGCTTTACCGACTAGGGTGCCGCGGCCCGAAACCATGGATGTAAAAAAGAAAGAAAATAAATATCAACTTTTTTTTCTACTTTTGAAAAATTAATTTTCTTACACGGGAAAGTTTTAATATGATCCATGGCTGTAGGTAGGTAGATAATTGGGAAGGTTGTGTTTGACGTCGCACCATTACTGCGCTATGGATAATTAGCAACGCACCTCTATGGTTGTTACGGAGACATGCCATCATAATTTTGATTCTTCACGGAGGGGATCCACCCCCCTCTTTGGTGATCCCCATAGGTATAGTGTGGATGGGAACATGGAGGACTTACGACAGATTTTACGTGCACCAGCTACCATTAGTGTACACGACGGTCTTTGGCCGGCTCAAGTATCGAACCAACAATCTTCCAATTACGTGCTCGGCGTTTTACCGACTAGGGTACAGCAGCCCGAAACCATGGATGTAAAAAAGAAAGAAAATAAATATCAACTTTTTTTTTTCTACTTTTGGAAAATTAATTTTCTTAAACGGGAAAATTATAATATGATCCATGGTTGTAAGTAGGTAGATAATTAGGTAGGTTGTGCTTGACGTCACACCATAACTGCGCTATGGATAATTAGCGACGGTCTAGGACGCACCCCTACGGTTGTTCCGGTGACATGCCATCACAATTTTGGTCCTACACGAAGGGAATGACTCCCCCGGTTCGGTGGCTTCCAGAGGTATAATTTTGATGGTAACGTGGGGGATATTGCGGCCACGACATATTTTACGTGCACCAGCCACCGTTAGTGTACACGACGGTCTTTGTCCGACTCGAGAACCGAACTCGCAAACTACCAATTACGAGCTCGGCGCTCTACCGACTGGGGTACCGCGGTCCGGATCTAAGGTTGTAAAAAAGAAATAAAAAGGGTCGTATACTAAAGCTGTAATGCAAAATGGTCTAGATATTATGGATTTCTCTCTTAAATATATATATTTCAACTTGACACTAAATATGAGGATTTCCATAATAATTTTCTGCTTTTGTCTTGAAATATGCACTAATAATATTCCTTTTCAGTGAAAGAAAGCAGCGAATAGGTGGGCAGAGCTCTGCATGTGTTAATAAGTAAAGTGAATCGTTTGGGGGAGGCGAAGCCTCCCTCGGGGGTTGGTGAGCGGAGCGAGCAGGGGGCAGAGCCCCATAGTTTAAAAAAAATTGAAAATTCTATATTACTTATATAAAATCTTAAAAAATATCAAACTTTAAAAAAAGTATTCCATTAAAAATCAAAAAGCTCTTATTTCATAATAATAACAAAGCAACTGATTATAAAAATTATATTTTTCATAATTTAGTCAAATGTAATTTACTTTTATGATAACTTATCCCATTTCTTTTCATAAATTTATTAGAAGAATTAAAAGACGCAATATTTCGACATTTTGAAAATTCATCAACATTCTATTCTATTACAACTCCCGAGTTTCAATACCAGTTAATGGCTGATGCTAAAAAAAATTTTGGCATCAAAAATCTTTGCATGATAACAATGGGATGATAGATCTGTATAAATTACTATATCTATGGTACTAACACCAATCAATCGATATAATCGAAGATTGGATAATTGATTCCGAAATCAGAAAATTTTAACTAATTTCCGAAACATAATTATTATATTATTATTATTTATTAATGGAACTTTTGGGAAATAATATTAACAGCGTCATTATGTTATTCCGTTATTGTGAATAATAATCCATTGAAGCACTCACGCTATTTTCTCTAATCCTGAGTTTTAATAGAAAAGAAATTTTTAATTATATTTCCGGTATATTTAAATCTTGTGTTATTTAAACCTTGCTATATGTGTAGTTGTAAGATTTTCTATTGATAACTTAACTGCGTATGGTATGAGTTAATAAAGCACCTCTATCAACTGTATCCAATAGAAAAGGCCCCACCAATGGCTGAGAGGATTTGTCCTCGAAGCTGGTAGACACGAAGGGCCGGGTTCGTCCCAGGTCGAGCTCGTTGATCTAGCCGTTCGAAGTTTACCGTGGTTTTCTCAAAAATTCTCATAAATACGGGCTAGGATTCCTTAAAAAGACCCACAAAGAGGATATATAGACCTAGGGTGATATATCCTCTATCCAATTCTAGGGCAGTCACTCTGCTCTTAGACCACCATAACAGTAAATAATGTATTCAATTAATTTTGAGGAGCCCTGCATATTGTTTCTACTTGTATCACATAGGATTTCCAAATTAAGCACAATAAAATGAATAAATAAATAAAAAGCGTGACTTGAAATACATTTTGAGCCATTTCCAAAAATAGCCCTTAGCATATCCGAAATATTTTGTATGGCCTTGTAACCGAATGGTAAATAGTTTTCATGCTCTATTCTACACTGTTAAAAAATTCTGTAAAAATTCTGTAAATATTTATAGTTAAAAGTGAATAATCAAGATTCTCAATCTTTATTCTGTATTTTTACGTAATTTTATTATTTAATTTTTTAATTAAAATTAAAAATGACGGTTTCTACTTTAGAAAAAGCATTCCAAGTCCGAAATATATTCTCACCAATAATTAATTAAATTAATATTAGTTATTAAAGTGAATACATGAAATAAGTTTTTTAACATCTCCGTTTATTTTTCTCTATAATTTTACGTAAGACTTAAGATAATAGATTACACAGACACAGAGTTTTCTGTTGAAATTTTTAACAGTGTAGATCAGAAAACATGTTTTTTGCATTAAACAAAAATAATAATGATCTGATAATTTTATTATGTTTAATGCATTCCAAAGGCGTTAAAATGTACCAATGCAATGATAAATTGCTCACATTTATTTGAATTCTTTGTTTGTCCCTACTCACGGGGGATATCTATACCGATCCTAATAAAATCTTACAAATAGTATGACTATGTAATGCAAATTTAGAATACAGATTTTTTTTTTTTTTTTTTTTTTTTTTTTTTCCCGCATGCTACCTTTTATGAATTTTTGACTTTTTTCCCTCCGTTTCTTTCATTTCAAAGTGCAGTGGAAAATTTCTCTTAAAAAAAAAAAAAAAAAAAAAAAAAAGATTTCTTCAAAATCCAAAATTCTGCAATGCCATCGATTGTGTTAAAAACCAATCTAGCTATCAACAGTTTTCGACGAGGGTAGGTTCTTTGTTTACAATTTAGGTACAGGCGGCATTCCCAGAGGAGGAAAAATGTTTATACGAGAAATTCCTTCTCTTCAAGTAGATCCCCCACAAGCAAGTTACGATAAATCGGAAGAAATGAAATCTGATCATTAGACAGGGTTGCCCATAAATCTGTTGTATGAACTATTTTTTTGCTTAGATGTCACTGAGGCCTCCTTGGAGACTCAAAAAGTGTTAGTCTCTCTGTGTATATACCAGGCTAGTGCTCACAAAAATCATGCGATTGATATGAAAATTGTTACAAATTTTTATAAATTACTTAGAATTGGGATGCATATAATGTTTGTGACTCGTATACACAGAGACATATAGAAGAATTTCGATGCGTTACGTTCTATACATTATTCTTGGCAGTGGCAGGTATTTACTCTTTAACGTTTATTGTTTTCCCAAGTAAGGTTCTCCTCAGCAATCACTAGTTTGAATACCACTTTTCTTTTCTTTCTTTCTTTCTTTTTTTTTTATAGCAATCTTCATTAATCGTTTGTAGTACATATTTTCGAAGCAATAATACAAAGATTGCTCTGTATAAAAAATAAGTCATTATTTTTGAATACTTTTTTTTTTTTTTTTTTTTAAGTAATTTTCATTAATCGTTTGTGGTACATATCTTCGAAAGAATAATGCACAGATAGCTGTATATGAAAAGTATAACAATCACAATTTTAAATATAACTCTTTTCTTTCTTTTTTTTTTTTTTTTTTTTTTTTTTAATAATAATAATAATCTTTATTAATCGTTTGTAGTACATATCTTCGAAAGGATAACGCAAAGATTGCTCTCTATAAAAAGTAGCAGTCATTATTTTGTATACTTCTTTTTTTTTTTTTTTTGAGTAATTTTCATCAATCGTTTGCGGTAATCTTCGGAAGAATAATGCACAGATTTCTCTATATAAAAAGTAGCAGTCACTGTTTTGAATACAACTTTATTCTTTCTCTCTTTCATTTTTTTTTTTTTTTTTTTTTTTTTTAATAATAATCTTTATTAATCGTTTGTAGTACATATCTTCGAAAGAATAATGCAAAGATTGCTCTGTATAAGAAGTAGCAGTCATTATTTTGAATACCATTTTTTTTTTCTTTTGAAGTAATTTTCATTAATCGTTTTTAGTACATATCTTCGAAAGAATAATACACATATTACTCTATATAAAAAATAGCAATCACTATTTTGAATATGGCTTTTTTCTTTCTTTTCTTTTTTTAATTGTTTTAATTGTAATCTTCATTAATCGTTTGTAGTACGTATCTTCGAAAGAATAGTGCAAAGATTTATAAAAAGTATATCTCTATGAAAAGTAGCAATCATAATACCATTTTCTTTTTCATTTGAAGTAATTTTTATTAATCGTTTGTAGACATAGCTTCGAAAGAGTAATACACAGACTGATCTGTATAAAAAATAGTAATCACTATTTTGAATATAACTTTTTTCTTTCTCTCTTTCTTCCTTTTTTTTTTTTTTTTTTTTTTTGTAAATAGTAATCTTCATTAATCGTTTGTAGTACATATCTTCGAAAGAATAATGCACAGATTGCTCTATATAAAAAGTAGCAATCACTATTTGGAATATAACTTTTTTCTTTTCTTTCTTTTTAATAGTAATCTTTATTAATTGTTTATTGTACATAGCTTCGAAAGAATAATACAAAGATTGCTCCCGATAAAACGTAGTAGTCTCTGTTTTGAATACTACTTTTTTTTAATAGTAATCTTCATTAATCGTTCGTATTATATACCTCCAAAGAAAAATACAAAGATTGGTCTACATAAAAAGTAGCAGTCACTATTTTGAATATCATTTCTTTTTATAGTAATCTTCATTAATAATTTGTAGTACACATCTTCGAAAGAACAATACAAATATTGCTCTATATACAAAATTATATTTAAAATAGTGACTGCCGAGGACTCTACGTCCGATCAGTTATGAATTTAATAGCCATTTTAATACGCTTTTATTAGCTTCACCTGTATGTATGTATGTTTGTAACCGCTCTGGGAGCAAACAAAAAATCTTTTTTGTAAAAAAAGATTTGCTGTACGTGAACGGCGTGGTGTTGTGGTATAGCTACGCGCTGCGAACCTAAAGGTCTAGCGTTCGAGCCCAGTCAGGGGAGATTTTTTAAAAATGCTTTTTGTTCAATTCTAAATTATTTTAATTAAAGATTTAAATGAATGTAAATATTATGGTGTGTCACTCACACGATTTTCTCTTACTCTGCATTTTAATACTAAGATATATATTTTGTGCTTTTTTAGTTAACATTTCTATAAAAGCGTGTTCTTTAATTTTTTAAAACTATAATATTATTTGAAAATAATTTAGTAAATTTCCAATACATATGATAGCTATCTTAATAAACTTTAACCTTAATATTTTAGCATTTAATAGATGCATGTCAATACCAAAACAAAAAAAAAAATAAATAAATAAAACTGATAATAACACATTGCTAAAACTAGCACAGAAATGTTGCGATACATGTTAAGATCCAATAAGAGACAAAAACAATTTAAATTACTTACGCCCACTTGTAAAAAAAAAAAAAAAAAAAAAAAATGGGGACCATAAAACATAATGGCGGGGAATGTAATTAAAGGACTTCAGAATAATAATTGGAACAAAAAATGGATTAATAATTGGAATAAAAAAAATGCTTAAAAATAGAAGTATTAACCCATCAGGGGGCAAGTACTTCATAAAGCTGTGAAAGCTGCAACGATTTCGTAAAACAATATAACTACCAATAGCAAATTTATATTGTTCAGGCCCCAATCGAGCAGCAAAACCATTTTGAATGAGAAATTAAATAAAATATTAAATGAAATCATCAAGGAAACAGTGAGAAAAATAGAAAAAAATCGGAGTAACCACATGTAAAGCTATCAACCCAACATGAAGAAACACACACACATATATATGCTCGTGTGTGTGTGAGAGAGTGTGTGTGTGTGTGTTAGGGAACGTTAAACGGTTAAATATTAAATTTAATAAACATCTCCTATATTATTAAAATCTGTACGCGTGTGTCTGTGTGTGTGTCTGTGTGTCTGTCTGTGAGAAACGGCTTGAAACGGATAAGGCTCCGCCGCTAATGGTCGCACGGACTTCGAACAGGTACCGTCGGACAGAGAATTTATCGCAGATCTGGGTTATCTAATTTGCTAAACGATGCGACCCTAATTAGCGGAGATATTAATTAAAATGTCGACCATTGTCTAACGAAAAATGACCCAGAATTCATGATTAAATGCTTAAAAAGCGACATTTTTACGGAAAAAGTGGAAAATAAATTAGAAATATCAGTCGTATCGTTACAAACAAGATACCATTGGAAAGGGCTTTTTTTTCTCAATCCGATGGTTTAAACGGCTTATCGATCGGACGATTAGATATTTTAAAATTAACTAAACTATAAAAAAATGTTGGCAACGAATCACAAAAAATGTTATCTTTGCAGACGTTAAGTCTCCAGCTGTGTTCAACGGAAACACAGCTGGTATTCATTAAGGTCACCTGATTCGTAGTGCGATTAAAAATTACAATTTTCTATTTTCTTCAATTTTTAAAATTTTGCACATTTTATTTAGTATATAATATTTACACCACAAAACAAACTTGCATTTCAAATTTCATCAATTTCCGTCAATAAACAAAAGATTTACATTTTAATTGCAAATTAAATTTTATCTTCACACGCCGGACAATTTTGCAATATTTTAATACGCGTATTTCAATTTCTAATTACGATTGATTTATTTTTTATACATCATACGAAAGATATTTTAAAGTTCTTTTACATAATTCAAAGTTTTCAACAGATTTACGCGTTTTGAGGTCTCCTGAATCAGTGTACTTTCATGGCGCTGTAATATTTTCAAATTTCAATATTTCAATTTCTAATTATAATTCAATTATTTTTAATACATCATTCGAAAGATATTTTAAAGTTCTTTTAAATTATCGAAAGTTTTCACCAGAATTACACGTTTTGAGGTCTCCTGAATCAGTTTTCTTTTATGGCGTTGTAATATTTTCAAATTTCAATATTACAATTTCTAATTATGATTAAATTATTTTTAATACTTAATTCGAAAGATATTTTAAAGTTCTTTTATATTATCGAAAGTTTTCACCAGATTTACACGTTTTGAGGTGTCCCGAATGAGTTTTCTTTTGTATCTCAGATACTAATTATAATAATTTCATAAGTACTACATCATTAGAAAGCTTTTTTGATTTGGAATCGAACAGCGGAATACAGAAATTTCTACCGCCAGATGGCGCTGTAATTTTTACAAATTTCAATATTTCAATTTCTAATTCTAATTAAGTTATTTTTAATGCATCACTCGAAAGATATTTTAAAGTTCTTTTATATTATCGAAAGTTTTCACCAGATTTACACGTTTTGAGGTGTCCTGAATTAGTTTTCTTTGTATCTCAGCTACTAATTAAAATAATTTCATAAGTAATACATCATTAGAAAGCGTTTTTGAATTGGAATGGAACAGTGGAATACAGAAATTTCTACCGACAGATGGCGCTGTAATATTTTCAAATTTCAATATTTCAATTTCTCATTATGATTAAATTATTTTGAATACATCATTCGAAAGATATTTTAAAGTTCATTTAAATTATCGAAAGTTTTCACCAGATTTACACGTTTTGAGGTCTCCTGATTAAATTTTCTTTTGCATCTCAGCCAAATGAGTTAGATCGTTCAAAATTGGTATACGCAGGTTAATTAAGAGGGCCTGAAAGGGTGGAGAAGAAATAGGCGTGCACCGCGCGCGTATCCCTTAACTTGTGCGCGCGCAGCGCGCACGCGACTGCGCTGCCGAAGGCAGTGGGGACCCGGTGCGAGTTTTTACACGATCAGAAATGATTTTTTTTTTAGGGGGCACAAAGAGTCAGGGAAGGAATACGCGCACGCAGCGCGTGTATCCCTTCAGTCGTGCGCGCAGCGCGCACGGTACTGCGCTGCCGAAGGCAGTGGGGACCCGGTGCGAGTTTTTGCACGATCAGAAATGATTTTTTTTTAGGGGGCTCGAAGGGTCAGGGAAGGAATACGCGAGCGCAGCGCGTGTATCCGTGAACTTGTGCGTGCGCAGCGCGCACGTGACTGCGCTGCCGAAGGCAGTGGGGACCCGGTCCGACTTTGTACCCGATGAGAAATGATTTTTTAAATTTTCTTTTCTTAAGAATAAAAATATGACTTCAGGAAGAATATGTGCGCGCAGCGCACGTATACCTTCACACGTGCGCGCGCATGGGTCTGCGCTGCCGAAGGCAGTGGGGACCCGGCGCGAGTTTTTACCCGATCAGAAATGATTTTTTTAGGGGGCACGAAAGGTCAGGGAAGGTATACGCGCGCGCAGCGCGTACATCCCTTAAGTTGTGCGCGCGCAGCGCGCACGGGACTGCGCTGCCGAAGGCAGTGGAGACTCGGGCCGACTTTTTACCCAATCAGAAATGATTTTTTTTAATTTCTTTTCTTAACACTAAAAGTTACTTTTTGTTTCTGTTACTGTTAGTTTTCTTTTCTTAAGAATAAAAATATGACTTCAGAAGGAATATGTGCGCGCAGCGCACGTATACCTTCACACGTGCGCGCGCATGGGTCTGCGCTGCCGAAGGCCCGGTGCGAGTTTTTACCCGATCAGAAATGATTTTTTTAGGGGGCACGAAAGGTCAGGGAAGGTATACGCGCGCACAGCGCGGGTATCCCTTAAGCTGTGCGCGCGCAGCGCGCACGGGACTGCGCTGCCGAAGGCAGTGGGGTCCCGGACCGACTTTTTACCCAATCAGAAATGATTTTTTTTTTAATTTATTTTCTTAACACTAAAAATTACTGTTAGTGATTCATTAATTTTAGTGATTCCTTTGAAAATACTGACCCGCTAGCGGGCGAAGCCAGCTAGTTAGTTGATATTTTATGAATAATGCTTGAGAAAATTTTAATGTGAGTTTTATTCATGTATATATTATATATTTAATACAGTGAAACCCCGATCTATCGTTCCCGCATTGATCGTTTTATTTCTATGGTCCCTGCACAAATTGTATTTAAATAATGTTAACGAAACCCGCATGTATCGTGCTTCTAAAAGTCGTTTTCCCGCATTTATCGTTGTAATTTTTTTCTCCTGACCTTGTAAAAATTTTCTCCTGAAGGTCAGGTGATTTCATAAGGCATACAAACTGGAATTATTTCTTTCATCCTAAAATAACTCATTTCTCCATTTGCAAGGAGGATCAAAATTGTGATGCCATGTCTCCGGACCATCTATTCATTTTATAATTTCAGCATAGCAGGAAGTTTCTTCTTCAATAATAAAGAAAATTGTTTCGTGAAATGCGGTTACGTACGAAAATATGGTGAAGAATACCAAGCAGAAGGGCAAGAAAATGATGATCATGATCACGATGATGATAATAATGCAGATGAAGAGTGGTTGCGTGTAGCAGAGAATGTGTTTGGTACAAAATTTAGTGATAATATTTGCATTGCTCAAGACGTGGCGACATGCGGTATCCTAAAGCATAGAAAAAATATGTAATTTCAAAAAAGGAAAATAATGGCGGAGAAACAGAGGGTAATTTTCACGCCGGTGAGGCTGATTCTACGCCAGTGTCAAGCAGGCCCTGATTACCCAATAGGCACGAGAAGCATGTGCTTCCCCTGGAAAATTTTGAAAAGGCCCCAGATTAAGCAAAAAAATGGGCCCTGAATTCTAAGCTTGTGGTCTATAAGCATTGTCTGATTATAAAACGTCACAGTCCTACCTGACTGCACAACTACCATTTCTAGATTAACTAGGATATATGCTAATAAAGCTTGTACACATTCATTTATAATGGAATAATTTCATATATTGTAGTGAATATAGGCTTTCACCAGTTTATATCTTGGTACAAAAATCAAGTGAATTTGCGCTTGTCTATGTTTTAAGCGAATTTACTTGTCCTCCATTCCAGGTAAGTACAAAATTTAATGAAAAATTTATAAATTTTTCAAGATGTTTGTATGAGTCTTTAGACCAAGAAGTCAGTGGGGGCCCCCAAATGGATTTGTACTTCCCCTCAATTGTAAAGTTAATCGGGCCCTGGTGTCAAGTATATTTGATGTAATTATGGCGTTTGAAAATGCACGAACTTTTATATAAACACGCATGAAATTACAGAAAAGGACCAGAAAAATGTTAGAAATCTGGAAAAATTCCTGTTTAATTTATAAAATGAACGAAAAACCCAACATGAAATTAGTGATTTTTAAAAATAAGTTTTACTTAATGTTCTACAACATTGATTTATTTCTTTGACAGTTTGGAAAGTAACAAAATAGCTTTTATTAGTAGTATACTGTATACATTGTGTGTATTAATTCATAAACATTGTTTTCTTTGTGTCTTGACTTTAACCAGCATTCGTCGCTTTCGAGCTTTCATCGTTTTTTTTTTCTTTTTTAGGACTGAGGGGCCTATTAGTCTCAATCTGGGATTTTTGCGTTGTCGATTTCGATAGTTGGACATTTGTCGAAATCTAAAATTTATCGAAAATGTAATTGAATAATTTGAAAGCGATGTTATAATTTGAAAAAAAAAAAAAAAAAAAAAAAAACTAATAGTCCTCCGTCCTAAACTAAATTCTGCTTTTGCCAGAATTTCATCAAAATCTTTTTATTATTATTATTATTATTATTATTATTATTGAAAGAAAAAGAAAAGAAAATTAATAATAATCAGTATCGTTACAAGCGATATCGAAAAAGTTTTTTTTTTAATAATTTTGAATTAGGAAATAAAAAGTGCGAAATATGAAATAAAAATAAGTAAAAAAATGAATTTAATGATTTAATGTTTTTGTTTTTCGGGGGCTGCTCATGCATATAAAAATGCGTAATAAGTATTGAGTTATATTACGATAAATACGATATATAATATGATACGATATATAATATGATACGATATATTAGACCTATCGTCCACGGTTAGTAGGCATTTTCGTTGAAAGAAATAGTTTGTTCGTTCGGTGCAACTTGCACATTAGTCCCCTTTAAATATAGTGTTTTTTTTTTTTTTTTTTTTTTTTTTTAAGAATAGTAGTTGATAAAAATACTTTTAAAAGATAGATTTTATTAGGACTGAGGACTATTAATCTCAATCTGGGATTTTTGCGGTGTCATTTTTTTTTTATCTTTTTTAAGTTATGTGAATAATTTTAAAAAGAATCCAAATAATTTTCTAAAATAGGTTAACCTAATTTTTACTTTCTTCTATATTCAATAGAAGAAAGTATTGGATTCGTAAAAATTTTCGACCTCGAGCTTTTGATGGATTTACACGTTTTGAGAGCTGTAGAACACGATTTGACCCCCCCCCCCCATGCACCCCTTGAAAAACGATGGATCGAGGTTCTACTGTATTTACAATAAAGCACCGTTAATACGACTTTCAATGGATTGACGTAAAAGAATGTATAAATAAAAAGACACATAATCCAAATTAAAAAAAAAAATTAAATAAATAAAACTTTGATAGCTACAAATTTAATGGCATTGAAGCAAAATTTATGTGACAATGTTAATTAATAAAGTTTTTTAAGATAATAGGGACATATGGGGTAAAGTAGGTATACTTTAAAAATATTGCTCCATGTTTAAAATACTACAATATTTAATTTTTTTTTTCTTTCTTTTTCTTTTGTATTTGTTAGATTTCAGCCCAACACTTCTAGGTCAAAAAACTTTGTGGCAACATTAAAATTGCTATTTTAATCTAAAACAGTTTTTCTGTGCTTAATATTTAACTCTTCAAAACTTCTTTATTCCTTTTTTCAATAGTGAAATTGTAAAATATTACAGATGAAGAGAGAATCCCGAACTATGACCTTGAACAGTCAGTATTTAATTTACACAGAGCATCCTTTTGGTTTTCCTCCATTTGAGATGCTTTCTAGAAAAAAGTAGTCCTTTTATTTAGAACGAAAAATTATGAATATAATGAGACTGGATCTAGATAATGACCGTCTAAGAAATTTTGTGAATTTTAGGAAATTGGAAAAGACGTATAAGTGGTTCTGATAGAGCGTATAAACGAAGAAATTTTATGTTGAAATGAATATAGGAATGAATCGGAACTGGACAAAAAGAACGTATAAATATAAAAGACATTTATATGTCTTTTATATTTATACGTTCTTTTCATATAAAATTTGTTATACGGTCAAGGTCCGACTAACAAATTTTTGTGCCCAGTGCACTTTCATTTTTTCGTGCCTTCTTAGAATGGGCGAACTATCAGGATCCTTCCCCTCCCTTTTCAACAAATGATTATTATTTTTTTATTAATTTATCTTTTAGCACAACTTTTAATAGGCAAACATACTGACTAAAATAATTATTTGGCCGAAAGATGAATGTTTTTCTATTTTTGCCCTCAAAATAAATAAAATTAAGGTAAACGCACTAGTAGTGGACTCTATACCAATAGTGGATACTTTTAATTTTAAACTCGGAAAATAAGCTACCTAATAATTCTGAAGATTCGAGCAGTGTTGCACCAGTAGTGGACCCTGTACCAATAGTGGACACTTTTAATTTTAAACTTAAATGTTTTTAAACTTAATTTTTTAATTCTGAAGATTCGAGCAATGTTAATATTGCTCGAATCTTCAGAATTATTAGGTAGCTTATTTTCCGAGTTTAAAATTAAAAGCGTCATTATTGGTATAGTGTCCACTACTGGTGCGTTTACCTTACTCCTAATGACCTAATGATATATTTTATTAAAGTTACAGCCGGGTTAGAGAAGTCAGAAAAGGGGAATTTTTAAGAATCAGTAAAATTTTGTTTCCAGGGCACGGGCCCCAGGTGCTTGAGATTTAGTCAGGTCCTGCAAACGGCGCATTACTGTTTAATATCAATGTAATATCATATGTTGTTAATTAAGAAAGGGAAAAAAACACTTATTAAATCGATTTTACTTTCGTAAACACGTATTTTGCAAAATTCAGGATATTTGAGAGAGAAACAACGGATTAATACAGAAAATCAATGTATATCATAGCTCCACCTCTTTCTGTTACAATTGGTTGGGCGTTTGGAGTTCCCCCCAAACAGAAATAGGAGGCGGAGATTTTATGACAATCAAATTTTGAAAGATGATTTCATAGCTCAGACATGACATTCAGAGAATTCTAATCTATGATAAGTAGTTTTGCTTTTGTTTCGGTTTTTGAGCTTTGTTCTAAATGCTAATTGATTTGTGAAAGCCTTAAATGATTACCTTTAAACCAAGCTAATGCTCTTGGAGATTTTCAAATTTAAGTTAATTATTAATTTAATTATTAGGATGGAGGACTGTTAGTTTCAATCTGGATTTTTTTGTAGACCAGTTTTGTGTAACACATAAATTAGAAATATGAGCCTAGTCCTCAGGGCCCGACTAACAAAATTTTGTGCCCAGGGTACTTTCAATTTTTAATGCCCCCCCCCCCCCCCCACAAAAAAAAAAAAAAAAAAGAAAGAAAGAAAAAAGGGCCCCTATTATTATACTATGATTTATAGCAGGCGAGGCAGACTGATTGGAAAAAGTATTTGAACAAAAAAATTATCTGTTTCTGTTTTTAGCTTTAATAAAATTACTTCACTCAGCCAAATATAGGTGCTGCAGGATTATAGGTTTCCGGATCATCGATGCTTCACCGTACGTTAATTGTACAATTTCATGTATTTGAAATGATCTTATGTACAGTATCAATCAAGATTTATTTATTTATTTATTATTTTTTTTTTTTTTTACAAAAATAAAACACAGTTTAATTAGAAAACGAAAAAAAAAAAAAAAAAAAACTAGGGGATTTAGATAAGATATTTTTAACCATTAGTAAAATTTTGTGTCCCTCAGAAATTTCATGCCCAGGGCACGAGCCCCGGGTGCCTGTGCGATAATCAGGCCCAGCTAGTCCTATCGTAACACATTTGGTACCAAATGATAGGTGCGGTTTTTCTGAATCCAGTGCTGCAAACAGTTTTTCGACACGGCAATTAGACTTTTTTAAAAATTAACTAAATTATAGAATTTAGGTGGCAACACTTCATTTTAATTCATTTCAGACATTTTAAAAAGTACGTGGCCCCGTTTTACAGTCAAAAATGAGATAAAAATATAAATAAAAATTTTACAGGTTGAAATTAAGTCATCCGTACTAAACTTAAATTCTGTCTTTGGACGGATTTTTAATGGTTTTTCATAATAATGACAAAACAACTGATTATAAGAACTTCCATTACCCGACTACCGTAGGTAATGGAAGTATTGTATTCGGTCCAAAAGTTCAGTATCGAGATTTCACCTAATTTACATATTTTAAGGACTCTTGAGTCCAAAAAAGTGGCTTTTGGTAATTGATCAGTGTGTATGTGTGTATGTATGTATGTGCGAAATCTTCTGACTATTAAGTCTCCGAAACTAATAAAGATAGAACTATGAAAAACAAAAACCCCCTTTCCAAAGGCGGTCAGGGGGTTAAGCACTAGCTTAAACTAAAAATCGACAATATATATATATATATATCTGCATTTTTGATTGTTAATTTTAAAATAAATATTTTACCAATAACATCAAAATTAGTATCAAAATTTGAAAATTTGCCCAGGATTATCAATAAGTAAAGCTCTTTAATATAATACTGAATTAGCTTTCATGCCAAGCGTGATTCATCCGTGCCAGAAACATATCTATTTAACAAAAAAGAAGAAAAAAAGAAGAAGAAAGAAAGTTAAAATTGAGGTATATTTAAAAAGGTTTTGAATCAAAATTCGGAAAAAATATGATAGATTTTTATCATTATTATCGATTTTAAAGTTATAAAGACGCCATTTTTTCATATGTATGAGTAAATTCAATAATTGACAATTTTTTATTTTTCGCATGGAAGCATATATCACTTTATGTTAAAAAAAAAAAAAAAACTCGTATTTTTTTTTTTTTTTTTTTTTTTTTTTTTTAATTATTATTATTTAAATGGCTAATTTTAAAGCAATTATAAAGCAACTTATTGTTTTCATATTTTAATTAATTTTTAAAAAATATAATTCAAAAAATTCAAAAATCGGGCTTCGAAAAGTGCATCAGAACAGGTCATAATGAATCCTCATGCAAATTTGTGTAGCTCTGAAATCAGCCGTTTTCTCAAAAAGCTCTGGACTTATGTACACAGACACACACACACATCTTATTTTTATTATATATATAGATTTATTTATTTTTTTACTTTGATGTTTTTTCTATTTTCTAGAGAAATGCTTGACGGGCGAAATGGCTTTAAACTTCAGATATACAAAGAACATTCTTATACTCACACACTTTCCAATAACGATTTAGTCACGAGTGCAGTTAGGGGACCAACCACACATTGAAGAAAACAAAAATACTTTCGATTACCTTGCTTTATAAAAAAGCCACAAATAACATGTAACACTTAAACACATGATTTCACTTACTATTTACAATATTTGCATGTTTTTTTTTTTTTTTTTTAGGAAAGCACGAATATTTAGATAGATATATAATTGTTCCTAAGATTACTAATTATTTTCTTTATTTATTTTGGCAAACTTTCTGCTTTATAAGGAATAGGTATTTAATTTTTTTTTACAGAACTTCCAAGAAAATTGACAAAATGTAATAGAGAAATATTCTATTAAAACATAAAATGCATGCAGTTAATTTCCACTAAGATTATTCGTAGTGAATATTTTTTACATGAAAGGTACATACATGAAAGGTAGAGCTTTTTTATTACATTAGGTTTAAAACTAGATATATGGAACAGCTTATGTCAAAATTGTATTTGGATGAAAAAAAAAAAGAAATTATCGTCAAAAGAAAAAGTAAAGTTTTAGTTATTTTCCAAGATTTTAGATATTAATGTATTCAAAAACTACTTTAGAAAAAAAAAAAAAAATCTAAACTATTTAAACACTGACTGAAGACTGTTATTTTAGCATGTTTTTATTAACTCGCTATCTTGTCTGTTTGTCCAATACAAATCTTGCAATCGATTTTTAACTAACTTCCCGATTAGCTAGACATTTGAAACATTTAGAATAGCTCTAACGAACGATGATACTTTACATGATGACAATGCCTTCGTTTAATACTTTTATTCAATTCTTTTAATTAATAAATAAAATGTGAAAATAATAAACTCATAATAGCTTTAAAATTAGCCATTTAGTTTTATTTGTAATTTATTTGTTACCAAAAAAAATTTACCAGCTCCTTTTTTTTCGACAGGAAAATAAACACATTTACTTAAACGTGAACAATGAAAAATTGTAAAAAATTAAATTATGCATCTCACAAAAAATCACGTCATTATCACTTTAAAAATTTTATACATATTGATAAAGTGCTAATATAGTTTTATACGTAAGCGAAATGATGACGTCATTGACCGTCTTTGGGACCAAACATAAGATTACTTATGTTAATCGTCCACTGGATTTCGTCCAACGTGGATTTGTTTGGCCCCAAAGACGATCAGTGACGTCACACTTCGCTTGCATAGCTATAACTTCCCGATTAGCTAGACATTTGAAGCTTTTAGAATAGCTCAGAACACGATGACAATGCATTCTTTTAATGCTTTTATTCAAGTAATAAATGTTTGAAAATTTCTTATAATTGCTCTTTTTATTACACATTTGATCATTTTCTTTCAAGTTGGTGGGATAATTCACCAACAAAATTTTTAAAAAGCATTTATTAATACATAGAATTGTCAAGTTTATATGATTCAACAGAAAATTTAAAAACATGGTATATAAAAAGTTTTTTTTTTTTGTTTGTTTGTTTGTTTTACTTTCTTCTAGATGCATATATAGAGATAGTATTGGACTCGTGAAAATTTTCGAACTACACGTTTTGGGATATCCTGAACACGATTCGATTGTTTTTAGAAAATGTCTGTCTGTGTGTGTATCACAAATTTTGCGGAAGCCGTATCTCACGAACCAATGAACGAAATTTAACCAAACTTGGTATTTAATTAGACACGGACATAAACTGGTGCTGATTAGATTTGAGGATCATTCGCTCGACAGGTTGCGCTGTGATCCCATTTCTTCTAAATTTTTAACTTCGTAGTATTATAGGACAAAATTTCGTATAAATGTACATAATAAGAGTTATTTTTAATGTGTGATTTTAAAATGAATATGAATTATTGATAATAGTAGTAGTAAACTAGGGAAAAAAGTTTGTGCATGTGGAAGCATCGCTTCCCCCCCTGGGGTGTAAATTTTTAATATGGTTATCTCTCGAAAGATCTCGTCAATTCCTTTAAAACGAATGATTGAACCATAGATCTATGATAATTTAAAACAAAGTTATCGATTTTTTTCATTTCTTAAAAAAAAAAAAAAAACTTAGAAAAAAAAAAATAGATATTGGCAAAAAATTGACTTTCTTTCGACATTTAGTGATAATTCTGTCAGATAAAAATCGTCTGCATTTATAATGGAAAATAATTTAATAAATAATTTTATTGCATGAATTTTGTGTAAAATTATATAGAAGAAAGTCTTGTGGTGGCCACATCATACTAGATTTATCTTATAATTATTTTATTTAATATTCTGATGCTAAAATTACAAAGAGAAAAACAAGTTTTACAAAGAAATAATGCAGTAAAATTTTCTGCTACCTGTTCAAATAATTTTAGCAATTAAATACAAAATTTTCATTTTGGAAATTTTGCATAGTGTAAAACTTATAATTTTTAAATGCGAAATATGCATATCTTAAATAGTTTGAGATTACCATTCTTTATTTAAAAAAAAATAGATATATATCCCCATACAGGGGTCGATCCAGGCAAAATTTGGGTCCCTTTTGCGGCCCCTTCACAAAATTCCCCATAGTAAAAAGGGACCCTTCACAAAATTCAAATTCATAAAAAGGGACCCTTCACAAAATTTAAATTCATAAAAAGGGACCCTTCACAAAATTCAAATCCATGAAAAGGGACCCTTCACAAGATTTTTTTTAAATAAAAATGATCCTTTTATTAAATGTTTTCATGTTTTCAGTATTATTTTTAATTAATGCCTTAATTTGGCTCAATGAAACTATTAACCTGATATTAAACATTACATAAAATGATTGTAAAAATGAAAAATTTTGCACAGTATTTTACTTTTTCACAAAAATATTTTATATTTCACAAAAATAAATAAAAATTTCACAAAAATATTTTGTTTTTCACAAAAAAGGGACCCAAAAATTAAAACCTGGATCGACCCCTGCCATACATTTCCTCTCTCTTCGTTTTCACCCAACCACAACCACTTCACTTCTGTTCTATTTTATATTTAGTCTCGCCCCTCTCAGGATCTATTCTCATATCAGAATCGGCGGCCGCGTAATTGAATTGAATCTTTTTGTCGGATGAAAAGGATGCTATCTATGACCAGACAGGCAATATAAGGGGAAAAAAGCAACAGTCATAACTCCCACTAATTGCTATAGATAGAGACTATCGGTTTCAATAATCTCGACGGCGGTAGCCCGTTTGGAAAAGAAAGCGATTTTTCAGAAGTAATTCAATAATGGAAAAGATACACTATAGTTTTCCAGATAATTTTAAAACTTATTTAAAAGCTAAGTTTGTATTCTAGTATAACAATATAATAATATGAAATTGGTTTTACAATAATGGATGATGATCATACATGGCGTATTTTTCTATGCATTTGCAAATTAGTCGTTATTCGTTGTTTGTACATGTCGGCAGTAAAATTATTCGAGCGCTAGCAGTAATTCCTAATATAAAAAATCTGGTGTGAAACAACCACACGACTTCCATTAACCGCTATTACATGTATTATATGCATTTTTGAGAGATAATGTAATCAGAAAACATAAAAGTGACCTAAAGAGAAAATCGTTAGAGCCGTTTTTGAGATACCAACTTTTACAAAAAATCAATTATTGACCGGAAAAAAATAATTACATACAAAAGCATATTTAAAAGTGAGTTAAAAGGGCGAGTTTGAAAAAAATCCGTACAACCGTTTTTAAAGGAACGCCTTTGAGAGGCCTGAACTTGAGCTATTTATACAGGACGCCTATCAATTTTCCTGAACTAACCAACTATATCATTCGAAAGGACATCTAATAGAGTGTTTATATAGCAAGTTTGAAGAAAATCGTTAGAGCCATTTTTGAGATACGGACTTACGGTCCCACTTCCGGTTTCCGATGTCCCACTTCCGGTTAAACTCAATTATTGACAGGAAAACAATAATTACATACAAAAGCATATTTAAAAGTGAGTTAAAATGGCGAGTTTGAAAAAAATCCGTACAACCGTTTTTAAAGGAACGCCTTTGCGAGGCCTGAAATTGAGCTATTTATACAGGCCGCCTATCAATTTTCCTGAACTAACCAACTATATCATTCGAAAGGACATCTAATAGAGTGTTTATATAGCAAGTTTAAAGAAAATCGTTAGAGCCGTTTTTGAGATACGGACTTACGGTCCCACTTCCGGTTTCCGATGTCCCACTTCCGGTTTTTCAATTTTCACCAAAATTTGGAAATTTCATCTGTACACCAGACGTATTTCAATTCTAAAGTTTCGTAGATCTACCTTTATTAGTTTCTGAGCTATAATAGCCAGAAGATTCTCCACATACATACATACATACACACACACTGACCAATTGCCAAAAACCACTTTTTTGGACTCAGGGGACCTTAAAACGTGTAAATCAGGTGAAAACCCGATATCGAATTTTCAGACCGAATACAATACTTCCATTACCTACGGTAGTAGGGTAATGGAAGTAAAAATGTACACTTAATGCTGTTTTATTAAATAAATCCTTGTCGAGTCATGTTCTTAGACTGACTAAGAACATGATTCGACAAGGATTTATTTAACAAAATAGTATTAAGTGTATTTTTTTACTTTCTTCTATATGTAATATTGAGAAAGTATTGGATTCATTAAAATTTTCGACCTCCGTTTTTTGATGGATTTACACGTTTTGGGATGTCCTGAACAAGAATTGATAGTTTTTAGAACATGTCTGTCTGTCTGTGTGTATCACGATTTTTGTGGACACTGTATCTCACGAACCAATGAATGAAATTTAACCAAACTTGGTATTTAGTTGGACCCTGACATAAACTGGGGCCGATTAGATTTGGGGATCAATCGCTGAACAAGTAGCGCTGTGATCGCATTTTTTCTAAACTCCTAACATGGCAGTATAGGACAAAATCTTGTATAAATGTGCATAATAAGAGTTAGTTTAAACTTGTGATTGTAAAACTAATATGAATTATTGTTAATAGTGGTAGTTAACTAGGAAAAAAAAATTGTGCATATGGGGGCATCGGTTCCCCTCCTGGGGTGAAAGTACCCCCACCCGGGGGGGGGGGTAAATTTTCAAGATGGGTATATTTCAAAAGGTCTCGTCAATACCTTTAAAACGAATGGTTGAACTATAAATCCGTGATAATTCACAACAAAGTTATCGATTTTTTTTTACTTTTAACAAATATATATATATATATATATATATATATATACATATATATATATATATATATTGAGGATAAAATGGACTTTTTTTGGATATTTAGTGTTATACTACTTCTCTAATATTGAAAGCGTCTGCATTATCATGGAAGATAATTTTTTTTAAATAATAATTTTAATGAATTATTTTTACTGAGTGAATTTATATAAGAAAATATAGAAGAAAGTCATGTGGTGGCCACAACATACTATACTAGTTTATATAGGAATTATTGCTAGTTTTCGAATAATTTTGCTGCCGACTGTACTAATCATTTATTCAAATGCCGAAATAAATCATTAGAAATATAACAAAATCATAGCTTTCGTGTATTTGAATCAATCTTTTACTTGAATAAAGCTTTGGCTTGTAATATCATGCATTTAAATATCGTTTTGCTTAACAAATCTCTTATATAACTTTGTATAACAATATGTATAACAGATAACGAAAAAGATAAAAAGAAATCAAGTAACGAATATTTAAATAAAAAGACTTAATTTTGGAAAACGATTTTGTCTCTAATTTTGAAAAGAAAGGAAAAGAAAAAAATTTGAAGACAACGAAATAGTTCTCTCTCTTTTTTTTTTTTTTTTTCCCTAGCTGCTTTGGGTGTTTTTAATATTTTTTGATACGTGGAATTCAAAAATGCTTGTCTTTTATTCTTATCATGTTAGGGTTTTTCACAAAATAAGGATGAAATACAAGAATATGAATAATTCACATGGAAGCAAACATTCCACTGGATGATACAAATTGCCCAAAAGATGGCGCTGCTATGTTGCGATTTCTCCTATTTTCGGGAAGGCTTTATCCCAGCTTCTATTCCTCCATCAGGTAACCTATGTAGACAAGAAAACAACAATACTGCTTTACAATGAAAATCTAGGAATGTATTAAGAACTCTCTAAATATCACTTTATAGATATAAATAAGTATTTTTATTTAACAATAGTCGTATGATATATCATTAATAAGTCTCCTCTAATCATTCATTCTATATGCATGTAGTAGTTTTCAGGGTTTTCTGCATATTGAGTAGTTTCACTTATGAATAAAATACAATGTTTTCATACTACACTAATGCCTACTTATTTTTACCAGATAAAAGATCATGAACATTGCTTCTTTTGCGTTACGCTATTATATAACATTTCATACCTAATCCAAAACATTGTGTTTTAGCATTTTATTGGAAATATTTTTTTTTTTAATTCTTTAATGTTCACTATATATATTCTTTCAAAAACTACTCAACTCATTTAAAGAATGACTATTTTTGCGTGTTAAATTTTTCTAGGGCTATTTTTTTTTGTCTACATTTTTTTTTTTTTCTTTTTTTCCATTACCCTACTGCCGTAGGGAATGGAAGATATTGTATTTGGCCCAAAACCTCGATATTGAGATTCCACCTGATTTACACGTTTTAAGGTGCCCTGAGTTCAAAAAAGTGGTTTTTGGCAATTGTTTAGTGGATGTGTGTGTGGAATCATCTGGCTATCATATATCCGAAACTAATAAAGATAGAACTACAAAACTTCAGAATTGAAACAGGTCTGGTGTTCAGATGAATTATCCATATTTTGGTGAAAACTAAAAAACCGGAAGTAGGACATCGGAAACCAAATGTGCGACCGTAAGGGTTTACATCCAGTTGTATGCACGAAAAAACGTGTTTTTTTGTGAATTTTTTGTGAAGTGGCCTTTTATTAAAGAAATATATACAATACATATACATATAGCAAATTTAATGTATGTTAAGAATCCGTGATGAGTTTACAAAAATATTGGGTTCCGCTGTTCCTGTAGTAGATCTCCTAGAGGACTTCCACAAAAAGGTGTCTGGCGGTGAGCAAGATATCTCTGATCCAAATTATCTGAAATGAAAAAAACCAAAAGATTTATTTTTAGGATAGATGAATACAGGTAATGATCGTAGGAATAGTCAAAATTTTGATTTTTGACAAAATGGCGGCTCCCCCCCCCCCCCAAAAAAAAAAAATCGTTTTTTTTTCATGAAAATTTACACTTGAAAGTGGCTGAAAAAATCGAAATTATTATCAGAAACCTTATTCCTACGATCATTACCTGACAAAAATATCTAAGAAAATCGTGTCAAAATTTCAAGTCAATCGGTCCAGCCGTTTCGGAGAAATTTTGCTCACCGACTTTGAAAACACCGTTTCGAGATAAACGCGTTTAAAGTTTTGGGAACCATTTAAACTAAGTTAAAAAATTTTTTTTCCTACTTACAGTCGGTAACAAAAGTGTCCGAACACTAGCATAAATTTCTATATAAAAAAAGTATACTTCATACAGTTTTGTTAAATAAATCCTTATCGAATCATGTTCTTACATTGACTAAGACCATGGTTCGACAAGGATTTATTTAACAAAACCGTGTGGAGTGTACTTTTTTTCCATAGGAATTTTTGCTAGTGTTCGGACACTTTTGTTACCGACTGTACATCGAGTCATCTATTCCAGGACCATAAGAGGAACCCTCTGCTTCATCATTTGCTTCTCTGTTGTTGTCTACGTGACATTCTCCCCTCGCGCGTGTTCCCTTGCGCTCGTGCGTCAGAGATCAAGATGCGCTCTGCGTCCTCTTTTTCTACATAGGCATGGGCATTAGGCCCAAGCGATAGTCCCATTGCGTTCATGAAGTATAGAACTATAGAAGAGATGTTTTTCCTTCATTGAACATGCCGGCAGCAAGATAAACAGCAATTTCAACGATCTTAGAGCCACATGGGATTATTTTTGGAGTTATTTTCCATATCAGCTGATTACAACTTTCATTATTATTTTGCGTGAAACCACGCATCTTTCTAATAACATTATAAAAACATTATGAAAAGCATGGACAAGGGCATAGGGATAATGAAAAACAGCTGCTACTCTGGTTTACGCTCCGCCTACTTTAAAACGCTCGGAGACGTCTTTACAAATATGCAAATTTCTCCGAAACTAAATGCCGGATCGATATGAAATTTTCAGACAATATTATCAAATATATGTACATTCAAAATATGTAAAAAAAAAAAAAAAAAAAAAAAAAAAAAAAATCGATTTTTTGAAAATTACAACTGGATGTAACCCCCAAGTCTGTATCTCAAAAACGGCTCAAACGATTTTCTTCAAATTTGCTATATAAACACTCTATTAGATGTCCTTTCGAATGATATAGTTGGTTAGTTCAGGAAAATTGATAAGCGTCCTGTATAAATAGCTCAATTTCAGGTCTCGCAAGCGCGTTCCTTTAAAAACGGCTGTACGGATTTTATCCAAACTCGCCATATTAACTCACTTTTAAATATCCTTTTGTATGTAATTATTGTTTTACTGTCAATAATTGATTTTTTGCAAAAGCTGGTATCACAAAAACGGCTCTAACGATTTTCTTGAAAATTGTTATATAAATCCATTTATTTCTCATGTATTACGTGGTTATTAGAGGAAAATTAACAGTCATCCTGCTTAGGTAGGCCATCTTCAGATCTCGGAAATTTGGGTTTCAAAAAATAACTCTAGCATTTTTTTCTCTTATTTTTTACCTCGCTATATGTAAGTTTCGTTTTATATGTCTTATATGTGTATAAAATTTCTCTTACTGCGAAAATTTTATGTTTCTACTTCTTTAGGTCACTTCTATGTTTTCTGATCACATTATCTCCCAAAAATGCATGTAATACATGTAATAGTGGGTAATGGAAGTCGTGTGGTTGTTTCACACCAGATTTTTTTATGGGGCTATTAAATGGCTAATTTTTACTTTCTTCTGTATATATGTACAGAAAAAAGTATTGGATTGGTAAAAATTTTAGAACTTCATTTTTCGATGGATTTACACATTTTGATATGTCCTGAACACGATTTGACAGTTTTTAGAAAATGTCTGTCAGTCAGTGTGTGTGTATCACACATTTTGTGGACGCTGTATCTCACGAACCAAGGAACGAAATTTAACCAAACTTGGTATTTAGTTGGACCCTGACATAAACTGGTGCTCATTAGATTTGGGGTTCAATCGCTCAACAGGTGGCGCAGTGATCTAATCTTTTCTAAATTTTCAACACGGCAGTATAGGACCAAATTTTTTTTTTATAAATGTACATAATAATGGTTATTTTTGACGTGTGATTGTAAAATTAATATGAATTATTTATAATAGCACGTAGTAAACTAGGTTTAAAAGTTTATGCCTGTGGCAGAATCATTTCCCCACCTAGGGGGTATGTAAATTTTCAATATGGATATCTTTCAAAATATCTTTAAAACGAATGGTTGAACCATAGATCTGTAATAATTTATAACAAAGTTATCGATTTTTTTCCTTTTTAATAGGGGGGGGGGGGAAATCGCATTTCTTCTGATGGTGACAGAAAATTCACTTCTTTTCGGCATAGAAGAAAGTCTTGTGGTTTTATGAATTTTCAGCTCCATCGGATAAGGCATTTAGACGCTCTCGTACTTTAAAATTTGAGCCCATATGCCAAAATGATAAAGAAATTTGCATTTTGTCTCTGAAAAAGAACCGTAAGTGCTAGATTCTTTAAAGTTCATAAAGTTCGTGTGACGGTGACGAACAACATGTATATAAATTTTCAGTTTATTTGGATAAGGCGTTTAGTCGCTGTCGCACTTTAAATAATTTGAGCCTATTGGTCTTAATAATGAACAATTTTTATTTGTATCCCTGTAAAACTCGTTAAGTGCTATCGTCACCAAAATCTATACAGTTTGTGTGATGGTGGCCTATAACTCGTACATAAATTTTCCACTCCAACGGATAAGGCATTTAGATGCTATCGCCCTTTAAATAATTTTACCCCATAGTCCATAATGATACAGAATTATTTGTTGTGTCCCTGTAAAAATACTAGAAGTGCTAGATTCACCAAAATGTATGCAGTTCATGCAGCTATTACCTATAATATGTGTATAAATTATTTGCTCAGTTTAATAAGGCGTTTAGACGCTATCACCCTTTTTAAAATTTGGTCCTATAGCCAATAATGATAAAGAATTTTTCTTTGTGTCCCTGTAAAAAAAACTATAAGTGCTAGATTCTCCAAAATCTATACAGATTGAGTATATGTGACCTATAATATGTGTCTAAATTTTTTCTCAATTCAATAAGGCGTTTAGATGCTATCCGCACTTTTAAAAATTTGGCACCATAGGCCATAATGATAAAGAATTTTTCCTGGTGTCCCTGTAAAAAAAACTATAAGTGCTAGATTCAACAAAACCAATAGGGTTCGTGCTACGGTGACTTGCAACATGCGTACCAACTTACAGCTGATTAGAACAA
Organism: Salticus scenicus; assembly: GCA_963930645.1. Classification (NCBI taxonomy): domain Eukaryota; kingdom Metazoa; phylum Arthropoda; class Arachnida; order Araneae; family Salticidae; genus Salticus; species Salticus scenicus. The sequence goes on from OZ005662.1 coordinate 44,005,145, forward strand.
AGAGTTTAGATGCTAGCGTATTCACTCACACACATATATCATCGTAAAAATAGTGAAAACGGACTCACAGGACCTCAAAACATATAGAAACACCAAAATCTCGAATTCCGATTTTTGACATGATTACAATACTTTTCTTACATATATATGTTCGGAAAGTACAAATAAGGAATATATTTTAATACAAAGTAAAATAAAATGCAATAGGCCTCTTGCTTTTTTTTTTTTAATTATAATTTCCCAATCTCACCCATAAATCCAGCCAAACAACGCCACCCATCCTCCATAATTAAACATCTGGCCACCTAACCTCCACCTTTTTTATTGTCTTTTATTATTTTATATATATTTTAAATACACATATATATACAGATTTATGTTTAATAGAACCTAAAAGAATTAGGGATAAATTTTTAAATTTCTTAATTACTTTTTAAGAAAAAATTTAGAAATGCATGTCTATGTAATTTTTTTTTTTTTCTTTAAACATGATTTTTGTTATATTTTTTACGTTTCCCCCCCCCCTCTCTCTCCTTTAAAGATATTGCAAAATCCATCCCTAATTCTTTTAAGTAAGCTCAAATCATTTATTTAAAAAAGTCCTTTTTACTTTCCGAACACTATAGTGAGGAAAGTACTGTAATCATGTCAAAAATCCCAATTTGAGATTTTGATGTTTCTATACGTTACGAGGTCCCCTGAGTCCGTTTTCACTATTTTTATGATGTATGTATGTGTGTGTGTATGTATGTGTGTGTGTGACCTAGCGTCTAAACACTTTGCTCAAATGAGCTGTAAGTTGGTACGCCTGTTGCAAGTCGCCGTAGCACGAACTCTATTGATTTTGATGAATCTAGCACTTATAGTTTTTTTTACAGGGACAGAAAGAAAAATTCTTTATCATTATGGCCTATGGGACCAAAATCTTAAAAGTGTGATAGCATCTAAACGCCTTATTCAATTCAGCAAAAAATTTATACACATATTATAGGTCACAAATACGCAATCTGTATAGATTTTGGTGAATCTAGCACTTATAGTTTTTTTACAGGGACACAAAGAAAAATTCTTTATCATTATGGCCTATGGGCCAAATTTTTAAAAGTGTGATAGCATCTAAACGCCTTATTAATGAGCAAAAAATTTGTACACATGTTATAGGTCACAGATGCACCGACTGTATAGGTTTTGGTGAATTTAGCACTTACAGTTTTTTTACAGGGACACAAAGAAAAATTCTTTATCATTCTGGCCTATGGGACCAAATTTTTAAAAGTGCGATAGCATCTAAACGCCTTATTCAATTGAGCTGAAAATTTATATGAATATTATAAATCACTGTTGCACTAACTATAAGCATTTTGGTGAATCTAGCATTTATAGGTTTTTACAGGGACACAACGAAAAATTCTTTATCATTATGATCTATGGGCTCAAAGTTCAGTAGCGTTAAGTAAAACCTCGTGTAATATATGAAGAAAAATACTCAAACACTCTATTATGGTTTTCTCTCTTTTGTTTGTTTAACAAAACAACTCCTCTTTCTTTACTTTATCTACAAAACTGTTAATTACTCAATGTTCGGAAAGTTCTGGAGTCACTCCAGATTATTATTATTATTTTTTTCTATATCTGTAGAATTTTTAGCATTTTGAAGATCGTGAATTCATGAAAAACTGCAAACCTTGAAAACCCAATTTAATGAAACTTACTTTAGAGGTGCCAAGACAAAGGTGCCAGGTACTCTTAAAGGTTTAAGACTAAACTCTGCTCATTAATTTTTGTTTCATTTTAATGAAGGTTTTTTCTAACTTCTTAAGACAATGCTTGCTGGTGATCACCAGCAATCATTCGACAAGGATTTATTTAACAAGACAGTATTAAGTATACTTTTTTTCACATAACATAGGAATTATTACTAGCGTTCGAATAATTTCGTTGCCGACTGTATGTATAATATTATCATTGTGACTTTTGTGGTTGGAGTAATAGTTTTCTTCGCTTGTTTTCAGGAATATTCATAGAGTGGAACCTGTCTATTCATTGATAAACCAGTTACCACACACAAAGATGTCAATGTTTTCAAAACAATATTTATATTTCAATGGGTATTTAAGAAAGTCATGCAGTGTCTACATCAGACTTTTTTATTTTTTTACTTTTACGATAATAAATATTTAAAAAAACTTACTTTTAAACTAAAATAACAAATACATTTCCTCAAATTTCAGGACAAAATGCTAAATTTAAGGCTGTACATCAGTCAGATAGCTCCCTTTCTCCCTTCCCATGTTATTTAATGGGATTTTTGCTGCTTTGTTTTATAAAAATATCTCATTCAAAAATTAAGTTTTTCGAACTATGTTTTTTGAATATTACTCTTTGAACAGGTTGCCTTTTAGCTTAGTGAGCATTTTTTCGAAAACATTAAATATTTTATTTCAGTAAGTAAATTATGGACTCTAAGTTTGGATTTCTAAGTAAACTATTTAAATTTATTTTTTCGAAAAACTACTCACTAAGCTAAAAGACGAATTGTTCAAAGAGTAATATTCAAAAAACAGAATTCGAAAAAGTTCAATTTGAATGAGATATTTTTATAAAACGAAGCAACGAAAATCCCATTGGATAACATGGAAGGGAGAAAGGGAGCTTTCTGACTGATGTACAGCCTTAAGGACATCTAAGAAGATTTTTTTTTTTTCAGGAATTTCAGGAAAAATTTGAGCTATGGTGACACTAACCCAAAATTAAATGTTAAAAAAATAAAATTTAGCAAAACAAGAACAAATATTAGTTGGCTGTGAATACTCTGGTTGTTTGAACGTAGTTTAAAAAGTATTAGATAAGGGGTAGTAAAATACTCTCATAATACAATTTACCCATAGAATAATAAGGGGTTTGGCTGCCAGCAACAATAGGAATTGAATTCTCTTAAAGTTTTCCTTCTTAGAAATGCAACATCTGCCATTAGTATGTAAATACTCCAATAGTAGTTTTTTATTATTAGTATTATTCTCTTTCTCCATTGTTGTGTATCCTAAAATGTAAATAGAATAGTCAAAACATACTGACATTGCACCAACTGCAGGCTCATGACTCATGGGTCGACCATAGCCAACTAAACTAGATGCCTGTCGCGTGGCTCAGAATCTTGGCAACAGTTGAAGTGGTAGACAGAGCCACCTATTACAGATTGCACAACTTTTTTATTCAACACCCACCAAATTTTTTTTAAAGTGGGATATGATATACATAAAAGGAGAATAGAATCGATGAAACTTCGATTATATGTATCATATATCACTTCTTAAAATTAATTAGTGACAGTTGAATAAAAAAGTCACTCAATCTGTACCAGGTGGTGCTGTCTACCACTTCAACTGTTCCAAAGTTTCCGAGCCACAGGACAGGCATCTTGTTTAGGAGGCTATAATACTCAGGAAAAGTGACAAGATACAATTTGGCTAATTATGTTTTATAACTAACAAATATTTCAGTTAGTTATAAAACTTAATCGGCTTAGTTTTAAAACTAAAGATTTATACTATACTACCCAATTAAGCTGCCTAGGGTGGGTAAATGGGGCATTACATTTTGTAATTTGAAGAATGATAAGTAGTTTATGTATACAATATGTATATACATATATTTTATAATACAAAACGAGAGGGATATCTCTAATTTCAAAGGTTTAGATGGAATGCACACTAGGGTGGAGTGAAAAAGATCGAAATTTTAAAAATGTTATCCAATTAAATAGCACTAGCTGCCAAAAGTTGTGTATTAATCTGTATATAATGAGATATTTTTTTTAGAATTTTCCTAATTCATCTTCATTTGCCGCACCCCGCATGGGCCTTGAATTTTGGGGTTCAAAGCCCGTGCAGCAAATGAAGATGAATTAGGAAATATCTAAAAAAAAAATATCACATTATATACGAATCAATACATAACTTTTAGCAGCTAGTGCTATTTAATTGGATAACATTTTTAAAATTTCGATCTTTTTCACTCCACCCTAATACACACCCTTATTATGAGACACATAAATTGACAAAATCCTTCCCTGGTTTAGTTCTAGATATCTCTGATTACATACAAAAGCAACTGTTTAATGCACCTCATATCAAAATAAATATTAACAAATATTTTACGTGATTAAGTTATAGATACTCAAAATTTAAATTTATTCAATTATTAAATCATCAACCATTAAAAGTTAGCATACATATGAAAAAAAAAGTTTTGCAATAAATAATGAAACGTTATAGACATAATAAATTATAAGAACTCACAACAACTGTTTTCAGGTTTAAATAACAGTACAATCCTTCATCATGCATGAGTGCAGTGTACTTATGCCCCCCCCCCCTTCTTTTTTGTGCTGAAGAGTTTTTCTACTATTTTGATCCACAGCAATTGTTGCAAGTTTTTTAAATTTATGGTATTTGCTTACAAAATTTTTTATTTATTACAATACATCACCAATTTTTCAGCACACTTTACTGTTAAAAAGAGTTTTGGTTACTGGCAGAATTCACACTAGAAAAACAAATTGAGCAGGATTTCTCCACTCTAACAAAAGAAAAAAAAAGGGGGGGGGGGGACAGTATTCTTTTACTTTTAGTAAGTGCTTGCATTTTTTATATTTTCCAGATTTTTTCTTTTCCAAAAATTACTTATACATCAATTTGCAGACCTTTTTCTTTACCGAAACTCTCTTACAGATTTTGCAGATTTTTTTTTTTCTTTTTCCAAAAATTACTTAACAAGCAAACAACTGTAAAAATCAAGTAACTGTTAAAATCAAAGATTAATATTTATTTATTAAATTTTGTGGGGCTAAATGCTTTGCTGCTTCTTTAAAGTTAAAATATCCAGAATCTAAATTTTTAATCAAACGTTGCAAATGAAATTGCTCAAGTTCTTATCATTTAAATTTGTTTTTCAGTTCATTTTTTTATTTGACTCAGAGTATTCAATGACTGCTTGCCAGAAGTAGAATTGTTGACTGAAATAACCAAAATTATTTCATATATTGTTGCAATACATCTATACATGTATTAGCATGTGTAATTAAAATACAGGGTGTTTATAAAGTCCCAGATCCATTTTGATGTTTAATAACTCATAAAATAATGAAGATATGAACAAACTTATGGCATTTATTGATGGAATAACTCATATATTTTCTTTTCAGGTTTGAAAATCTTTACTTTTGTAAATATTGTCTGCGTGTGTGGTTAATTTCAGATAATTTCATTTTCCAGTCTAAATATATGTACTTTTCTAAATATCGTCTGCCTATTGATTGCATTTTTCTCTCTTTTGTTTTTGGCAACTATTGCAATGTTATGTTTACTTTTGATGTGTTTGTTGTATGTAGTACTTTTGTATGTGATGTTTTATTCCAGCGGCAGTCGAATAATTACCTAAAAGTCAGAATTACAACCACAATAGCCTCTGTGGATGCTGACATGCTTGCCGCTACCTGGCGTGAAATGAACTATCGACTTGATATTTTCCGTGCGACGAAGGGGGCACACGTGAAAGTTCATTGACAAGGGTCATGAAACTTTTTGAGTCTATCTAACCATTTATGTTATTAATTTTAATCTATCTTTATTATTTTATGAGTTATTAAACATCAAAATGGGTCCGGGACTTTATAAACACCCTGTATATATATATACATCATCATATTCTTTGGAATTAAGATGATGTTTTGAAATCATTACCAAGTTTTCTACTTTTTTGGATTTGAAAAAATCTGAAGATGCTAAAGACAGGGAATTAAAGCAGTTATTATTTTATCCAAAGGAACCAAAAAGTAAATGAAATGCTGGAAGAACAACTGGAAAAAATTGTAGGTACATCTCAAATCTGACATGTTTTTAAGTGGGATTTTTAAAAATAAAGTAAGATTCTCACAATCTCACCCTCTTTTGTGAACCATGACTGGCATAGACGAATATATAACAAACAATCTTATGCAAAATATATATTTTATTGAAATAACAAATTAAAAATATATATTGTATAGAATAACAAAATTTCTTTAGGCAAATATGAATTTACAGCATTTGATAATTGCCATTAAAAATATTTCTTTAGAAATTTTAATCAGCATTTTCTAAAGTAGTCAAATCATAATAAAACTGCAATGCATCGACATAACCCAGTCCTTCCATTTTTCCAGCTTTTGGAACTCGTCCAATTTCCTTAAACCCTAACTTTCTACAAATTTTTACCGAACCTTCATTAGTAGCATAAACTAAATTAAAAAAGCTGCCTTCATACCCTAGATCCTTTGCAATCTTTAAATACTTCTTAAATAAAATTTCTCCTATACCTTTTTTCCTATGGTTACGATTAACTGCAAAGCCAGCATTGCATATATGAGATGATCTTCCAGGAAAATTAGGTTTGACATAGAAAGAACCTAAAACTTCTTCATTTTTCTCATCTCTCATAACAAAACAATCATGTGAAAGGTAAAAATTTTCAAAATGCTTCTCGTCCATAGTTTCTTGTGGGTAAGTTAAGCCTTCATCCACAACACCCTTTATCATTTCATATACTGTTTTATAATCTGAGTCACGGTAGATATCCAGAATAACTTTTTCTTTCGTTTTTGGTAAAATTATTTCTTTAGGAAGATATGAAATTTTATCTTTAGCTGACGTTTTTCTTTCGATAACGTATGCCATTTTGATTCCTAGAAGGAAAAAATAAAATATTCGGTTAAAATATTGTATAACAAAAGATTAAAAATCAGCTGAAATAAAAGTTTCAACAAATTATTATTATTTTTTTAAAAACATATATATAATATAGAGGTGCAACAGATTAGAGGTCTGCATGGGCCGGAATTATGAGGCCCAGGCCCGGCCCGTATGAAAGCTTTGCTTACCTGGCCCGGTATGAAATTGAAAAATTCGGGCCGGGCCATTTTTTTTTTGCCAGCGTACGGCCAGGCACCGGACAAAGAACGATAAAATCACGCCCGATCCAAAAATATGAAAAAAAAAAAAAAAATGCATACCTTTCTATGAAAAAGATTTTTTGTATGTTTTTTGCAGAGGTTTGATATAGCAAAGCAATAGGATCTCTTTAACAAAACTGCTGAACTTTTACAAGATAATTATATATAAACAAAAGTTCATTATTACAGATGTACAGAAGGCACAAAGACAGATAGGAAGTAAAATAAAAAATATTAGCACTCATCAAACAATATAGGACGGTATTTAAAATGGTTATTACTACTAAAAGTGCATGTTCAACCATTTCCTCTTATTTACCATAATGTATACGAATCTTTCATGTGATCCAGTAAACAAAATTTTAATGGTACTCCAACCATATTCTATAGGAAAGAGGCTTTTGTACATGCTAAAAATGATGTTACTCGCATTCACAGCCTTATTCACCAAACTTTTAACACCGAGGTTAACCCGGGAATATGCTAGGTTATCTCAAATCGGTATTCACCACGCTAAATCAGTCATTTAACACTTGAGTTAACCCCCTTTTTTTAATCCTTCGAAATAGGTGGGTTAACTCTGGTGTTATGGGTCAACGCATGCGCAGTTTATTTACTTTCAATTGCATTTGTTAGTAAACATAGTTTTAGTAAGATGGCTGACAGAAGTGATAGAGATATTTTACATGATATTCAAAATATAGAGATTCTGAATTATCTGGAACGTCGTCAAAGATTAGTGTGTACAGATAGAGGGAGTGATTTAGACAATTTAGACGATACAGATTTTCAGTCGCGTTATCGACTGAATAAGCATACTGTTGAAGTATTGCTTCGTAAACTGAATGATACAATATCATCTGGAACAACCAAAAATAACGCCTTATCCCCTGTTCAAAAGATGTGCATTGCACTTCGATATTTTGCAAGCGGATCATTTCAACTTTTAGTTGGAGATTTGGCTAAAGTAAGTCAATCGTCTGCTTCTAGAGCCATAAAGCAAGTTTCTCAAGCTTTAGCTGAACTGAGACCTGAATATATTCAGCTACCGCAGACAGAATATGAAAGACAACAGGTATGTTTTTCCTTATTAATTGTACAATAATTATTATTGCTATGTATTTTTACCAGAATTATCACATTGGTATCCAATGCACAAAATGTTATACACTTTTTTAAATTGATATTTACAGTGGTGGACATACCAATCTCGACACCCAGGGCGAAAATTTCACTGGGGCCCCCGTTATTTAGAGACCCCCCCCCCCCCTCACACTTCCTCACTTGAATTTTCTATAATAAAACAGCACTGAAATAAATTTTAAGATTGATTCAGAAGCCAAACACCCAACAAGAAGGCTAAGGGCATTGGTACCACTTGTGCTGCCTTAATTAGGCTTTATATAAATGATATATATATATATATTCGAAGTTGTCACTCTATGGTAACATTCTGTACATTGAGGCTCTTTAGACAAGAACCTACAGCTTAAAGAACTGCAGGGAATTTTTCAGTTTAAAATAATGGCACGACAACTTCACCATATATATATTTACTTAAAGATTAAATTTTTTTAGAGGCCCCCTCATGACATGAGGTACGCCACTGGATATTTATATGAGCAGCCTAAAAGATTCTAATAATCAGCATTTTTATTGATATGAATTTGTCATTTATCATAGGAAGTTTTTTTTTTTTACATAGAATGTTGATAATTTAAAATAGAAACAATTTGTTAAGAATAATTATTTTATTCTTATTTGTTTCAACAAACTCTAGCAAACTTTTCCATCCTCACATTTTAATTTTGTTTTTATTTTTATAACAAATCCTATCCTGTTTTGTGAATGAAATCAAAAATCATTTAACATAATTATTAAATTATTATCCTAAAAGGTTTAAATTGCAATCTTGATATAAGTAAGTCATGGTGTAAGGATATGTCTTATATGTCCTTTGAAACCACTGAACCAATTTCAACCAAAATTGGCAAAACTAATGCTTATAACCAGGGTTGAAGTACTGTGGGTGTTTGACATTTCTGATATATGAGAAGAGGGGAGGAGGACTTAGGGAAAATCCTCTTGAAAATCATATTTCTGTATGATTTATATAAAAATAATGCAGCTAGGAAATTCAAGTTTTATTTGTAGGCTACTTCTAATGTATACATTTTCTGTAAGCAGAAGTTTTTGAAATTTAGCCCAATAATAGCAGAATATTCTGTATCTATCTGCAGCAAAACAAAATTTGTCTGCTATCTAGAATGCTACACGAAGTTCATTATCACAAAATGTATTAACAATTCATAAAACATCTAAATTTTGTAAATATTACAAAGAAAATTTATTAAGAATTCACGACAATCCAGATATATATACATTGTGAGTTACATTTTTAATCATTACATTTCTTTTTTAGACATAATATGCAGAGCTTCAAAAAAATCTGCAGCGCTTACTGCCATGCTGCACTGTTTCTGAGAAATTAAATAATTACAAAGCAGTGAATCAGTCAAATAAAAGTTCTAAAATCATGCCTTTATCAAAATTTCATCCATATGATTTTAGCATTTTACTCTGAATACGTCAAATTGAGATAGCTCCTTAATTTAATTTAAAAAAATTATAATTAGAAAGAGGTTACTTTCATAAAATTTTCCAAAAGTAGTATCGTCTTCAGAAATAACTTCACTTCTTAGATGTCATTCCAAAGAAAATATGCTTTAACCGTTACGTAGCAGTTTTCTCTAGGTAAATAAAAAAAAAAACTGCTACACTGCACTTGTGTGGACCTTTTATTTACTTTGAAGAAAATTTGAGAAATATATTTACCTGCATAACTAGTTTTTTTTTTTTTTTTTTTTTTTTTTTTCTAGATACAAAAATAGATTTGATTTTAATAAACTTTGTAATTATGAACACCCATTTATAAATTTAATATATATTTTTTTCTTTTTTAGGTTAGCCGAGAATTTCACCAGATTAGTGGTTTCCCTGGAGTATTTGGTGCGCTTGATTGTACACTCATTCCTATTATCAGTCCTGGAGGAGACCTTGCTGAAACTTTCCGCAGTCGAAAGAGTTGGTTTGCACTCAATGTGCAAACCGTAAGTGATGCCTCGCTATACATAAGAGATATAGTTGCTTGTTGGCCAGGAAGCACACATGACTCAACCATATTTGATAACTCCCATCTAAGAGCTATCATGGAAACTCAGATTCCTCCTCATTATCATCTCTTGGGAGATAATGGTTATGGTTGTAGGTCATATCTCTTAACACCATTTTTAAATCCTACAATTAATCAACAAAGAAGGTAAATATATGTATTTATACAAAATTTTTGGTTATTGAAATACAAATATTTTTGTATTAACTTATAACACCTTAGTTAATTTGAAATTTGGGAGCATATATTGCATCTTTTTATCTACATTTATATTTATATGATTCACCTGGTGAAGGGTCATGTTATGTTATTTCAACTCGAAGTAATTGTTACGAGTTTTATACCTTTAATAGTGTTTATTTGTGTTTTCACTCATCGTTCTTCACAATGAATTGTTTAAATAATTAGGACTTGGAAATCTGCATCATGTGATTAATTTTAAAATACCGATAAATAATAATAGGCACTGGGTGTAAGTGTATTGAATTTTGACATTTTATTTGAAAACTTCAGATACCATCCCAAACTTACAATATAATTTACACTTACAATTAAACTTACACTGCCAGTTTTTCATTTTATCAGTAATTGGCACCCTATGTTCCAGTGTTTGACATTGCTAGTTATTCATTTTACCAGTTATATTAGCACCCTATGCTCCAGTATTTGACATAAAATGTTAAAATTCTTATATGTAAAATATATGATTTTATGATATTTCTTATTTATTAATTATTTCGGGATAGATGTCAATTACTGTAGCATGCCAATCACTGGAGCACCTACCCTATGTCTCTTGATTATTTTGTTATAGTCTTAATTTTTTTTTTTTCAGATGTAAATTTTACATAATTTTTTAAATGCTGTACTTTTTTTTTTTTTTTTTTTTTTTTTTTTTTTTAATGTTATCTGACTTTATAAGACATTTCTGGATCACAGATAAATTTTGGTTCTGCTGCAGGTAGATACAGAAATTTCTGCTACTGATTAAGCAACAATCTTCAGCATGACATTTTTGTTATTTCTGAACATTTTGTAAATGTCTTTTTTATTTTCAGATACAATACAGCTCATGTTAAAGCTTGAAATGTTGTGGAAAGACAGTATGGAGTTTTGAAAAACAGATTTGCATGCTTAGACAAAACTCTAACTTGCAAATTGGAAACATCGATGACAGTCATAGTTGCTACTGCTGTATTGCACAATATTGCTTTAGAAATGAGAGATACTGCTGTTGAACTGACAGATGTAGATACAATTTCATACAGTATACCTGGAAGCTCACATGCTTCAGACAGCTCACCTGGCAATCATGTCTCTGGAATTGCAAAGCGAAATTCTTTGCTTTCAACTGTTTTTAGTTAAATATTTATTATTATTACTTTTTTTTTTTTTTTTTTTTTGAATAAAATAAGTTTTATAAGTTTAAAAAGACTGATTTTTTATATTTCATTTTGTGTTTAACAGTGATAAATAGTAGTTTCTATCTTAAAACTGAATCTCCAAATTAAATATGAGTTCTAGATGAAGAATCTTATGCATATGTAACTCTTAAAAATTACCTAAATTTAACTCAAATATTTGACAGTTTTCTTAATTTTTATTCAATTCAGCTGAAATTCATACATACAATAAATGTTATATCGGGTAATCTATCCTATAAAAATACGAGCTAGTTATCTTGCATATTTGAAAGTTAAAAAAATAAAGATCTGTTGACTGCAAAGTCTCTAAGAGACTCATATACTAAAGCTGTAATGCAAAATGGTCTAGATATTATGAATTTCTTTCTGTTCAGAAAAAGTAAATACTAATTTTTGCCATAATATTAAAAAAAAAAAAAAGTATTAAATATGCTTTCAATTTAATATTCAATATGGAGATTTCTACGACTATTTTTTTTTTTTTTTTCGGTCGTTATGTACTATTAATAATATTCCTATTCAGGCAAAGGCAAAGCAGTGAACAGGCAGCTGAGTGCCACAGAGGTTAACAGATGAAGTGAGTCAAAGCCTACCTGGGGAGAGGGGGAGGGGGTTGGGGAGCAAGGGACAGAGACCCTAATATAATTTTGAAAAAGTTACTGCCCCTAGCATCAATTTTTTTTTTACAGCATCTTCTATTTCTACTTTGATTTCGCAATGACAAAGAATTATTCAGAGTATATAGGATTTAGCAAGAGAGCTTGACATTCCATGGTGATTTCCGAAAATGTGTGCATACTATCCAATGTTTAATTACAGTAAAAGTGTCTCTGTGTGTTTAATAATAAGGTTGATATGTGTTAGTAATACAAGTAAATACCCCCTCCTCCCCAAGAAACAGTAAAATGAGGCTTTAGCAAAGTTCTGAAGTGTATTTCCCTATTTTATTATTTAATTTGCCAATTTAATCATTACTTGTTTTAAGGAGTAAAAATAGCTCATACGTGGCATGTTCCTATAATTATCAATGTAAAAATCAATTTGCACAAACCTCAAAAATCTGAAATTGCCATGATCCTGGAGATTCTGAATTTTCAAAGTTGAACCATAATGAATTGTAACTTTAGTAATTATTTGTCATTTTATTGGTAACTATAATCTAAAAATGTTTTAAGTGATGAAAATACTATTTTATATATATATATATATATATATCAGTTCCAGATTTTAAGTTATTCTTTAAAAAATATATATATATACATATGTCTAAATACTCAGATAATAGTTAATTCATGTTAAAAATGATATGCGATTTTTAAGTAATTACTTTATTTACATTTTCTTTTTCAAAATACATAAATAAAATAAACATTTATTTATCGAAATATTTGTATATTAAAATTATTATAAGTTGCAGTAAAAGAAAATTGATAAAATAATTAATTCAAAAAAGAAAAAGCATTTCTTAAGCATGTCTTTCTTTTTTCTTGCTTCCTTCCTGAACTTTTGGTTGAAAATCAAAAGCCCCTAAACAAAAGTAAGCTTTTTATTTTCAACCAAAAGTTTATCTTTGATTTTGTGAATATCATTTAAAATTTAATGATAAAAGACAGTTTTAGTGTTTTTCCAACAGATGGCAGCACCAAAAAAAAAAATTTTTTTTTTTCTACATGAATAATTCCTAATCTAATTTAGCTTATTTTTATGTTTAATTTTGTGAAATTTTCTAGCTTATAATTTTATTTTTTGCATTTAAAGTTTCTAAAAGAAATAAAAACAAAACATTCATATCAGAATGTAAGATGCATGAAAGTTATGTATTTTTTGTTTCTTTATTCTGCCAGTAGATGGCGGCAGTGCAGTAATCACAAATGAAATTATGGCTAGCATAATTTTACAAAAATGGGGGGGGGGGTAATTATAAAAATAATTACTTGGAAATGATGAAAAGGAAAAAAGAAATAGTCGAAATATAAGATAAATATTATTTTTAGTAAACTTGGTTTAATATCTCTATATATTAAAAAAAAAATGTAACTGTCGCTGGCGTAAATTTTTTCTGTCTGCGACAGCATCTCCTCGCAGAGGGCAAAGTGCTCTGCATCATTTGAGGTATCAATATGTTCCGTATACTTCAAGGAAGGCATTTCAGGTAATTAGAAATCTGTATCATCTTAATTAATGAAGTTATTAACTGAAGACGTCGAGTTTATAAAGATACTCTATTGGCCACCGTCGAAAAAGTTTCTCTTATGACGTTATTCATCATTTTCCACGGGAAAATTAAAATGTGATCCATGGTGTAAAAAATAATAAAATCGATGTCAATGCTACTATTAAGAAAAATATTTCTAAGTGCATCTTTTTCCAAAGAATCTCCTTTGTCTTTTTCATTTAAAAACATATTTTAAAATACTTCGAATATATTTTGGCATACAAAAATATTTAGATTTAAATTCAAACTGAATTATAAATGAAAAAAATCTTATTTAGCATTGGTAATTTTTTAACATTACAGAATTAGACATTTCCCTGATACATTTTATATTCCTAATTATAGCAAGAAAAAAAATTCATCACCTAAAAATCGAGCAGATTTTATTCTTCGTTAATCTATATGATAGGAGAGACGGTACTTTTCATTTCGCCGGCGCAAATCTCATGGATTAAAAGTAAATTTGTAACTTAAGATTTTTTTTTTGTTTTGTTTTTTGCGAATTTAAAGTTTATTTATATACGTTAGTAAGGATTTGACAAAGTAAATGTTATATTTTTTATGGGACAACACTTTTAAAAGCTAGTTTTAAGCAAATTGTCAGAAAATTTAATTCTTAAAAATATAAAATAAGTAAACGATCATGGCTCTTTAATTTTTTTCTTATTATTATTCGAAGTGTGGTATAACTATAGTATCTCCCCACAACTGGATTTGGCGATTTTTCTTTGGTGCCATTTTGAACGATAACGATGCCGTTCTGGATTCTTTGCAATATAATATGGCAGCCTGCATGCTGTTTATTTTAGATTTGTGATTTATGATTTAGCCATAATCGCCAAATCCAATTGTGGGGAGATACTATAGTTGTTCCGAAGTGTTTTGAAACAATTATTCTTTCTTAGGTGCTTAACGGTTGACGTGGGTTATATCATTCTTGGCAACTTATCGCCTCGCCGGCAAAATGGAAAAGTACCGATTAACCGATTATATACTGTCATAAATTAACTAAAAAAACTCTACAGTAAAAAGTACGGGCATTATAAAAAATAGATTCTACTTTTTTGAAAAGGTTATTTTAATTAAAATGTTCTTTTTTTTTTAGTGCGGAGGACTATTAGTCTCAATCTACGGATAAAACGTTGTCGCCAGTTTCACGATGGTTGGACATACATTGAAATCGAAAATTTACCAAAAATATAATTGAATAATTTGAAAGCGATGATATAATTTGAAAAAAAAAAAAAAAAAAATACTAATAATAACATAGTCTCCATACTAAACTAAATTCTGCTTTTGCCGAAATTGGTGAGCGGAGCGAGCAGGGGGCAGAGCCCCCTAGTGTCTACAAAAAATATCAGGTTTTTTAGCTTTGTACTGTATATAGATATACTGAGTGATTGCAAGAAATTGCTATTACAAATATTTTATTTTAAAAATGAGTTATAATTAATGATTTGGTCAAGGCATATTTGGACAATGTTTAAAAAGTAAATTCATCGATGAAATTTATAATCTGCCCTATTTCTGTTTCCAGGAATATAACTTTTTAAGACAATCTAGTCAATTTTTATATGTTTCAGAACTATTAATATGGTTATTTTTAGGGATGCACCAAATATTCGATATCTATTCAGTATTCGACCATACTACCGAATATTCGGTTTGACTAAATATCAAATTATTTGGCTACTATAGTAATATTTCCTAATATTTTTCTACATTTATATAAACCACTGTTTATAATAGTTTTTTATATATTTTTCATAATAATATATATATATATTACTAAATGTAAATGGTATTACTGAAAAAGTTCTAAAAATTAGGCGATTGACAACTGAATAAAAGTAAATTAGCCAGCCAAATATTCGGTTGAATAGTTAGTGTTTGATATTCGGCCAAACTGCTATTTGGTGCATCCCTAGTTATTTTAGGAAGATAAGTTTTCCATTTTCAAATAATTACAGTATCTAATTCATTATAAAACAAATTAATAAATAAGCAAGTCCCTATTTATCAAGCCACATGGAAAAGAAATAAATGACGTAAAACATGTCTTCAAATTCACATATAAAATTATGACTAATGTTTAATATTTTAAAAATATAAATTATTATTTTAAGGCTGATTAATTTTTAAACACTATACTATTCTGAAATAAATAAAAGAAAGCACTCAGACAAAATGACAATATTTTTTACATTTTTTTTTTTTTTTATTATTTCATTATGACACCGGCCATACTTAATTGCCCAGAATTTAATTTATCATTTAAGGTTTTATACAATTTTAATTTTTCTGAATAAATTTGCATTTTCATTGCATGTTCTTCTTTCATGTTTTTCATATGAAGTTCATGTTCATCAATTAACATTTTTTTTTTCATTTCAATGTGACTACTTAATGCAACTGCAGTTTCTTCTGCATACTTTGGTCTTCTTCTCTGAAAAACTGTTCCTCTGCTCCCACCTGGTGTTGGGTTGCCTTTCACACCGAAATTTTGTGAAGGCGTTTGAGTAATAAAGGTCGAGGATGATTCGTTGTGTCGATGCTCCTCCATTGAGGATTGCTTTGCTCCTCCATCAGTTTCTGCCTCAGTTTCTTCTTCAGGACATGGGTCCATGGCAGAATCATTTCCATTAAAGGAATCAGTTACTACTTCAACTTCAACTTCCTGAAAAACGAATGTATTTTTAAATTTATTTAAATTTTTATTATTTTAAATTTACAGAGAGCTTTTATTTACATTTATCATAATTTACTTTCTTACACGTAATCATTTCATTATTATTTCTTATGAATATAGTCAGGTTGTAACAAATTTAAAAATTCATTTTAGAAAGATTTGAGTATAAGGATTTCCGGCAAAAATGCCAGACAGAGATAGAAAATTTTTTCTAAGTGTCTTTTCATTATGTCATGATCCAACTAAATACCAAGATTGGTTAAATTTCGTTTATTGGTTTGTGAAATACATCATCTACAATGTTCGTAAAACCCACAGACATTTTCTAAAAACAGTCAAATTTCTAAAAACGACATCTCTATCTCAAAATGCATGAAATTAAAAAATATGCAAAATTTTGTACTGCAGCAACCAGTATTATACACATCTATACACTTCTCATGCAAGAAAAAAAAAAAATCACTAAACACCCCTATCTCAAAATGCATGAAATAAAAAAATATGCAAATTATTTTACTATTATGCATGTCTGTATGTTTCACATACATGAAAACCTAAAAAAAAAAAAAAAAAAACACTAAACACCCCTATCTCAAAATGCATAAAATAAAAAATAGTCAAAATTTTCTACTGCAGCAACCAGTATTATGCATGTCTGAATACTTCGCGTACATTAAAAAAAAAAAAATAAAAAAAAAAAAAAAAACGCTAAAAACGTAAAAACCGTTATCTCAAAATGCATGAAATTCAAACATATGCAAAATTTTCTACTGCAGCAACCAGTATTACAAACATCTAGACACTTTGAGTAAATAAAAAAAATAAATAAATAAATAAATAAAAACACTAAAAACGTTATATTTCAAAATGCATGGAATAAAATAAATGCAACATTTCTACTGCAGCAACCAGTATTATGCACGTCTGGATGCTTTGCTTACATAAAAAAAAAAAAAAAAAAAAAAAAAAAAATCACTAAAAAGCTTTTTCTCAAAATACAAGAAATCCAAAAACATAAAAAAATTTATATTGCAACCAGTATCATGCACATTGATACGCTTTGTGTACATAAGAACTAAAGGAAAACATCAACACCCCTATCTCAAAATGTAAGACATTAAATATGCAAAATTTTGTACTGCAACAACCAGAATTACACACGTCTGTACACTTTGTGAACATGAAAACCATACCCGTGTACATGAATAACAAAGCTTCAAAATATCACACCAAGGTTGCCACATTTTTTTTAGATATTGAATCACTGAAAACCATTCAGGTTGCCAAGTTAGGCATTTTTATCACTAACTGAAAGCAAAACGCCAAGCAGTGCGTTAAATCACATTCCACCAAATTTTAGAAAGCTTTCCAGCACAATGATTTTCTGAAAATTTTTAGTGTTAAACAATAACGACAGATTTATTCATAAACAGCAGTAATACATTTAAATTGCAAAAATTAAAATTTCTGTATTTCAAACAAGGTACTCAATAGATAAAATATAAATTCCTTGATTCTGAGCATATTAACGGCCCTCTTCACTCATCGTCGCCGGAAGCTCAAGCCAATGTTATTCAATGGGGAAATTTTCTTTACAAATAACTTATTAACTAATACATATTTTTAAATTCTGTTTTCACATTCAGAAAATTCCCAACTGTTAAATTGACGGACCTTTTTTAAAAATGTAATGTTTCAATTTTTAATATTTTATTTCGAAATTGCAAAATGAAAAAATTTCACATATTGAAAATTCGTATTTTGCAGCTTCAAAATAAAATATAAAAAATTAATATTTTAGAAAAGGTGCGTCAATTTAACAGCTCGGAACTTTCAGAATGTGAAAACAGAATTTAAAAATTTGTATTAGTTAATAATTTATTTGTAAAGAAAAATTTCCCATTGAATAACATTAGTTTCGGCTTCCGGCGGCGGTGAGTGAAGAGGGCCCTTAATGAAAAAATTGCATTCTTTCCCCCTGTCCCCTCCCCTTTATTTTGAAAGTGAGTAATATAATGAATGATTTGGAACAGTCATATATGGAGTATGTTTATAAAGTAAATTTAACAATGAAAATTATAATTTAACCAACTTTTGATTTCTAGGGCAAGGTTGACTTGATTCTGCCTGACCCCAAAAAAAATTTGGGTGGTTTTTATCAATAAAATCAATAAAAAATCTATTAAATGGAAAAGAATTAATAAAGCAACACTAAACAGTTATTAAAACTCAGTTTTCTGTTTTAAAAGACAGATAACTAGAATTGTCGAACACTTAAAGTACAATTATTTAGTTTTTAAAAATTAAAATGTTTAAAATTTTGATTTTAATGAATAATTAACATTTAATCTTTTAAATTGACTGGTACAAAATGCATGGTACACTCAATGTTAAAAAAATAAAAAAAGCAAGAAAGAAAATATTCCTGAATTCTCTGATTAGAACAAAAAGTACTCTGAAAAAACCCTAATAAAACACAAAAAACCCACTCAGCTGGTTTCATTTTATTTTTTTTCAACTCTGTTCGAGGACTGTAACTTAAAAATAACCTACTCTATTTTGATATGCTTTAAATAAATGAATTTGGCCATGTTTACAAGTTAGGTTTTAATGAAGTGTGAAATGTGATCTATATAACACAAAATTCAATATAATGCAATGCCTTGTGTTTTTAGGTTTGCATTATAAAGATCTTCTACTGTATCAACTACTAGTTTTCTAATTATTAATTACTGTATTGATATATAAAATTTGAAGATTTGTCGAATAGATCAAGCAGGGGTGATTCTGAGTAAAACAAAAATTTCAACATATAACATGTATCTAGATACATTTATAAATTCTGAATTTTTTTACCTAGAGTTTGAATAAGAGCCTACAAATAAAATACTTTCTTAGACATTACAATCCATATAAACTTTCTATAAAATGTAATAAATAAATAATAAGATATTAACTGAAATTTCTGAACAGAATCATCCCAGGTTTAAAAAAAACCTGACATTGTTTTGTTTGGCCTTTTTAAATATACATAACATGAAACACACATTATTATATAATATCTTACTTGTTCCTGAACACAATTTTCAGAATCCGGCAAAGATGAAGTTGAAGGTAAACAATCTGTGGGAAAAGGAAAGATTTTATTAGTGATGCAACTTTAAATTTAAAATTAAGTTAGTTACAAGATAAATCAACTGGTAAACTTACTCAAAGCAGTTTGCGTATGATATGCATGATCCGAGTCATAGGGATTTATCAACGGTTTTTTGACAGATCCTAAAGCTATTAACCTTTCATCAATTACTGTTGACTGGCTCTCATATGGCCCTCCTCCAGTTCCATATATTTTAACACGGTCATCCGCTTTTCTTTTCATAGCTTTTCTTTTCAAATTCTTGTGTAACTGTAAATCTTTTAGTTGTTTGACACTTTGTTTGTATACGCCAGGCATACTATTAAAATAGTCCGTTAGTTCATTCCACGCTTTTTGCTTACCTTCAATTGTAACTTTGTTCGTTACTTTGCACTCAATTGTGCTTTTAAACTTCTCAAGGCACAAAACAAAAGTTTCGATTTCTATATCTGAATAATTTTTTCGCTTGTTTTCTTCCATTTCTATTCGGATCGTAAACAATAAAAAAGAAAAGACAGCAAACAGAAAAGACCAAAACAATAAAATAAAAATGCAGTGATAAACGAGAATGTTACAGTTACAGCGAAATAACACTTGTTTACTTTTTTTAATACATTTCTTTCTTATTAACCAATCAGAGATAATCTTACAAAATTCCCCAGATAACTCCGGAGTCAACTAATCCACGGTTGGTGAATACGAAATCTTTCTAACCCAGATTTAAGGAAGTGTTAACTCTAACACAGGTGTTACGTGACCCATGGGTTAACACTGGTTTGGTGAATAAGGCTGTCAGTGTACTGGAGAAAAGCAAAAGGAGTTTAGAGAAAAAGTTACAGCGGCAGAATTTTTATAGCCTTCATACCACATAAACTCTACAGACCAAAGGGCACAAAGCCTTATAACACAGTAACGTACCTAATTTCTTTTGTTTGAACATGTGCGCAAACTAGTAGTGACATGCATACTATTTTGAATAGGAAACAATTTAATATTACTTGAAATAATATATTAATTTCGAGACATGCTAAAAATATTTGCGGAAAATCAGATTGCAATCAGATAGCCTGATAAGCAATTAAACTGAAGTTACAGACATTTTTTACCGAAATGAAATTTTATGTGACATACGAGCCTGTAAAATTATGTGAAATACATGACTGAAGAAATATTTTATCATTTTCTTTTTTTGTTGATTAACGATGAAACCAGAAAAAGGTTCGGAACGACACGGCCCGGAAAAAATTTCATTCAGGCCCGGCCCGAGTATACATAAAAAAATTGAGTCCGGCCCGAGAACTGATTGAAAAATTCAGCCTGAGGGCTGGGCTGGGCCAACAGATATCTATCGAACATACCCCAGGAGCAGAAAGTGCTTAAAACTGTGACGCACATCGCAGAACAATTGAAGCTTTTGCAGAACATTTCATCTATCCCCTAACTGGATGATGTTGGTTGATACAGCTAACATTCTAAAATTAATAAAACCTAGATATGCTCAACTGACCTGTAAATCTGTAAGCATACTAGAAAATTGCTGGAAACAGTCATTGTTTCAATGTATAGACAAAACATTCTGTAAGTAGTATATCCACATTAATGTTACAATAATAATGCCAAAAGCCATTGAAAAAATTGCAAATTCTGGGTGTATTCCTCAGTTTTAGATTATAAAAATTTTAAACCATGTTTTATTATAAATGTGTAATAAATATTTTACTAATAAGTATTATTTTTATGCTTATTTTGCATTTTACTGTACTTTGACAAATTTGGACAAAATACCTGCAGAAAATCTGCAAATTTTAATGTCTCGTTGCAAAACATCGGATATAATTCTGCTCCTTGGGAACATACTACCTGACTGGTCTGGCCAGTATAAGTTGTGACAAAAGCATCACCCCAGTAGCACAAATAGTGCAGCATAGCAACAAGTGCTGCAGATTATAATTAAAGCTCTGCAGATCAATTTAACAGCTAAAGAAAGAAATGTTTAGGCTTAAACATGGTTCGTACACATTTATGATAAAGAAAAGTAAGCAGTTTTTAAGGACTTTTTAAGGACCTCCAGAAGATTTTTTAAGGACTACGTAGAACAATAATTTATGCATTATGTATTCATATATATATATATAATTTTTCCCCCAATGTACCTATATATAGAGTGAGAGGGGGAAAGGAGCACTGTTAACTAACATTAAAGTCTAACACAAAACATAAAATAAAATTTTCATAAGTTCAAATACAAATTCAAAAAGGAAAATTGAGAAACAATCTTTTTTAATTCATAAAAAAAAATAATAATAATAAATTTTTCAGTTACTCACCAGATGATTCTGGAAAGTTGTTTAATTCAGTAAAGTTGAAAACATATCTTATTTTTTATGTATAGTTCAAATGTTAAAGGGGAAAAAAAAGAATAGTTGATGAAGTTGAAACTAGTGGAACATAAGGCATGCAGGACAGTACAAAAACAATTGAAAGTAAAAAGTAAAATGATATTTTTATATACATAAACTTTTTCCCGCTTAAATGTCCCTCCCCCTTCTCATCCCCACCACAGATGTTGCCATCTCGGTGGCATAAACTGCGAATTATCGATTGCCTCCACAAACAAATCTTGAATCCATACAAAAATTGCAGCATTAAAAAAAAAAAAAAAAAAATAGTTTGATGTGGCTATTATAACATAGACTTTCTTCTATATATCTTATAAAATTCATGCAATACCAAATTATTTATTACATTATTATTCACTTAAATTATTTTCGCATCATGAATGCAGACGACTTTTCCTGACAAGTGCAGACGATTTTTAAATATAACATCAAATGCCGAAAGCACATAGTCAGTTCTGTACCAGCATCAGAAAAAAAAGCATTTTTTTCTGTTTTTCTTTTTTCCATTAAAAATGAAAAATTGATAACTTTGTTTTAAAATTTAACAAATCCATGGCTCAACCATTCGCTTTAATGGTACTGACAAGTTCTTTCGAAGGACTCTCATATCGAAAATTCACATCCCAGGTGTAAAGAAGGGTATTTCTGGAGCAATGCTCCTAGAAGTTTGCACTTTTTTTCCCTAGTTTACAACTGGTATAATCAATAATTCATATTGATTTCACAATCAGCGTTAAAAATATCTCTCATTATATATATTTATCCAAAATTTTGTCCTACACTGCCCTGTTAAAAATTTAGGGGAATAGAAGGATGTCAGCGCCACCTGTTGAGTGATTGATCCTGAAATATAATAAGCACCAGATTAGGAAAAGGTCCAACTAAATATCAAGTTTGGTTTGTGAGATACAGCATCGACAAAATTTGGGATACATGGACACAGACATTTTCTAAAAATAATTAAATCGTGTTCAGGACATCACAAACCGGTTAAATCCGTCGGAAAACGGAGATTAAAAAATTTTATGAGTCCAATTTTTATCTCTTTTTTAGAAATACACAATTACATATGAAAGAATATCTAAAAGAATGTTAATATGGCGAATTTGAAGAAAATATTAGAACTGTTTTTTATGAAACCACTTACAAGATGTAAAACTGACCAATTTATTGAAATCTGTCAATTTTCCTAAAGTAACCAACGGATATATATATATTTTTTTTTTTTTTAAATCCGGCAACTGACGTTTTCTGACCATGCCTGTTAATCAAGGTTTTACTGTGTTTATAAATCAGGTGAAAACTTTATATCGAAAATTTTGACCGAATACATTATTTCCATTACTTACGATAGTTGCGTAGTAGAAGTGAAAATCTAGATAATTCAGCGCATTGAAATTCCAGCTATACTCTAAGTCAATAGATATACTAAAGTATGAGACCAATATCTCTGTTTAATTACCAATCAAAAAGTTTTCTAAATAATTTTGGCCCCACTAGAGACTTGGTTGATTGGTTTGAGACTGATTTATATAGGTACCTAAAGTTTATATTTTTAATGACCTCATATTTGTATTTAAAATATAAACATAATTTTTAAAAATAATTCTTAACATGTGCGTTTATCATTAAAAAAAAAAAAAAAAAAAAAAGAAAGAAAGAAAATATCTTTCTAAATAGAGGATCAACTTATACACAAGTATTTATGGTTATATTGCTAGGCGAAATTACTTCAAGAACTCAAGTAACATGGTATTGGGGGTTAAGGACGATAATATACTCATCCCAGGAGCAGAATTATATCCGATGTTCTGCAACGAGACATTAAAATTTGCAAATGTTCTGCAGGTATTTTGTCCAAATTTGTCAAAGCACAGTAAAATGCAAAATAAGCATAAAAATAATACTTATTAGTAAAATATTTATTACACATGTATAATAAAACATGGTTTAAAATTTTTATAATCTAAAACTGTGGCATACACCCAGAATTTACAATTTTTTCAGTGGCTTTTGGCATTAATATTGTCACATTAATGTGGATATACTACTTACAAAATGTTTATAAATTTTGTCTATACATTGAAACAATGACTGTTTCCAGCAATTTTCTAGTATGCTAACAGATTTACAGGTCAGTTGAGCATATCTAGGTTTTATTAATTTTAAAATGTTAGCTGTATCAATCAACATCATCCAGTTAGGGGATAGATGAAATGTTCTGCAAAAGCCTCAATTGTTCTGCGACGTGCGTCGCAGTTTTAAGCACTTTCTGCTCCTGGGATACTCATGAACCTAAGCTTGAGTAAAATGCCTTATGTTTAGGTCTTTCTAAAGGATCCTAGCCCGTATTTCTAAGAGTTTCAGAAGAGGAAAAAAAATATATATAATGAATATATAATGATATAATCTATATAAATAAAGAGAAGTGCCTGTGTGTCTGTCTGCGCTCTGGTGCTCACACTACTGATTGCAGAGCTTCCAAATTTGGCATATAGTTACCTGGGACCCTCAAGGTGTGCACCTCATCGAGATTTTTTCGAATTTCGAATTTGAATTTTTTAAATTAATGTTTTTTCGACGTTAAATATTGGCTTCAATGTTTCATTTTTCAGAAATTTCTTTCGTTTCAAAAGTCTGCGTATCTTAGCAACGGTTATTAAACTATTTATTTATTTATTTAAATTCATTTCAGGAAGAAATCTTTTTTTATTATATTTATTGAAATCAAATAGTTATACACATACAGTAGAAAAAATTAAACATATTAAGTTTTTAGATTTTGGCATATAGGTACCTGGGACCCTGCAAGTGTGCACCTCATCGAGATTTTTTCGAATTTCGAATTTGAATTTTTTAAATTAATGTTTTTCCGATTTTAAATATTGGCTTCTTTGTTTCATTTTTCATAGATTTATTATTGTGCTTCAATCGTCTGCGTATCTTAGCAACGGCTATTGCGCAACTTATTTAATACATTCATTTGAGGGCGATTTTTTTTTTTTTTTTTTTTTTTTTTTAATTTGTTATATTTATTGAAAATAAAATCGTAATGCAGTAGAAAAAATTAAGTATAATTAGTTTTAAATTTAAAAATTATTTATAACAGTTATGTTTAATTTTTTATAGTAGAACAACTTCTTATTTCTCATTTTTTAATTAATTCCTTTAAAAGAAAAAACTTTTATTTATTAATAATTTTTATTTACAGTATTTATCGGGAAAAATGGTAGTATATACATAGTTAAAAGGATTAAATTGATTAAAATTTATTTGTTTATATACATATATTTATTTATTTTTCAATCTACTTTTTATTTTATTTCATTTTATTACATTGGTCGTAATCAAGTCGTAATATAGTGTAAATAGCATGGGCCAGGGGTGCAGAAAATGTTCAGACCTCTGAAATTTCCCCAGAACACATTCTAAATTTCCCCAAAAATAACGCACCAACCTATTATCTGAAAGTTTTTTTTTTGTTCTTGTTGGTGGTGGTGGGGGGGGGGGGGGGGTAGAGGAGGAAGGGGAAATCTTTCTTTAGTCCAAATACTGAGGGAGATTTTTTATGCTACTATATTACATTTTTTTTTCTTAACTACATCTAAATTTAATGTTGCTATTAATGTCCACCAGATGAAAAATTAAAAAGTTTAAGGTAATTGGATTTATTAACTAACATAATTTTTAAGGCTATAATTCTTAATAATAGTACATAATTATACATAAGTTAATGTTGCTTTGTTTTATTGCACTTTGCTGACTATGAAAATTTAAAATACCTTTTTATTACAGAATTACGAAAACAAGAATAAGACAAACATGTATGAACTATAATCATTCAATAAAAATTCTGTAATTTTCTGCTTACAAGATGAATTATTGTGGGACACGGTATAAGAAAAGTAAGCAATATGACTTAACTGATATGCACGAAACAGAACAAAATCTGTACAAACAGAAAAAAAAGTTATATGCTATAAATAGGAGACAAATTGGTATAGAGATACAAAATGGGCAAATTTTAACTTTGAGCATATGAGTCATATAGCCCGAGAAAATAGTGCTCAAAGAATGACAGAATCAACAGCTAATTAAGACATTTGTTGATATGTATTAATACATATATATATGAGTTTTAAACCCTGCCTTTCCCCCCCCCCCCCCAGGGAGGAAAAAAAAAAAACTTATGTTGAAGATATCACAAAACTAACTTTCTTCTATATTTTCCTATACAAATTCCTGCAATAGATTTTTTTTTTTTTTTTTTTTTTTTTTTATCCTTTATTAATAGAGACGATTTTCATTTCAGAGATGTATTACTAGTCGAAATGTCCAACGGAAGTGAATTTTTACCGTGCAGATATGTTTCCCATTCTCAAGGAAAATTGCAGTATAGCAGCATCACCTTTCGCATATATATACCCAATTTAAAAAAAAATAATGTCTCATAATGGCCTTTCCATATATTAAGTTTTGTTCAATTATGCACAATAAACCCTGAGATATAGATTTCTCATAAATTGCGAAAATCGCTGTATAACAGCGTCACCTGTTAAGCGATTGGCACCAAAAGATGGCATAAACTAATTTATGTTAAGGTGCATCTACATACAGTTTTTATATGCAATTCTATGCTGTAGTTCCTGAGATATAGCCTTCCCTGAAATTGCGGAAATCGATGCACCTGTTGTGCAATTGGCACCAAAAGTTGATAGGCGCTAACTTATGTCAAGGTGCATCTGCATATAAATTAATATGCAATTTCATGCAAAAGTTCCTACGATAGAGCCTTTTCTGAAATTGCGGAAATTGCTGTACAGCAGTGCCTCTTAATGAGCGATTGGCACCAAAAGTTGATAGACAGTAATTAATGTCAAGGTGTGGGTGTATATTAATTTACATGAAATTATGTGCAGTAGTTCCCAAGATACAGTCGCTACAAAATTTTTGTCACACACACATAAATGGACAGATATTTTCAAAAATTGTCAAATTGTGTTCTGGTACTCTCAAAACATGCAAATCCATCAAAAACCGTAACTCAAAATTTTTTTATGAATCAAATACTTTCTTCTATTGAATAATAAAAAAAGAAAAAACTGAAGAATAGTATGTATGTTACTTTAATGCAAAGTAATTTTAAATTGAGAAAATAATACAAAGAATCTTAAGCATAATTTTAGATTATTAACAATTAATATGAAATGATTAGGCTTCTATAAATATCCATAAAAGAACAACAGAAGTTTTAATTAATTGCTAAAATTAATATTGTTATGTGGAAACTAAACTTTAAGACACAAAAGAACCAACTCATTCAAAAACTTACGTTTAATCACTGGCTAATTGCTCAAATACTTTTTCTTTCTTTTTTTTTTTGTGTCTGTGTGTGTGTGCGTGGTCCGATTGGGAGGGGGAGGAGGGGAGGCAATTGCTGAATGCACAATTGAAACTCATAACTTAACTTCTGTAAATGAGACTCAAAATCATGAAAAAAAAAAAGTCTTTCCTACTTCTCTTTCCCCTTCTTCCCTCCCTGTTTTATCAGCTAAAGTAAACAAACACATCATTTCTGCCAGCGTCCTGTCATTAAAGTGTTTGTTTATTTATGTGGACTGGGTAATTATTCTTGTTTGTAGCATTTTAGCAAGACTATATAAGAAAAAAAAAGTTATATTTGATATTTTCTCTAGCTTAAATGAATCACCAAATATTTATCATCAAATTTCAAATACTTAGTACTTTTTTTTTTTTTTTTTTTTTTTGGGGGGGGGGGGGTGGTGGTAATGGGTATTTAAAGGGAATACACTTGTAACAGAAGAATACAGCTGTTAATTTGTAGTTTAATATTAGAAAGTTTGTTTTTTCAGTAAATTTTTCTTACTTCCGTTTTTTTTTTTCCTAAGATAATAAATATTCAAAATTTCCCCAGACAGCCAGAATTTCCCCCGAACATCGTTCGCGCGTTCGGACATATTCTGCACCCCTGGCATGGGCTATAGTACATGGTTCAAAACTAAAATATTTAATAGATGCTGAGATACAGTCATCTTTAAAATCGTAGTTCTTAAATAGTAGCAGACTCCCCCTGTCGTCGATAAATATCCAGATTGAAGTGCCCGGGAAAGATCTTTCTGCAGGCATGGGAAACCTAGACCTGAAGCAGTGCGGGCGGGAAAAGAGCTGCCGTAGACAGCGGGTACCCGAAGCGAGGTTTGTAGCAATTTTTGTTACTTTTCTTTTTTGTTTTTAATTATAATGTGGTGTAAAAAAATAAATGTTAATTCAATTATTTCGAAAATTCATTTAAATATAGTGACCAGCGAAGCGGGCGTAGCCTGCTAGTATAATATATAATGAAAATTAAAAAGCACCTAGTCAGATATATGCTTTCTCTCCCCCCCCCCTTCCTCATCACATATTATTTGTTTAGTCCTCAAGTAAATAAAAAAGATTATTCTTTTTTACATTTTTTTACCAAATCATTTTTCTTGTAGAACGTCTTTTTAGTAGTCCATGAAAAGCAGACGATTTTTATGTCTTTCCAACTTTGTTGCTAAGCTGTTACGTGTTTTAGATTTATTATCATTCCAAATATAAAATTATCAGTTCAAAAAATGAATTTCCTTATTTATTTATTTTTTAAGTTTTAAATACTATAAGAGAAAAATAAGTACCTTTTAAGGTACAAGTATAAAAAGTAAGGAGTTTTTAAGGACCTAAATCAGATATAAGAAGTAAGGAGTTTTTAAGGACTTCCTAGATTTTTTAAGGCCTTTTTAAGCACCTGTACGAACCATGTTAAAAATACTCATATAATTTGCCTTATGTCTCTAGATTACTCTATTTGTTGTATAGTTTTAATTTATTTTCTTTGTAGAGTCAGTAACAAAAGTGTCCAAACACTAGCAAAAATTCCTATGTAAAAAATGTATACAGTATAGGATCCGTTATCCAGAATGCTCCGAAAACCAGAATGCAAAATGCCAACTACCAAAATTTTTAATTATTGTAAAATTTAAGAATTAAAGTTATACAATAGCAGCGGTCAGAATTATAGTTTTACAACCTACTTTTTTTAATGCTATGGTGTTATTCTGAGGAAGTATGGTGAGCAAAAATTGTCCAAACAATTACTGAAAATTTTGCAAATTTAGGTTAGAAAATGAATTTTTATGGTATTTTTTAATTGATAAAGATTAATAACACATACTTCTTAAAGTGCCCAATAGCAGATGAATTTTATCCTTGAACTCAGGTCGCATGCATGAAGTCCTAATTGTTATAAAATTTTTAAATTGTTTTTATTAATTTCTATTATATTTAGAATTCATTTCATAAAATATTTAGCATTATGTGCTAAAAATATTTGAAACATTTATGAACTATTAGTATCAGAGACATACTATAAGCAAAAAATATCATAGAAATGTTTGCAAAATCCAAAATGAAAGGATTTTACTCTCAGGTCAAAAATTAAATTTTATATATGTTTATTTATTTTTCATTTATTATTACTATTATTATTTATAGTTCAAAATTCTAATTAAGAATGTTTTTATTTTTATTTTGTGGAAATAATTTATTAAAGGAACAAATATATATAGGTAAAGTGTTTATACATATTATTCAGGTTTATCACTGCTATTTGTGAAATTATTTTCTACCATTTTTATACATATAATAAAGTGTTCCGAATTACAGAAAAACCCCTTATCCAGAATATCCCAGGTCCCAAGCTTTCTGGATAACAGATCCTATACTGTACTTCATATGCTTTTGTTAAATAAATCATTATCGAATCACGTTCTTATACTGACTAAGAACAGGATTCGACAAGGATTTATTTAACAAAACCATATGAAGTGTACTTTTTTAATATAGGAATTTTTGCCAGTGTTCGGACACTTTTGTTACCGACTGTAGATGAAAATTTTACCATACTTTATAAATTGCTATTACTTCTAGTGATACCAGACTTGGTTTGTCATTCATGGTTTGCAGAAAAATTTCACTTTGCTGCAGATAGATTCAGAAAATTCTGCTACTAACTGGGAGATTTACTTAGAAAAACAGTCCCTACAAGTAAACATTAGAAATTTTTTTTTTTGCGAAATCCTTCTTCCCCCCATCTTGTTTAATCTTCCTAAAAATTTTGGTGCCATTCTTGCAACTAGATCACGCTACACAATAGTGTAAGCCCCAGTAGCAGAATTTTCTGAATCTATCTGCAGCAAAATAAAATTTATCTACAAACTATGAATGCCAAACCAAGTCTGGTATCACTAAAAGTAAAATAGCAATCCATAAAATATATTAAATTTGCATCTACAATATATATATATATATATTGTACATATATATATATATCCTACATATATATGTGTAGGATCTTGGCTGGGTGTCTAGAGGTGGGACAATGATGAGATGTGATTTAGATAATGAAACATTTATTACGTAACACTCACAACACAGTTTACACTTAAAGATTAATATAATAATAGCAGAATTTCCATCATTAACCATCTGCTGGTGTCGAGGCTTAGCACACAGAACAAGCTCTCTTCATCAGAGTAACCATAACAAAGCAACATTTAAGCACTTACTCACACTTATAATTCACAAAAGTACCTTCACGCACTTTATCAAATATGTGAGATTGATGTATTGAGCCCTCCATGGCTATACACAACTACTAAGAGCACTTCAAGCTCTAATTAGAAGAAAATGACCATATCAGCCTTCGCGCTGACGGTCTCAACAGCTCTCCATGGCAGACAGATCTCAACTGACTTCCGTTCGTCCTCTCGTCGAAAGATGAGCATCAGAGGCAGCGCCATCTGTTGACTGTTCAAGGAATGCGTCCCACAAAGCTTTCCACATAACTTCCCACATATATATATATAATAATTAAGACTGTACAACAAATACAGTAATCTACAGACATAATGCAAATTATAAGTATATTTTAAAGCCTAATCATTCCTTTCTTTCGCTGTTAAATTGATGTGCAGAACTTCAGCCACCCTATATTATGAGTCATCAAATAAAATGGGAGTTCTTAAATGAAAAAGTATTTATATATTAAAAAAAAAGTTACTATCACTACCACTGCTGTTCTTTAAAATTTCGCATCTTTTTCTCTTTTTCAGTAAAAACTATTTCATATAAAAAAACAAGAAATTTGGCATTTTTGTGTTGAAATGTACAATAAACATATTAAAATAAACTTTTTATTATGTAACTAAATTATTTTAGACAGTACTTAATATTGAATTCAGCTAAAATACTTCTGCTGTTGCAAAAGTTTGGGATGAAATTAAATTTTGCATGCTTCTTTCATTTAGCGTATTTCGTGTTTATGAAAGTGCACTAGTTTGCCAAAGCTAGAAAACTGTGTTTCATTTCCGTTTCATCACCTGCTATGTTTGTATTTTACATCATCTGTTTTGGTGTATGGCTTTGTAAGAATGAGGAGAAAAGAACACTTGCATGAATATGTTTAAAGTTTCATTACATTGTATTTTGAAAATGATGTAATGCTTACGAAGCATTTTTAAGGATATTGACAAGGTTATTGACTACCCAGACTACGCTTTTTACCGCGAGACAATAGAGATAATGAGAGACATTTCTGCATGTAACGGGCACGAGTCGCGCGCCGATTTGGACGGAGTGTGGCGCCAAATTATGAAAAGCGGGACTGAGAGAAAGAAGCATGATGAGAGACCAGTTTCAACAAAAGACAACAGCCATGTAGCTATTGAAGAAGGGGCGGATCGCCCTGAAAGATCTATAGCGATTAACAGAGCATCATAAAAGGTACTTTTATTATAATTAATTAATTCAAGTTGGTCTGTTTTTAAGAATTTAAATTTTAAATAAAAGAAATTTCAAAAACTGTGATATTTGTTCTAAAATAGTACAGCATGCCATAGAAACTGATCATCTACCTGATTTTAATAATACTAAAATAATCATATCCAACTGTTCAAATTATCATTCAAGAATTTTCCTGGAAGGTTAGTATACAAAACAGCAATTTTCACCACTTAAAGAGGCATGCACATTCTCTGCTGAATACGCAGTACTTTCATAAAGGAAGTTTATTGTTCTTCTCAGCATTTACTTTTGATATCTTTTACTGATGAGGAGCCAAAAATAAGGCTTGAAACGTTTAAATTTATGTTATGTGTATTTTAAATTGTATATTTTAATGTATATTGTCTCGTTTTTTAATGTAATTAAAATGTAATACAGTTGAAGATCTTTAATCCGCACACCTTGGTTCTAGAACTTGTGCAGATTATAGATTTTTGAAAATTATAGATCATTGATGCCATTTCATTGCTATATGAATTAGTATAAGATACATAAAACTGTAAACTTTATTTAATGAAGCTAGAATTAGAATTGTTTGTTTTTATATAATGTAATGAAGGTAATACTAATAAATATATAAACCAATAAAATTTATTTAATGTTAGAAGCAATGTATAATTTAAACCCTTAAATGAGTAATCCATTAAAAAACTGTACTCCTACTTCTGGTCTGTGATTAACAGTATGCAGCCAGATACTTGCAATGTGATTAGTTTGATGCAGTTTTTAATGACTGCATTGTAGATCTTATATTCAAAATAAATGCTAGCATAAATTTTTCCTTATAGTTTTGTGTATTTTTGAAATACCACCCTAAAAAGAACATTTACACTAACGATCCTTAAACATCTGTGAAAATACACAATCCCACCAACACATATGATGTCATTTTTTTCAACCAATGAGCAATGCTGTTACTGGCAGGAGTTAGAAAACTGTACTTGCATATGTTTTGTTTGATCACTAATTGAATATTATTCAGACGATGTTTAGATTCACTAAAAAAGTATAAAGGCAATAAAAGTATTAATTATTTTTTTTCCTTTTAAAATTAATGTGTATCTAAATTACATTTTACACTTTTTTTTTTTTTCATTTTTAGTATGTGAATTAACATCATATTTTCTCATATACATCCAAAATATCGGATTTTTGTTACTGCAAAATCTTTTGTTTACATTTGCAAAGTGAGTGTGGATTATAGACAATTGCGAATTATGGGTATGCGAATTATAGATCCTCAACTGTATTATTATTATTATTTAGATTATAAGCTGTTAAAAACAGGCTACTTCTCCCACAATAATTAGATGTGTGATTAATCTATTTTGATTACTCATATCCTTTTAAAATAGACTGTGAACTTAGACTGATAATTAATACATATATTTTTTTTCTTGCCTACGTTTTTAAGAAGTTATGGGAATGTAGATTTGGATAAATTTTGCAGAATGTGTAAGTGGCATTTGTAACATTGCATTGTGTTAATATTATTGCGTGTAATAAGCATTAAACAACAAACATTAAACATGAAATCCATTTTTGTACACTTGAAGTACACAACACACATAGACAGTTAAAAATTATCATTAATCCATTGTTCAGATTTTTTAATTTTTAACTTAGTATGTTAGTAATTATATTTTAATTCTTTTTAAAATGATTTACCACAACTGTATGACAATGAAAATTTACCGTATTTTATAACTTAAAAATGTTTTGCAAGATTTTTAGATGAATTATTAAGATTTCTTTTAGATTCAGGTTTTGGGTGAAAAGAAGTCAGGTTTTGAGTCGATAAAAATTTTTTAGTGCAGGTTTGGGTCAATTTTCGGGCAATTAAAATTTTTTTGTGGGGTTCGGGTTGATTTAATATTCATTTGTCAGGTAAAACCCAACCCATGTAGGACTCTATTCCAGATTTACTTAATTTCTCTGTCCAGTTGCAGAAACAGTACAGCATGGCAGCGAGTGCTGCTATTGTTTAAAACTCTGCAGATAAATTTAACATCTTAAAAAGAAATGCCAGGCTTAAAAATACAAATGTAATTTACATTCTGTATTTAAATTACAATTTTTGTTGCATAGTTTTGGTTTATTTTCTTTGTATTGCAAATTTTACACATTTTATGATTTGTCAATACTATTTGTGATATTAGACTTGGCCCAGTGTTCCTGGATCACAGACAAATTTTGTTTTGCTGCAGATAGATACAAAAAATTCTGCTAGTAGGATTCCCTGACTAGCGGCCACCCTGTAATATTAGTTTTTGGGTGAGATTTTGTCTGGTGTGCTTCTTCCATTTGGCATATTTTGAACTGATGTGAGCATGCTAAATTGCCAAAGATTAGCAACCTGTGAACTGTTTTTTCTGGCTTTCAGGCCGTGATGTCCTATTTTACATCATTAGTGTATGTAGAAAGATAGCATTGCACCTTGTACATTTGAATTCAAGTATCAATAAGATATTGTTCCAAAAAAGATTATATATTATATAAATACATAAAATCGTTAAATGCATGTTATTATTATTGTATTACTATTTTTTTTTTTTTTTTTTTTTTTTTTTTAACTGTGTTAAATTGAAACTAAAAAATGAAACAGGAATTAAATTTATTGAAGTTATAGATATTAACTAGTATTGTTATAGAATTTTCTATTAGCAATTTATGAAATACTATAATTTAGTGTATATAAGCTGCAGCTTATTAAAATGTTGTTGGGAAAAACAAAACAAAACAAAAAAAAAAAAAAAAACACTTAGATAATCCACACCGGATGGTAAGCCGCAGCTTATGCAAGCATTGTCATGATGATGTAACAGATAAATAAGGAAACAAGACAGCAGTCTTCTGGCATCTACGTAAGTTAATAAAAATAATAAATTATTTTAAAAAATAATTCTGGATAAAGGAAAAAAATCAAACTATACTATTATGCAGATGTAATGCAACAAATATGAGAAACAAGGGAACAAGATGGCAGAATTTAGGCGTAAATGTAAAATCATCTGCCATTAGTTTTTTTTAGCATTTTGCTAAAAGATATCATATTTTGCTAAAACAAGTCGGTCAGAATTTCGCAAAAAAGCTAAAACTGGATAACTGTATAAAATATCTATATAATAATTCAGATTTTTTTTTTTTGTAATATTTGCAGGCAAAAACTACGAAAGGACTGAATTTTTTGGGAATCATTTATATAGTAATTTGGATTTATTTTTAATTTTCAATGATTGAATTTAAATGCAAAAATATTTAAAAGTATGTTAGAATTCAGAATTTGCTTCATAGAAGCAATTTTAGCACTAGTATTTCACGATTATCTACCACTACACTTCACTTGATTTTTAAATTGCTTTTTCATTTTACACATATGATATGAATACCTCTTTTTCTATTGATAAAATCAAAACATAGTTTCCCTGATTCATATTTTTAAAGTCATAAATATGGATGCTTGGTTAAAATCATCAATGAACAAAAGGAATAGAAAACAAAACTGAGGATAACAAAGCTAAGTAAAAGAAATCAATGGTATCCAAAGAATTAATTAACTTTCAAAAAAGCTAAAATAGTGCTTGCCTATTTTCGCTAAAATGCTAAAGTAATTTTTTTTTGCCAGGTTAAACCCTGCCAACGTGCCATGAATCTCTTTCACAACGGGCGGCGGCGAAAGTGTGAATCAGTGCTCGAGAAACTACGAATACTAAACTTCCGTTTTCTAAGGAGATCGGCTGTTTCAAGAAATATGGCCAGCAGAATTTGGCATTATCATTAGATAGCCCACACTGGTAGATAAGTCGCAGTCCCCAAAAATCAATGTTTTTTTAAAGATAGCCCATTGCTTATCTTCACGAAAATGCGGTATATGTTGAGATGGATGACAGCAGTATTTTATAGGTAAATTTTTTATATGAATTTATTTGGTATTTTATTTAATAATAATTTCACAAATAAGTATTAATCTCTAAGCAAGCATTGTGTTTAAATCAAGATTAACATTATATTTGATGTATTTTATTTTATTATGTATGTTTGTAATCAGCAGTGTTTTGAAAATGGAGGATTAGACGAAATCTTAAATTAATATTAAAATTATATTTTAAAATTATGATTCACAGCTATGAAATGGCTCTTCTGCTTGCACTTACTATTTATAAGAAGTTAAATACTAATGCTTTGAACATTTGTATAACCGGTGCATTTGATGAGGATTTGGAAGGGAGGTGCCATAAAGCCACTTCACATTGCATATGTTTAGTGCAGAGCTTTACATAAATATAAAAATGTAGGGGTGCAGTAAATGTTCAGACCACTGAAATTTCCCTCAAGACCTTTATAATCTATATTGTTATACAAAGTTCTTTGTTTTATGTAATAAGCGTTTAAGAGAAAAGATATACACTGTAACATAAAAATACAGTTATTAATTTAAATTATAAATATTACAGAATTTATTTTTCTCAGTAGATTCTTATTTAAACTTATAACTTTATTTTTTGCTAAGAAATATTAAAAATTTATCTAGAATCTCATTCTGGCATACTCTGTACCCTTATAAAAATGCAGAGCTATAAGTTCCAAAGGAAAATTTTCGACAATGGTAGCATTTCACAAAAATTTTTTACATTTTCCAGACTTCTTAATTTTGGTAAAAACTGTTAAAAATTAATGTATAATAATAAATATTATTATTATTTTAACAGATTACATTATTATAACAAAGAAAATACAAACAGCTTTTATGAATAAAATAACCTTAACTTACAGTAAATGTCATTTTGTTTACCAGGAAATATTCTTCATTAAAATCAACATGCAACAATTATTTTTAAGACAAAATTAACTGTATACTAACATAATTTTTAACAATTAAAAATTGCCCTTTTTCCATTTTTATACATTTTAAACACATAGTAATGATACTGAATCAAGATTTTTTTTTTTTTTTTTTTTCTCTCTGAGTAGAATTTAAAGCAATACAAATTTCTCCTGCTTTTTACACTTAATTTTTTATTAACTGATAGATTTAGTTACTTGTTTCTCTGGATTATTTAAAAAAAGATTCGTAGTTAGTTATCAGCCATCTTTTCCTACAGAATTATTTTCTCTAACAACAAGACTTTTACTTCTTTAAAATTCCATACTCTTAATGATATGGACAAACAGTAACGGTTAATTCCTTGAATAATTTTATTGCTGACAACCCTCAGTAATCCTAGATTCTTCTTCTTCTTATTTTTTTTTTTAATGAAAACATTCAATGATTAAACTATGAGAAAAGAAATATCAGAAAGGGGGTGTAAATGGCATAATAGTACTAAATTAAATTAGTATTTAAAATGTTACCATCCAATGTTAAGATCATTTTATGAAAACATTTACATGATGAAATTAGAGCTATAAGAAAAAATACATTATGAATATATCAAAAAGGAGATGTAAATGGCACAGTAATTAGTATCAGTATCTAAGATATTACATCAGGTAAGCAACCACAGATACTTTACAGTTCCAGTACATAACATCAATAAAATAAATAACTTACGTTTTAAAATCAAATTAATACAAAAAATTTCAAAAAACAATTTTCCGAAAAAATAAAAATCTAATCTACTTAACACACCGGACTTTCCGCGAACACTCAGTGATTGATTGGTCGGTTGCATGCTTGCATGTTAGATGCTGAATACACCTCAATACAAAATTTCATATAATAATTGATCTGATTGCCTTTTCTTCAACAAAGATAAAATGTAGATTTATTTAATCACACCATGATTAATTTGATTACTAATCGAAAATCTATTGCTAATTTCAATAATTTTGCCAGCAGCAAGCACGTCAATACCATCCGATCAACCAACCAATAAATTTGTCAACATGCTTTGTTTATTTTGTAGCGAGCACGGCACGGAGTATTATTGAAAGAGGAGATGAAAGTCCAATGGGAGAAAGCTTTAAAACTGCGATGTGAATTTCTGCCAGCTATTGGGG
Organism: Salticus scenicus; assembly: GCA_963930645.1. NCBI lineage: Eukaryota > Metazoa > Arthropoda > Arachnida > Araneae > Salticidae > Salticus > Salticus scenicus. The sequence goes on from OZ005662.1 coordinate 44,043,053, forward strand.
GCGACACTTGTCCCTTTACCCTATAATTCGGCGCGAAGTACTATTGTTTTCAGTTTCATTCTACTGACGTGCTTTTCGAATTTTGAATTTTAAGCAGTTTAATATTTTAGTACGTGCTTAAAACTACTTAATTCAGACGGGTTCATGTAAATGCTTCGTTCCTGGATGTAAAACAGGTTATGATAGTGACAAAAAAAAAAAGAGAGAGAAAAGCCCAAGGACAGAAATGCCCGAGATTGTTTTCTGCTCCACGGGTAAGTATTATTATTAGAGTCCTGCGCAAACCCGACAGATGATTTTTAAATCAACCCGAAACCCGACCCGAACCCGAAAAAAAATATTTTCATCAACCCGAACCCGACAAAAAAAATTTTCATCAACCCGAACCCGCAACAGAGAATTTTTTGCAACCTGAACCCGACCCGAAACCCAAAAAAATAAATCAACATTACTTATTCATCTAAAAATCATGCAAAACAAGGTAAAATGATATAACATGACACAAAATAAAGTAAATTTTCACTGTCACACAGTTGGTAAATTATTTAAAGAAAAAAAAAAAAAAAAAAAAAAAACTAGTATATTGTGGCTACCACAAGACATTCTTCCATATTTTTCTGTCAAATTCACTAAGTGCGAATAATTTATTAAAACTATTATTAAGAAGTTTAACGTGATGAATGCAAATAATTGTCATCTTAGGGAAATCAAACAAAAAAAGACAGTTTTATTTTCCGTAAATAGTATATTAAAAAATGCGTTTTCATAATGGTTTTTTCACTTATTAAATTTTATACAGTTATACACCATAGAAGTTGAGATATAGCTTTTCCGTCTCGGGGAAAATTGCAGGACAGCAGCGCCACCTATTGGTCGATATGCATCACCTATTGGTCGATATGCATCCAAATTGAATCGGCATAATGTCTGATTATGGTCTTTTCAGATATATTTTTTTTTCTTTATTATTATACACAACAGAACCTGAGATATCTCTTTTCCTTAAATTAAGGAAATCGTTGTATAACACCGCCACTTATTGAATTATTGGTACCATAAGTGGGAAGACTATAAATTATATCATGGTACATCCACATATAAATTTATGTGCAATTTTGTTTAGTAGTTCCTGAAATATAGCTTTTCATTGAACTGTAAAAATCACTGTATAGCAGCGCAACCTTTTGAGAAATTGATATAAAAAGTTGATAAGGACTAGGTTATGTGAAGGTGCATCTACATATAAATTTATATGCAATTCTCTGCAGTAGTTCCTGAGATATAGCATTCCCTTAAATTGTGGAAATCACTGTATAGCAGCGCTATCTGTTGAGTGATGGGCACCAAAAGTTGATAGGCACTAATTTATGTCAAGGTGCATTTATTTATAAATTTATATGCAATTATGTGCAGTAGTTCCAGAGATACAGTCATCACAAAATTTTTGTCACACACATACAGACACAGACTGATATTTTCTAGAAATAGTCAAATCGTGTTCGGGACTCTCAAAACGTGCAAATTCATCAAAAACCGGAAGTTGAAATTTTTTACGAATCTAATACTTTCTTCTACTAAATATAGAAGAAAGTAAAAAAAAAAAAAAAAAAAAAAAAAAAACTTGTAAACTGCGAAATCTTTTCAATTTCCGGAATGTAAATGCGAGGTTGTACTGTTTTTGTATTTCTTTAATTTATATATTAACAACAGTCGAGAAAGATTTATAATAGTTTTCTAATTTTCATACAATTTCTACAAAAGATACATATTAGTTCCGTTGAAGAAAAGAAAACAGATCCAGATACAAATACGGATCTAATTTTCTGGCGAATATCCGTGGATACGAATAGAGAGCTCCGGTACATGTCTGTCCACCAGCGGCCGAGCGGTTCAGCGCTCGAAGCTGGTAGGTGGGAGGTGTCGGGTTCGATTCCAGGTCGCGCTCATCGACCTAGCCGTTCGGAGTTTTCCGTGGTTTCCTCCGAAACACGCGTAAATACGGGCTAGGACCCCTTAGAAAGACTCAAACGTAGGGCATTCCCCTGTATAGGCCTAGGACACATCTGGAGTCAATCGGCCTTAAATCTTCCAAGCAAACAACCAACCGATACATGTCTAGTATGTGCAGAATGTTTAAATTAGTTACATAGTTGTAAACATGCCTATTAATTTATGTTTATAATTGTAAAAAAACATATTTTGAAAGGTGTTCTCAAGTCGACCCGACTTGTTGAAAACCAAACCCGACCCGAACCCGACTCGCACGAAAAAAAGATCAGTCAACCCGACCCGCAAGAGAAAAAAATTCTGTCAACCCGACTCGCGGGTCGGGTCGGGCTCGGGTAAAATCGGGTTACCCGACTGGATGCAGGACTCTTATTATTATTTGTTTTTGCTGCTTATGAATTATCTTGATCCGTGTAATGCCTGCCGTTTCTCGAGATAAATTAATGCTGTTCGTGATAACAGAGGTTACAACATTGACATATTTTTTTCATTGTTAAGTGTGTGTTGGTGTTGCGGAATAAGGCCGATAGACTACTCTTGGGTCCTAGGCCTGGGAGTGCCTTCCATGGAGGTATTTCTAAAGGGTCCTAGTCCGTATTTTTGCAAGTTTCGGAGAAAACGACGGAAAACTCCGAACAGCTAGGCCGACGAGCGCGATCTGGGATCGAACCCAGAACCTCACTTCTACCAGCTTTGAGCGCAGAACCGTTCGGCTGCTGGTGGGCTTTTCATTATTAAGTGCGACATCGATTACAGGGCATTCTATGATTTATGTTAAAAATGGGTAACATCTTTAATTAAAATTCGGAAATTTTTCAATTACTAATTTAGAATATGCAGTCTAATGTGGTGCAGTATTTAAAGTATCAAAAATTATTATATGTAATACCTATAAATACTCTGTAATAATAATAGTTATTATTATTCTGTTAATACTCTGTGTTTAATAATTCACAAAACTAGAATTTAAAATTTAACATTGCAAGATAATTTTCACTTATTAATTATAAATGATTTTTACTTTGTTTTAGTATTTTATAACTTGTATATCTAATTAAATGGAATAAATGATTCTACAGCTATGCAGTTCCCTCCGACCTTATGCCTGAAAATTTTTTTAATTTCCGTTGCAATAGTATTCCATATTGTATGCCACGATTTACTTAATAAAATTTTAATAAAATTAATTTGGATGAAAGTTTTTAGAGTATGCTAAACATAAAAGTTACACTAATTGTTCTCTTAAATTTCTAATATCAAGTATCCTATTACACTAATATTATAAGAAACGAAATGTATTATTAACCCAGCATGATCTCAGAATGAAGTGCCTCACTCACTAGGCTATCCTTTCTTCCTCCACTTTGATACATTTACCTTATCCTAGTTTTTGTTGTTTAATTTTATTAGGCTCAGTTTTATGCAACTCCATATGTACTATGTACTATTTTTAACGTAATAATTCCCATGATAATCAATTATTATGCAAAAATTCAACTTAATTTTGTATGTAAAAAAAAAAAAAAAAAAAAAAAAAAAAAGAAAAAAAAAAAATCCTGAAATTTTAATAACTTATGCAATTGCGTAAGTTTCGCACGGGTTTACTAGTATAATGTTAAAATAGTGTACTGCTGCACTACTGAGCTTGTATTTGATTTTCAAAATATTCATTTGATAAATGATGATACAGCAATGCTTAGACTTAGATACTTCATTGTCTCTGTTTCTGAGAATGACTCAGACAGTTGAAACTGGTCATAACCTTAATCAAATATTCAATTAATATATATATATATATATCAGAGGAAAATTAAAAAAAAGCCTTAATTACAAAATTCGCATGCATTGGTGAAAATTTTAGAGAAAAATCTTTACATAAAGTTACAATTTTATTTTTTAAATCACTTTTTAAAACTAATTTCTAAAGTGCGAAAAAGAAAATGAAAGGAAAAAAAAAATGCATTTTATAAAAGCTGCATGAAATAAATTTAATTACCAAACTAAATAAAAAGTTCAAGTTTAAATCACAAGATGGCCAAAGTTTAGATTTATTCAAATATTCAACATAAACTAGTGATTTATGAGTTAATGATAGTAATTTATTGAAACTGCAAATCACAAATTATGATTTGTTAATTTAATTTAGTTCATTCGAGCATATAATCTTGAGTGTTTCTGCTGTATGATTTAACATGTCTATTTTTTTTTTTTTTTTTAACGTAATTTTTTATTTGGACTATATTGGGAAATTTCATACCAATACTAAACCAAAATAACTTTTCCTTTTACTGACAAATATAATGCCAACACTTGAAAATTTATTGAAACAGTATGTAATTTTATTACACATCAGGTTACACAGAAAAAAAAAAATTGCATAACAAAGAATTATTTTAAGCTTGATGTTGGTAATAGGAAATGAATGAAAAAATCAAATCGCTAGCAACTTCTTAATTATTATTATTATTATTATTATTATTATTACACCGTCAAATATAGCAACAACGAAAAATTAGAAGACTCGCTGCCATAAGATATCCATAAAAACCAACATTCTCAAAAAAAAAAAAAACTATCTCTTCATGTAGTTTAGCTTCGGTTTTACGCATAAAGATCAACGTCATTTTAAATGTTCTCTCACTAAGTAAAATGCTTAAAATACTTCTTAGAAAAAAAACATGTTGTCAAAAAGACTCTATTAAATGAAATCTGCGTTCAACCGAATTTTTTTAAGCTCAATATTATTCTTAAAAAATTAATAAAAACGAAACATTTCCCTATAGAATCACGTTACGGAAGCTGGAAAGCAGGGTATAGCGAACGCTGGCGCCCTCTCTAAACGTTAGAAAACAACATCGCAAAATTTCAGCAAATCTTTCGTCTCCTTCTAATAATACTCCGTGGAGCACGGCACGGAGTAATATTACTCCGTGGAGCACGGATTAAAAGTATCCTAATCCGTGGTAGCGAGTAGCGTAAGTATTTTTTCTTACTTAAAAATTTCTAGGGAAAAAAAAGAAAACTCCGCTCATAAAAAGGAATTATTTTTTGTTTTATTCCTTTTTACAACTAAATGTTCTAAGCATTGCTGTTTCTAAGCGTAATTCATCCACAACCAGGGCCGAAACTAGGACTTTTTTCACCCGGGGCAAGGAGGGATTTTGCCCCCCCCCCCCAACCAGAAATTAACATTTCAAAGGAAATTTTACAAAGTTTTTATGGCCATTTTATTTTCAACTGCATTCATAAGAAGTAAATATTGAATTTAATTCAAATTTTTGATAAATTTACAGATTTTGAAATGTATTATTATTATATTTAACGGATGCGTGTGTATGTCTGTATAGGACACAAATACTGTAACTAATTTATGAACTGCATGTTCGGAATTCCATGAAACCTAGTGTGCAGTTGAATTCTGGCATAAACTGGTGATGTCTAGTTTTTGATATATATCGCTCGACTTGCAGCACTTTTATGCCACGTTTTCTTATAGCTATATCTCAGCATCTCCAGGACGGAATTTAACAAACTTTATACATTATATGCTTGTTATGAAAAACAGAGTTTACAAAACAAAACAGAATCGCAACATGTGTTTCGTGTCGAAAAACTTAGCATGGCACTTCGCCAGGCGTAAAAATGTACAAGCACAAGTAGAGCTACAACCAGCCGATCTTTATTACGATTTTTATTTTAACGTATATGTTTTATATCTTTATAACATTTCTTGAAAGAAAAAAAAAAAGATTGAAGTTGTGAATCAAAGCATTATTTTAGGGGGAAAAAAGAAGAAAAGCATATTATAGAGAAAGATTTAAATTAAGCTACAGTTATTATTTTTATTTATTTATTTATTTTTGCTGGTTTAATGATAGTTTCTTTTTTTTTCCTCTCTCTTAAATTAATGGTATTTATAAATGACCATTCTAAAACAAGTAAATGTAAATTTCATATTCAATTACTTTTAAAACTGAAAATATCATCATTTTGAGAGAATTTAAAATGATATTTTGAATATTATAGTCGTTACATCAACTATACTGCAGAGAAATAAACAGAGAAATATTTAACTTTTTAATATAATTAAGATGCATAAATTAATAGATATGAACAAGTATCTAAAAACTACTCATATCCATCATATCATAGTGCGAGATAACCGTTAGCTGTCTAAATACACTGCGCTGCAAAAAAAAAAAATTCCGAGCCCTGATACCATTCTTGGTGATTCTCATGTAAAATGATCTTCTGAATCCGAATATGACCCCCCCATTTTGCCCAATCAAACATCGTTTTCTCGGGATGCCACCCATTCTCTTATCGTTTGGTAGTTTTATGGCCATAAATTTGATTTGGAGAATGGAAAAAAGTTATTTTAATACTTTGAAATAAAAAAAAATATAATTTATAATAAATAATAGTAATAATTGATTAATAAATATAAAAAATGTAATTTGTAATTTCGGTGGCGAATCCCCCTCCTCCCCCTAAATTTTCCCCTTGCTGCAAATGTTCACGTTTTAGAATTTTTCATTTCTGTAGCCACTCAAAAGACATTTAACAGTTAAAACAATCCCTTCACCCCTTTCAAATCAAATTTATAGCCATAAAAATACCAGAAAATGATAAAAATAGGGGAGCGTCCCCAAATAATGGTAGGTGATAGGGCAAAGTGGGCGTCATAATCGTATTCAGGAGTTTATTTTACATAAGAATTTGCAGAAATGGCGTTGGGGCCGATCTTCATGCAGAGCAGTGCCATTTGTAGATAATCTTTTTTTAAATCATTTTCAGGAAATAAAATAGAAAGGCAGATTCTAGTCTATGAATATTATCGGAACCAATCCAAGAAAACTATTATTAGAACCACTAACTTCATGGTAATAGGTTTATATACACCACAAAATAAGAATATCGTTTATTCAGAAATAATATTCTACAGCTTTTTACAGAATCTTTCATAGGCAAAAGCATAGCTTAGAGTTCAACAGAATTCGCTTCTGAGCAAATAGCCTACATTTGCACTCTTTGACAAACAATTAGCTGCGAGAAACAATGCATAATATATAGAAAAAATTAACTCCGGTAAAACTGTGAAAGGGCTTGCTGATTTTGGCAATCCTAAACTATTTTCTGCCAAATTTGATCGCTAATCTCGTGATGTCACTAAACTCATCACCAATGTAGATGACAACTGGTCGCAGAGTCAATGCTTTGGCGACAAAATTGGCAACCTGGCATTAATTTTGGTGAAAAATATTGGCTTAATATTGCCGAAATTTGGAAGCTGGCATGATCTACTGTTTTTTTGCTCAGAACTAACTTCATCAAAAGTTCTACAAATCACTAATGAGAATATAAAAAGGAAAGAGTCATTACTATAATTATTGTTGACAACAGCCTGTCTACTTCTTTACGTATTACTTTATACACGGTATTACAGTTAAAATGGAAATAGATGGCAGATTTCTTCACTTCCACGGAAATAGGCATTAGCGGCAAATTTTGCGACTTGGCGAAAGATTTCGCAATTTGGCACCCAATTTTGGCGAATAGTTGTAATTTAGAGTAGCCAAAGTTTAGAAGATCTAACTTCAATAGAAACTGACTTGTAAAATTTTCCAGGTTAATTCAGTAGTTTCTAGAGTAGAACTATCTCGAAAAGTCTATAAATCACTAGTAAGACTGGATGAGTTCAGTTTCTGTTTATATTGCAAGCTGAGCGTACATCTTTTAGTGCACTGGATTGTTTTATAACATGGCCTTATTTTGACATACTTATTTTAATATTTTAATAGTCACGACGGTGCCCTGAGAAATTTTTTTTTTTTTTTTTGCTTCCTTATAAATCATAATTTCTAAAGAGCTTTCTGAATTTTAATCAAATATACTACATATTTTCCAACCATTTACTTTTTAAAAACCTTGGCTGAAAGTCAGGAACCACTTGTAAATTACTCTTCTTTGATTGCGAGAATATTTTACCACACTCACACTAACCTTAAAAGAATATTGTTAGTCTTGGAGAACACTCTATCCACCATGCTTCTCCTTGTAAATGAATTCTGTTATCTATTAATCTTCTTTCTACTTTTTTTTTTCTTTGTTCAAATTGCCCTGAGTAAAAGAATTTGACTTTTTCTTTCTTTTCTTTTCTTCCCTTTTTTTTTTTTTTTTTTTTTTTTTTTAACTTTGAAATTTTTTTTTAACTTTGAATTTTTTTTTTTTTTTTTAATGTGTAAATAAGGCAACAAACCAGCCTTTTTCGGCGTCCTTCTTCATCTGGCGCCCGGGGCAAATGCCCCGCTCGCCCCCCTCTAGTTTCGGCCCTGTCCACAACAGAAATATTAAAGTATTAAATTTGTATTGTTAAATCATAAAAAGTTTAAGGTTAGAAGGGCTCAATATATATATTTTTTTTGTATTATTACTTTTTTAAAGATCATTAAAGGGGTGAAACTTTTCAGGATCTACTCTGAATTCAGGACCTTTGAAAAATTCGCTGTCTCTAAATCTGCTGTTAATTATTTTGTTTTTATAGATTTGAATTCTCTTTCTCTGTTTGCAAGCATCATAAACTGTATGCAACATTATTCATTGGGCTAGTCGGTTAATCAGATACATTTTGTATGATTAATATTCATGCTAATGATTGAAAAACTTTTTAATATGCAGAGTTTTCCAGAGGTTTAAAAAAAGGGTAGAGTGCTGCTAGTAAAAAAAAAAAAAAAAAGGACACTTTATAGACACTTGAGGGCAGTTTTGGATTCTTAAGGGCACATTTAAAATCCAGACACTTAATTTCAAATTTAAGTGTGAATTTAAGAAATTTTTTTTTTATCTTAACTTAATTTGCAGTTTAATTTTGCTTATTACTATTACTATGTATCAACAAGTGGGTACCTTTCCATTAGTTAAGTGCTAAAAAAAAAAAAAAAAAATTGTTGCTGATACTGCAAACTAGGATACAGCAAATGTGAACCAAAACTTTTTTAAACTTGCAAAAACATCATTATTTATTACAATGTGTCATTATTTATTACAATAATTTGAATCTTTGAATGTGTTACTATTAAATGTGTCTTTATTTGTGATCTTCGTTAACTAAGAGTTACCAACAATCGTTTGTGCTGAGCTACTGAAAAAAAAAAAAAAAAAAAAAAAAAAACCCAACAAATGTTGATTGCAATACGATAGTTATATTTATAGCATCTATTTTTAGTTTGAAGATTACTTTTTACAAAGGGCAGTGAGGGTGCAATTTTTTTTTTAGCTTTCGAATTCTGAATCACACATATTATATTGTATAGTTTTTTAGACAGGGCTATTGTAAATCATTTTATAAATTTAAATTGTATATTTATATTATAATTACTTAATTAAAAAAATTTATCTAATCTTTATATTCATTGTTCAATCTAATGTAATGCTTTTTTTCCCCTATGTTTCATTTAGCATGGAAATTAGGATTTACAAAATGAATATCAAAGCAAGAGTTTTTCTTCCAAAGAGGAACTTGTGAATGGTGAGAAAATTTAAAAAGTTGTATTTTTAGATATATTTCTTGACATTCATCAAAAGACAGTTTAATTCATTTTGATGTTCATTTATCAGTGATGGCACAAATACAGAACAAACCTATTTCGAACAGTCCTGATTTTCAAGAATTAAAAAAAGTTATTATAGCTGCTCTGAAAAATTCTGATCCAATTATCAAACAATTAGTAAATAAATTTGGAAGTCATAGAATTATGCTTTTTCAAATTCACCGACTTGCCAACAGATGTCTAGATATAATTTTCCCCAGAAAACTATCGATTATGCTTACTCAGTATTTCCATTGTAAAATCCAAGATAAAAAACAAATTAATTTGGCATCTAAAGAATATAAAACTGGATATCCTGGAAGCCTTCAATCCCATTCCCATCAACACAGTGCAAAACTAAACACATGCAAAATATGTTTTAGAAAATATGTTTATAGACTTTATAGATTTTACAAATTTTATGGAAGTAAACGCCCATCAAGTTTTTCCCATGGCATCACACCTGTTAAAAAAGATGCATCTCACTCTGGGTCATCTAGAACTGAATCTTCCTCTACATTGGAATCAAACCATCTCTTACCAGAAAATAGTTGTTCATCTAAATGTAAGTATCTATTTCTTTCTTCTTGATTACCGAATTATGCATTTTTCATTATTATGATATATATACAGTAGAGAGTCAAAAATCCGCACAGCTCGGGACCAGAGGTTGTGCGGATTTTAGGATTTTGTGGATTTCGGGGCCCATAAAAAATGATTTTCACTTTGAAAAATAAAAACAGAATATTATTCAAACTAAACACATACTAGTGAATAATAACACTGAATATTAAATTATTAGGTACATAAGAATAATAATAATGAACATTAACAAAAATATATAATGAAAACAATAAATAAACATGAAAAGAAATATTTGTCAAATTTAGATAAAATCTTTTCACATATAACTAGTTTTAAACTAAATTTGAATCTGCATGATTTATTTATTTTTTTATATTTATTGTAAATTGTAGTAACACAAATTTTTTTTTTCTACGAATTTTATTGAGTTTTTCCTTACAAATTATGCCTTCATCAGAAAGCATTTAAAAAAATTAGTTTGTTATTATTTATCTGATTGATATCATCATATCACAATAATCATTATTTCCTTTTGATGAATTTAATATACTGTCAATAATTTCATTAGCAGCAACTTGGCTCTTGCAGTCTTTCATATTATTATTATTTTGTTTTTCTTTTTTGTAATCATAAAATGCAAACATAAAATCTGTATTCCAGATCTTTTTCAAAAATTCTGATTTGCAGTTTTGTAATTTATTAATAGTGAATTTCATTGTTTGTATCTGAAAAGCTGTGTGGATTTCGGACTTCGGCGGATTTCTGGCTCTCTACTGTATATATTTTTTAAATGTTTAGATTTAAATTGAAAGTATAAATAAGTCAATTGAAGGTATAATGAAGTCAATATAAATAATTGAAAGTAAATTTATAAATGATCAACGAAGTCCAATATATATATTGGACTCTGTTGATCTTTTTTAATTAAATCAAATCTTATATTTCTTCATGTGAGTTCATTTTTTTTTTCTTGTGAAATGTTTGAAAAGGTTTTTCATATACAGGGTCTACCAAAAGCCCCCCCCCCCTTCGTATCTCGGCAATGTGTTGGAGTTTTAAAAAATGGAGAAACATGTATTCAATGAATTTAAAGGGGAACCTTTTTCGATGAAAATATTTTGGACAAGGAGGCTGCTAGGGAAGGCAAATCTCAAATGTGAAGATATGTCTTGTGATACATCCCTGGAAACATCTATTTAAGACAATGAATTTGATATTAAAAAATTTTGTCCTGCAATGATTATTAAAGAAGACATATGAGTTTTTAGGGTTTTGAAATGTAAATTTTTAAACTCATGTATCTCTTTTAATAATCATAATAGGACAAAATTATTTATATCAAATTCATTGTCTTAAAGAGACATTTCCTGAGATGTATCACAAGACATATTCTCCCATTTGAAATTTTAAAGTGGCTCTCTCTAGTGACACCTCTCCCCCACCCCCTTCCCAGACCCAACATTTTTTCACCAAAAGAGATTCCCCTCGAATTCAATGAACACATGTTTTGCCATTTTTCAAAATTCTGATGTATTTCCAAGTTCCAACACAGGGGGCGGTGTGGAACTTCTTTTGAGTTTTGAAATGTGGATTTTATGTTCATGTATCACCTTAAACAGTCATCTCAGTACAAACTATTTATATCAAACTCATTGTCTTGAAAAGACGTTACTAGAGATGTATCACAAGCTACCTTCCTGTTTGAAATTTTAAAGTTGCCCTCCTTAGCCCCCCCTCCTTCCCAGGCCCAAAAATTTTTCACCGAAAGAAGTCCCCCTCGAATTCATTGAACAACTGTTTTGCCATTAAAAAAAATTCTCACTCATTTCTCAGATAGGAGGGGGGTGGGAAACTTTTGAAGAGTCCGTATATATGTAATAATAATAATAATGATGATTAATTACAAATTACAATGATTAAACACCAGGAAGGATGATCAGAATTAATGAAAAAAGAAACACATAAACTTGAATAAGTAGAAGGAGCAGGGGCCAAAGGCACCAATACACCAAAGCCCAGTGGCAGAAACACGGCGACATAGTTGTGGACACAGAAAAACGTCTTGCGGACAGTTTTTGTCTGCACTGAAAAACATTTGTCCACAACTTTCAGATAACAATTCACTTATAAAAATTTCTGTATCAAAACTAAAACTAATACTTTTATTATTTATAATTATTTATATTGTGTTGTAGAGGTCAAGACTTAAAATTTTTAGAAGTGGCCAGTGGCCACTGGACATGATGAACTCAGTGGCCACTCATGAGTCATCGTCGTCGTTATACATCGGATTCATACACATTATATATGTATGATATGATATGTCTATGTGTATAAAAGCATAAAAACACAAATGATATGGTCGGAAAATTAAATTAAGAAATAGTGTTCTTTATTGTATTATTTTAATAATAATACAATAGTCATTATTATTAAATGACTATTGTATTATTAGTCATTTAATAATACAATAAACCTGTATGTATAATATATGTGTGTACAGTCGGTAACAAAAGTGTCCGAACGCTAGCAAAAATTCCTATGTAAATAAAGTACGCTTCATACGGTTTTGTTAAATAAATCCTTGTCGAATCCTCTTCTTAGTCAGTCTAAGAACATGGTTCGATAAGGATTTATTTAACAGAACCGTATGAAGTGTAATTTTTTTTACATAGGAATTTTTGCTAGTGTTCGGACACTTTTGTTACCGACTGTATATTTCTGCCAATTAAAAAAAAATTAAATAGATATTATTTGAAATTTTTTTTTTTTAAACCTATGCATTTCTCTAGTTTAAATTTTTCAGTATCTGAAATGAAAGGAGGTAGGAGAAAGACAAAATAGATTGAGTAATTGAATCATTGAAAAGTGATTCGGTTTTTGAGGGAAGATATGACCTCGTTTGAACTTCCACTGAATGCTTATGATTTTATTCTTGTTAGTGTTTTAAGAGTGAGTTCTATAAGCATCTAATTAAAATAGCATGTAATCCAGCTTTTTTTAAAATGCTATTAATAACTATAGTAATTAGAATGAAGACTTTAAAATTCGAAGTTTTAGTAATGTGGGAAAGTATATGGACTTTCATAGATAAATATTAATACATGCATTTTGCTACGGAAAACAGCAGGCTATAATGATATGATCTGACAATGTGATTTCTCATACACAATTTGTGTTTTGTAAGAATATTTATTTTATATCTCATTGTAAAAGAAATACAAAAATTTGATTCATCATTTAATAAATTTCACCTAGTCTGGCACTTCGATCTGCAAATGGAAAATAATTATGATCAGAATTAGAGGAAAACGAAATTATTTTGAGCCCGAGGAGGGGTAGGGAGGCAAAGAATCTGTACTAGCTTACTATCAGAGGTTTAATTTTATTAACTGGCATGTGATTGCTAAAATTGAAAATTTTCTGTAAACGTGATTGGTAGGACATTATTAGCATTACTTTCAATAAATTGACTACCTAAACAGTTATATACAGCTTTTATCTACTTTAAACATTTTCAAGGTTATTCCATTAACACAAAAAATTCTTTAATATAACTGCAGTTTCTTTTATATCCACATAAAACCTTATAAAAATTCCATACCTTCAGAAAAACAAATTTTTTAAACATATATAGAATAAAATTTTTATGTATGTACATTACTCATACATTAAAAAATATATATATATATATAGTATTTAATTATCAGTTTTAAACATGTATGAAATTGACTGAGCATTAATTTTCTTAAACTGATTTAAAAAAAAATTTGCACCTAAAAATCTATTTTTCATCCCCCACCCCCCTGTTTACACATTTGGTATAGATATGAAATATAAATGTGTAATTTAATTGAGAAAAAATAAATATATTCATCAAGTTAAGTCTAAAAATAATTACGTATGTGAGAAATATTGAGCACTTCTATCGCTTTTTGTTTCTAAAATTGATAATTTATCACTATCTAGAAAGGGGGGGGGGATGATAAAAAAAAAAATAATTATGTGAATAAGAATTATTAAATTCTTAATTCTACTTCTAGAATCTAATAAAGCAAGTTTAAAATGAATATTGCCATTTATATTATGGAGGAAGAAAGACTGAGAAACAACTGCAGAACATTTGATCGGCGATCGCTAGTTGGAAATAAGAAAAAGGGGAGAGAGGCAAAAAATAATTACACGAACAAGAAATATTTAGCAATTCTATTTCTTTCTAGGTTCTAGAATCTCACAAAGCAAGTTTTAAATGAATATTGACATTTATGTTGTGGATTGAGAAAGATTGGAAATCTGAAGGCACGATCATCATCGAAATCCCATTAAACAATCGCTGATCGTTAATAGGATTTCTTTTTTTTTTTTTTTTTTTAAACGAATGATTTCTGCGATTTTTTTAAAAACGGAAGAAATATTTTCACAAATTCTCGGAAAAAATAACGATTGTACAAAGTTTTTTTGATCGCCACTTTTTCAAATTAAATTGCCACGTGGCGAGTGGCGACCATGAGTCTTGACCTCTATTGTGTTGTGTCAAACATTGCTATAAAATATTTAATTGAATGAGATGAATGAATACAATTGTTTATACTATATTTTTTTATAGTAAAATTGTATTGTTGCACAAGATCACCACTGATGACTTACCACCACTTAAGCCCACCCCCCGTCCCCATCAGCTTTAAGGCTTTTTGAGTGTAAGCCATTTTCACCCCTGATTACATGCAAATTTTGCAGACAGATTACGAAATTTTAAAAGCCTGTCACAGACAGCTTCAAAACTTTCTGCCACTGGGCACCAAAGTGATTCAAAAAGAGGTTTTGAGGGATTTCAGTTTCTGTTTAAAAAGTGATAATATAAAAAAAAATAGTGATTCAATTTCTTTGAAAATTCATTTAGAATATAATGATTAGGGAATTAAACAAAACCTGCTGGTTTAATTATAACTAATTATATTGATTATCTCTGTACAGTGTGCATAGAATTCTGTGAACACTGTAAAAGACAGAAGTGAATAATAAATAGGTGTGACATTTTTTAAGGGCTATCCTTAAATTCTGGTGAAAGTCTAATTTGCCATAGTGTATTGAAGAAAAGAACTATGTATCATCTTCTTAATAATAAAAGCTCAAGTTTCTGGAAACTAATAGTACTTAAAAGTGATGTCATTGTTGCTGGAACAATATAAGTCGATCTAGCTGTTAATTTTTGGGGCCCATTATTGTGAAAAACAAAATACTTTTGTGAATTTTTTTTATATTCTTATTAAAAACAATTGTTTTCTGTTTCAACAGTCACTTGATATAATACTGAAGATGTAGAAAAATTTATAAAAAGACTATTTTTGAAAAACAAAATTTTATGGAAGGGCTGTTTTGTGGATTTACATTTTCTGAAGAGGTTGCTTAAGTTGTACATCAGTCAGATAGCTCTCCCTTTCTCCCTTCCCATGTTATCCTATTGAATTTTTATTGCTTCATTTTATAAGAATATCTCTTTCAAAAATTAAGTTTTTCAAATTTTGTTTTTTGAATATTACTCTTTGAATAGGTCGCCTTTTAGCTTAGTGAGTAGTTAAAAAAAAAATAAATAAATAATAATAATAATTTAAATATTTTATTTCATTAAGTAAATTTACGGCTGTAAGTTTGGATCTCCTAAACGAAATATTTAAATTTATTTTTTCAAAAAATTGTTCACTAAGCTAAAAGGCAACCTATTCAAAGAGTAATATTAAAAAAATAGAATTCAAAAAACTTCATTTTTGAATAAGATATTCTTATAAAACGAAGTAATGAAAATTCCATTGGATAACATCAGAAGAAAGAAAGAAGGAATCTGACTGATACACAGCCTCAAGGGCCCAATTTTTGCTTGCATCCACTTCTGAATTTATGGAAATACATAAAATATTACCTATATTTTCAAAAGATTAAATAAATTTGTTTTAAAAAGTTAAATTTAACGGAAAAACCTATACTTGAATTAATTTAAGAAACCTCTTTAAAAAACGTTAGAAAAAGCATTGAAAACCTTATTTATTGAGTTTCATTGCCATACTCCTTGCAATAGTGACCCTTATCTTCGTCAACTGTTACTCTGTATGTATGTATCTACGGCGAGACTGTTGAGATCTAGAACTTCCCTTTATGATGCACTTCAAAAGATGGTGCTATGTTTGATCAAGGTTTCCTATTGGCTCATTTCCATTGCACAACACTGAAAGCTGTGATGTGCCAGCTTCTTCGATCCCAGGTCGCACTCGCCATTCAGAGTTTTCCATGATTTTCTCTGAAACTTGCATAATATGGGCTAGGACCCCTTAAAAAACCCTCATGGAGGGCACTCCCTCTCAGACCTAGGACCCTAGTGTAGTTAATCGGCCTTAATCCCCACAACCATGGGCGTCGGCAGAATGGGGCGTGGAAAATTCTATTAAGCATTTTTTCTTTAAATTAAAAACAATGCTATCAGAATTTTATTTAAAAAAAATATTTTTTCAGGTTGTGCCCCCCCCCCCCCCCCCCTGAAATTTTTTCTGGCGACGCCACTGCCCACAACCCAACCTAACCAGTTGCACAATATGGGATTAGTTATTGATTGAAAGCATATAATTAATTTTCATAATTTACCAACTTTCTTACATTTTGAAAATCAATTTCAATGTATTTCCATACTGATCTGTCTTACTTAAAGCTGTTAAGTTTTAGACAATTAGTAGTTTTCAATCCCTTAATCCAAATAAAAATAGTTAGTAAATCAATTAAACTGTGTTTTTTTTTTTATTTAAATCAGAAATGAATGATCTACATAATAAATAAACTTTCAGAATTAAATTCAGCTCGTTGCTTTCTAATTAAAATAAACACAGGGCTCGCATTCTCCCTAATATTCCTAAAATTCCTAAATATTTTAATCATTCCTAAAATTCTCCTACATTTCTTCCATGAATCCTAAAAAAATGCATCCAAGGCTAATCCAAGGGTCGAGAGTATTATTCATTCCAGTCCAGTTCATATCGAATGCTCTTGTATTGTGTTTACCGCTTGCGCATGCATGTGTAGATTATTTTATTATTGTATTAATTCTTAGCATTGTTGCATTGAATGATTTTATACTAAATCTCAGCATATCGTTTCATTTCATTTGCATCCTTATCATGGTTAAAGGTAAAACAAAATTTCAAGACTCGTGGTTGGAAAAAGAATTTGACGGTGTTTTGCTGAGAGAATGGCTTGAAGCTATAAATGGCAACATTTATTCTGCTGAATGTGTTTTATTTTCCGAAAAGTTTTACATATCTGCTACTAGCTTAGTAACAGAATTTATGCAACATTGTCGCCAAATTTTTTTTTTTTTTTTTTTTTTCATAGAATTGAGTCAGTGGTAGACAGAAACTCATGTCTTACATTAATAATTCAGAATTCTTCTGCAGTATAGTAATCTTATACCTTTCTAATTAATTATACATGTGTGGAAATTAGAGAAAAATTGAATCATCTTGCAGAGAAGGTTTAACCGTTTTGGGACGGGTGTATCATATGAAATGGCTGCAAATGTTCCTTCCCACTCAGGTGTTTAACATATGACACATCCTTTAAATTCTTTCTGTGGGCAGGCGTATCATACCAAACGTTCTATTTAAATATGATATGCTTGTCCAGAGAAATAATTTAAAGGCTGTGTCATATATAACATGCTCATCCCAAAAGAGTTATACATACAAGACATGTCACAGAAAGCATAAAAATTTTAAATCACTAGAGATATCAAGTAAAGGGTTTCATCGAACCAAGTACTGAAAATGCAGAAAGCATGATTTACATAAAATAAAATTTATTTTATAAAAGGGCCGTCTGTTTTATAGATTATTTAAATTTTGATGGAGTAAGGGCTCTTAATTTTGTTTGGCTCAACCTGAATATACAAAACAACACAGCATTTCCAATTTTAACACGTCAATTATTACCCATTACAGATTTAGAAGTTTTACAATGTCATCGGTTTTCCCCTAAAATTTTGAAAAAAATTCCTAAAATTCCTCCCTAAAATTTTGAGAAGCCCTAATACTAGGCCTGTAAACATTTTATAACACTTGGCTAATACTGACAACTACTGACTTGAAAATTTCTGGATAATATTGTAGTTCTATGTTCTCATCTATACAAAACATCTGCTGCTATTGAAAATTGTAGCAAAGCTTTTCATTAAATGTTAGTTATAATATATTCTGCTAATCAGATTAGAAACTTTCACACATTGATTCTTATTTTTTAGATTTTTGTGCTTAAGGAATCAATTATTTGCAGATCACCCTATATTAAGTTTGACTGTGGATCTGTTACAGCATTTATTTGCCATTGAATACATATTTTGATTTGAGTGGGGATATTCAGAAATCATTAACTGTGCTATCAAATGATACCTGTATCTGTTATATTGTGGCTAATTTAGAAAGTCTTTATTTATCAACCTTAATTAATTTTTAGAAAATTTGGAGTGGAAGGATGATTTTTATACCAACTATGTGAAAAATACCAGAGCCGGGAATCGAATTGCTTGTGGCTAATTGCTTAAAAAAAAAAATTCATTATTAATTGCTGAAAGTGCTTTATTTTACTTCTAAATTACAAAATGTGCATTTTTTTTCAATAGCTACAGAATTTAATTTGCACAGGGTTTAATTTGAATACAGTTCTCACACTTCTTTTATTTTATTGAATTTTTACATGTTAGATAGAAAATCCTTAGCAGCAGATCTACTCCAAATGACATCCTCAGGATGTCCTATGGATGAAAAGACATCCTGGGGGGCATCTTCAGGATGTGCTATAGACAAGTGTGTTGTTAGGGGTGTGGGGACTCATTAACCCCTTACCAGCTGAGGGAAATTTACGCAATTTACTTTCCAGTGCCACCATTTTCTTTTAACTCTGAAATGAGAGAAATCCTTCGAAAACACTGTTAAGATCACTTTCAAGATTATTTTACTGCTTTGTCAAACTGCATCTGTAGCTCCAATAGTAGCAGTACAATTAAAAAAATCGTACTTTGGAAAAATGTATGTATACATCTAGGGCAGTTAAGGGGTTAATAGTGCATACTGGAACACATCAGTGGATCGTTTCTGATAAATCAAACTCCCAAATTGTTTCTTCTTTTCTTATAAAGGCCTTTGTAAAGCCGCTATCAAACGAAGAACCATAGTCTTTAGCACAAAATACCTCATAAACAGGTTTTCATGCTGGAAATGATCCAAATATGCCGTTTAATACAAATTGCCAAACATACGTTCATCAACCACGCATTTTCAACTGTTTAAAGCACATACAGTAGTCTTAAGAATGAAATCCTCCAATCAGAGGATCGCGATTACAGAACACCCTCTATTCTTTTCCCTTGTAAACATCCTTGGGGGAGAATAATAGCCAAATGTTGGGTCCATTGTTTACATTTCTGGATTTTGTTCTTCCGTTTATGCTTAAAAACAACCCTACTGAAGTCGTTTGGTTGCTTTTGAGCAGCAATAGCTTATATTTTAGAATATATCGTCTTCCGTCTGATAGCACCTTAATGTAACTTGGGACGCAAAGTTTCTCTTCTCTGCAATTTTACCAGCGAGAGAGTAATGGTTTTTCCTTTCTCTTTCACACAGTGGATAGAAATTGTAACATAAATGAATACAGTTTCTGTTTTTTTTCTTTTGCTGAGCATCAAATTGAAACCACAATTTAATCAAAATATCAAAACCAGAAAAGTAAACAGCAATTTATTTCCAAAAAAGAAAACAATCTATTTAACTGAAATATCAGATGAAAAATGAGAAAATATCTTGCTCATTTTTTGTAAGATTTGATTTTATGCTTGGAAGACTGTGGAGTCAAATTTCTCAAAATTCTTTGATAGACTTGAAAATGAGTGGTAGATACCCCTAAGTTTTGAAGATTAGTGTTCTCCAGACTTGTATAAAATAAACTTTCCACGCACATGACCTAAAAGCTAAAAATTTTCTGCAAGCTAGGAAAAGCTGGAAAAAAGCGCCAATCGGCACTGTTCTAGATCAGAATTGTAAACATCTCAAAAAGTTGTTTGCGTTATACCTTTACGCCAAAACGGTCGCTGCAGTGTTTGGAGATTGGAAATAGTAAACTTCCTAAGCAGCGTACACCGGTCAATGAGGACTTTATAGAAAGCAAGATAAATAAAAATTAATTTTGCGAGTTATCCTCGGGCTCTGATTATCTATGTGTTGCTGTGCGACTCAATTCCGCGGATAATCAGGAGTTTACTAAATTTACAGACAAGTAATCTCTCTCTCCTTATCCCCAAAAAATGTTTTACCCTCTTAAAAAAAAAAAAAAAAAAAAAAAAACTGTCCACTAGATAGAAAAATTTTCCACACATGACGTGCATGTGTGCATCTATATTCTACAGCCCCGGTGTTCCCACACTTTTATTGTTAGAAATTAAGCACTTAACTGATCATATAAATACATTGTTATTTAGTCAGAAATCTGCAAAAACTATACATTATTTTATGCCTGATTGTTGATATATACCATTTATTTTAGTCTGATTATACAGAAATACAGAATTTTCTCAGATTAATTGTTTCAAGGTATTTTTTTAAACTCTGTGTTTTTGTGAAAGGTCCATTTTAAAAAAGACTAACATTAAAAAAAAAAAAAAAAAGGCCTAATTTAGTTATAAATTCTTAAATTAATATAATTACGGTAACATTTTATAGAGCACTTTCGATCCATTGACACGTCATCTTCAGTAGAAGCATTGGCCTATTGTTTACACTCGTCCCAATTTTTATTTTCTCTAATTCCATTTCTTCATTTCAATTCAATGATGATTGGTTGCCAGTTTTGAGGAATTATACTATGCTCACGGCCGTTAATAGTTATGGTGCATGTTAGTATTTCAATGGATTCATGTTTAAGGGCTTAAGTGTGGGAGTTATAATTACCAGTTTTATGGGTAGTTCACAGGGTTAGAAATAAGCAGTCGTTAGTCGCATTTTGCGACCAGTTTTTTCATTTTGACACCTGGAATTGCAATCATAGGTGTCATATTTGACGCCTGGATTTTTTCCTCATCATACCTAGTAATTTTCCAATCCCATCAGACTGTAAACAAGTCTATTTCGGTCAATTGAACCTTATAAAAACTGATTTAAGAAATCATATCTCTATGAAAGTAGTTGACGATTTGTTAATGATTAAGTTAAACAGCCCTAAATTGAAAGATTTCTGCACAGAAAATGCTATTAAATTGTGGTGGAATGATGTATCTTCTGGGCGAAGAATGAATTTGTGATTTTAATTATATGTACATTTAATATTGTTAACATAATTATATTCATTACATAAATATTTTTTATATAATCTTGCATATATTATTTACAAGTTGATGCTTATTATTATTATTATTTTAATATACATATTTAATTGTAGATGGCACCTAGATTTTTCATTTTGACGCCCAAAAAATTTAATCCAGGAGTCATTTTGATGCCCAGTTTCAAAATTTTTATTTCTAACACTGAGTAGTCAGGAAATTATTATTGATTGGGTTGTTAATGTTAATTCTAAAAAAGACAGTAGAAGGTTCGTTAAATTTTAGGTTGGTGAGGTGTTCTTTGTCATGTTCCTTTATTTTTTGTATGTGCCTTTTTTACTATCTAAAAATTGAAATTGATTTTATAAATTCCAGCATTATCGTTAAATTTTATTGGATCGTTTTTATTGCAGATACGTTGAAAACTATTATTTTGAAGTTTTTGCTTTTTAAAATTCGTAATGTAAATGGTTGCTAATCTGTTAATTTTTATAGCTTCAGGAGATTCTGTCACCAAAGAAACAAATGGAACACACATTCAAGCTACCAGTCAGAAGTCGCAGGCCAAAGTCAATAGTAGTTCTCAAACATCAAGTCCTACAAGCTCTTTGGATTCATATCGATTGCGTCTTGTTCGTGAGAAGTACAAGCCACAGTGGGATAAGGAGTTGAAAGAAATACAAGACAAGAAAATAAAGTTTTCATCTCATCTAAAGTTTGATGAGAAATCCATAGGTCAACGTAAACCAAACAATGAACAAGCTGCTTGCGAGAGAAGTATGTTTAATCACCATTCTTATGGTAAATAATTAAAATTAATATCTTCGTAAGAAGAATTATTAATTATTTATTTTAAAAAATGTAGAATGTCTTTTCAATTTTGCCATAAAAACAAACAACTTTATAATGATATCTTGATCAGCAGAGCATAAAGATCGTATTAAAATTATTTATTGCTGATATAATTTTATTGTTTATTTAGTACAAAAAAAAAAAAATCTTTGTAATGAATATAAAAAATATCCTTTTTTTTTTTTTTTTTTTTTTTTTTAGTATAAATTCTAAGAGATATGCTGTGTGTGAAAAATTTCTAAATATACTAGAGAAATACAAAACAGTTGTTTTATGTTTAAAGGAAGAAAAAAAAAAAAAAAAACACAGGACCAGTTGTGTTATCTTTTAGCAGTATTCAGAAATACAAATATAGTTATGGAATATACAGAGATGTGTATTCCATGTACAGATATGTATTCCTTGTCCTTGTATCAACAAATTCACACACGCCACATCAACTATACAGCTGCAGGAAAGCTGAATGGTGTAACGTGCAATGCTAGCCATTAAGGGGTTAATAATTATTTAAATTTCAATTGAGGAGCAAACACTCAAACCATGTTTTATCCTTCGGATATAATTTTTCAAACAACATAAAAACTAATAAATTAAAAAATAATTTATTACCTAATCATAATTTGTTTGGATGTATTACTAGATACTCAAAAAATATGTCGGCGTATCTACGAATATATGTAGACATGTTAAGTTTAAAGAAAAATCACTAACTCAATTTTTTTTTATTTTTGGAGAAAACACGGTTTGAATGTTTGTTTCGCAATTATTAATTCACTTATGCATGTAGATGTTTTTACAAATAATACCATGGGTTAAACTGTCGAAAACCTGTCAGCACGGTCTGATTTAAAACATTTGAAGTTATTTTTACTAGACTACAGTAAATATGTATGGCTGAATGATAAAATGTAAATTAATTAAAGCAAATATTTAAAGTAGCAGAAAATAATTATATAATAGTAATTTTTTATTTTTTAGCTGAAAGATGTAAATGTTTCTAAAAACACAATTGTGAAGAATATCCCTGACTAGTATATTTGGCGGCAACTTTTTTTTTCAGCTCTCTTTTTCAAAAACAGAGTAATGAAAATATACACATTAATATTATATTTTTCCAAAGTTGATTTTCTTAAAAGTAGCTATATAAAACACCCTTTCAGTTTCAGATGCCATTTGTATGTAATAGTTGGTTAAATCAGGAAAATTGATAGATGTCCTGTATAAATAGTAAATTTTAGGTCTTGCAAGTGTGTTCTTTCAGTGTGGGTAGCAACCTGGAAAACCTGGAAATCAGAGAAAAACCACGGAATTTCACAATATTGGAAAATTCGGGGTAGTGTCAGAGAATGTGATTGAAATTTACAAAAGTCAGGGAATTTTGATTAATTCTTGGAAAAAAACTGTGTAACTTCATGTGCACAAGAAATTTTAGACCAAAAATGTCTTTTTATAAGATGTCATGTCAAAATGGAAGAGAAGGACCTGGAAAAGTCAGGGATATTCACCGTTACTTGTTATATTTATTTTATCATTAACACCAGGAAATCTGAAATATCCCCAAACATTTTCCTATATAATGTATTATTTCTTTATATTTCGGGCAGTGGCGTCGCTAGAAAATTTTTTAGGAGGGGGCAAACTTAAAAGTGCAAAATTTCAGAATATACATATATATTTAAATTTCATAACCTATAAATGCAAGTCGGGTTGTTTTGACTCTAAATGACACTGTGACATAAATTTTATTTGGCTAATCATTTGAAATCTAATGACATAGTTTTAAAGCTTTAAATGTAATTTTTTAAAATAATTTTTTACTTATTAGAATTTTCCAGGAGGGGGCAAGTGCCCCCCCTTGCCCCTATGTGCCGACGCCCATGATTTCGGGCATTCTACCCTATTTTGAGTAACCATTTAAAAAATTTTTAACGTTTAGAGAAACCTAGTTTTGCCGATAATTGATAAAAAATTGTAGTAGCAATTTAGTATTTAAAATAAATTATTTAATGTTTCTTTATTATATTGTCTTTTATTAAATTAGCTCAAATGTTTATTTTAATAAAAGTTGGCATAAATAAATCTTATTTAAAGAGTTTCAAATCAACTTGTAGTTCTAAAAAATAATGTATAAAAAATATCATTGTGCATTATTTAATTATGTACTAGTTTACTTTTGACAGCCTAATGGTCGATATTTCCATATGAACCTGTTTTTAGATTCGCTATGTTCACCAAATTAAAAAATAGCAGCCAAATGTTGTGATAAATAACCAATAATAAAAAATCAAGTATACAATCTAAAATTTTATGCCATTTATTTTTTTTTTTAATTAATTATTATTTTTTTCTTATCAAAATACTGAAGTTTAAGTTAGTAATAAAATGTAATTTAAATTGGGGTTTATTCATGAAAATTTCAGTTCAGATTAGTCAAAATCATCGTTAGTTTATTTGTCGAAAGAATAATACTTTAATACTTCAAATTTATTATTATTATTTTTGTCTTTACCTGAATCAGATCTTGATCAGAAAAGTACCATAATTTTTCTTGGTTTGAAATTACTATCATTTATATTATCAAGGACTTGTATAAATCAAGGGTATTATTATTTTTTTAATTTCAATGCTTTTTTGTAACTGTGATGTTACTTTCAACTGTTATTCATCAAAAACATAGACTTTTATTATGAAGAAGATATTAAGTTCGCCTATGGATCTATTGCAAGTTTTTCTATTTAATGTGTATTTCTATTTAAGCAGCGATATCATGAAACCAATTAACTGTACAATGAAGGGATGCCTGCATCGGTTAAATTCTCGTCAACTGCTGAAATGCATATTTTTTTCACTACTGATTACTAAAACAGCTACTAATTTGTTCCTTAAAAAAAAAAAAAAAGCGCATTGTTTTTCAAACCTGATTACCTAAGTATGGGATTATTTAGCTGGAAATCAGCAAAAATTATTTTATTCCTGATTACTGAAAGATGCCATTTATTTTAGTTTGAATTACAGATATGCATGTATATCTCAGCTGAATTGCTTCAAGAACTTTTTTAAATTGTCTGTTTTTTCCCCAAAGAGTCCATTTTAAGCTTGCAGATTACTGACTTATAAGGAATTTGCTTAAAATACCCATTTTTCTGCATAAATGCGATCCCTGATATTATAGTCTGATTGCAGAAATACAAAATTTTCTCAGTTAAATTGTTTCAAAAAGAAATATTGAAAACTGACTGTTTTTGTGAAGAGTTTATTTTAAATTTGTTGATTATTCATTTGTATGGAATTTGCTTAAAATACCCATTTTTCTATATAAATGCGATCCCTGACATATATATGGACAGTTCACTATAAAAATTGTTTAACTCTATATTTTTGAAATATGTATAATTTTGCTTAATTGTATCACATTTAGTCACATCTTTCATTATAAAGTTGAAGAAGCTCCAATAATTGCATTAAAATCCCATAAATGGCATTACTTGTTATTTTCTGAAAACTATAACTTCTCTATATTCATCATAAAAATGAAGTTTCTAAGTTACTTTAAATTATATTTAATGTAATTCAGAAATTCTTATAATTCTGAGTTGTATTAAACACAAAAAATTGACAACATTTACTGAAACTTGCCTTTTTTCTATACGCATAAATTTACAAAAAGCTGATTATTTCAAAATCCATTTACAAGGAGATAATTCGCTTTTACAATGAACGACCCATATTATAGTCTGATTACATATATTATACAGGGATGTTTGTGTTCAGGGGTTACCCCTGATTAGAGCCCCTAAATAAAATAATAGGCCGGCGCATCACCGCCATTTTATTGCCTCCGAAGAGGACAGTATTCCCGCTTGGTGTCCTTATCGCTTCCCTAATGATTTTAAGACATCTTGATCTGAAGCAAATCCGGTCAAGATAAGAGCAATAAGCAACAATAATATTCCTAAAAACACATTTTTTTCGCAGTACATTCTCAGGATGTCATTTTATTCTGAGGATATCCTATGGATGTACTGGGGTAAGATGTGTTGTTGAGGCGGTTTCTGTTTCTTTTACAAAATGTCGCCAAAACTCAAACACACAGTAGTAGAGGGTCTGTGAACACTTTATATTCACTTCTTGAATGATTATAGCAGTTTATTGCTAAACAAACTTCCATATCATAGTTTACTTAGTTAAAATTATGAAATATAATAAAACAAGTTACTCTAAAGTAATGTAAGACGATAAAAAAAAAATGTTTGTCGTTTGTTTATCAGAGAAACGCGCTGGGTACATGTGGCAACCCTAAGGCGACAAAATGCCTGATGCGCCAGCTCGTATATATAGGAGCCTTACCCATGATTTCAGGGTTTTCAATCAATCCATCTGCATTTTCATATTTCCTACAAAGTTATCTTTTGTTTTTATCTGCTGTTGATTTGTCCTCCAGGTGCCATGTGGACAAATTCTAAAGAGATTGAGTGCTTGTGGTTTAAATAATTTGAGTATCACTTGATATTCCAGGTTTTTTTTTATTTGAGGCTCTAATTTTCAGGGGTTTACCTTTGAGTCACAATCACCCCTGATTATAGTCTGAAATGCAGAAGATTCTCAGTTGAATTGTTTCAAATAACTCTATTAAAATTGTCTGTTTTTATCAAAGATCAATTTTAAATTTTTCGTTTCTTAACCCCATGCTTATTTTACTGAAATTTTATTTTTGCTCTTTAAAACTCATATTGTTGATGATCTGTTAATTTTTTTTTTTTTTTTAATTTTTACACCTTCAGGTGATTCTGCCACCAAAGAAATAAATGGAGCACATATGCAAGCTACTAATCAAAAGTCACAGGCCAAAGTCAATAGTATTTCTAAAAAGTCAAGCTCTACAGAGGTTCAACTACGTCTTGCTCATGAGAAGTACAAGGCCCAGTTGAATAAGGAGATGAAAAAAAGAGAAGTTAAACCCAAACAACGTTCATCTTATCTAAAATACCGTGAGAAATCTGAACATCAGAATAAATCAAAGGAAAAACAAGGTGCTTCCCAGGAAAGTATGTTTATTAACAATTCTTGTGGTAAATAGTTAAGATGAACATGCCAGGCATGAGAATTTTCCGCCTTTTTGTGATTTTCGTTAATTTCATGGTTTTTTATTTTGTTAAAACCGAACTCCAATAATGATCAGTGTTCAAACGCTCCACGAAAAACTTTAGATTTCAATCTTTTTCCATCCAAAATATAAATGTCAATAATCATTTTAAACGGGCTTTATCAGATTCTATAGCATATAAAAGAACAAAATTATTCAATATTTCTCACTCATGTAATTTTTTTTGGCATCCCCCCCCCCCCTCTTTTTCATCTCTAACCATCGCCGATCAAACATTCTGCAGTAAGCCTTTTATTTTTGAATATTTATCCATCCACAACAAAAATGTCAATATTAATTTTAAACTTACTTTATGATATTATAGAACCCACAAAGAAGTAGAATTGTGTTTAATATCTCTCACTCATGAACTACTTTTTTACCTCCCCCACCTTTTCCCATTTTCGACCACCAGTCAATGTTATTAAAAGTTGATTGCTAACTAATGTTTTTTTTTTTTTTTTTAAACACATGTTTTATTGTGTTGCTGTGTTATTCCTTTTGAAATAAATTTTATGAACACATTTGTATAGTATTCCCCGCGCATGTTATTTTTCATTTGAAATTAATTTTATGAACACGTGTGTTTCCTCTTTTTTTAATTTTTTGCACTCTCATTCCTGACATGCTCAAAAAAAGGTTCTCTTGATTATCTGCGAGTAGTTCATCCATGATTTCTATTTTCCCTGGCTTTTTCGCTACTGTAAATTACAGTGGATTTAAAAATTAATAATTTTTACAATTAAGTTATGCTTTTAAATTTTATGGAAAATAAAAATTGAAGACAAAATATGTAGGAAAATATATAATTCAGTCAGTGTCGCAGATTTTCAATGCTATGGATAATTGAGAGCCTACTATATTTGTAAAAAAAAAAAAAAAAAAAAAAAAAATGTGGAATATCTTTTATAAACTCTACTTTGAAAACAGCTTTACAATAATTTCGTGATTGTCAGCAGAAATGGATTTACACATGTCCGGGGACCAAGATACACTTATAGGTAAAGGGGTCATACCACCTTTAACTCAAGAAAAAATAAACTCAAAATATATGGTAAAATAAAATTCCTCTGAAAATATCCTACCCCTCTCTCTCAAATTCCTAGTAGTATGGCAGAATTCATATTTTGAAATCTTGAAATCTGACTCCACAAAAATAAAATAATTTTTATTAATTTATTTATTTATTTAGACTTCCATATATATATATATATATAAAAGAAAGTATTAGTTTCATGAAAATTTTTGAATTTTAGTTTTTATCAAATTTACACGTTTTGAGATGTCTTGAACACAATTTGACTGTTTTTAGAAAATGCCTCTGCAAATTTTGTGGATGCTGTATTTCACGAACCAGTGAATGAAATTTTACCAAGCTTGGTTTTTAGTTAGACTCTGGTCTAAACTGACACTGATTACATTTGCATGGTTCCCACGGTCCTTGAAAGTCCTTAAGAAGTACTTGAATTTCATTTTCTTTTTCAAGGGTTCTTGAAAGTACTTGAATTTTGTGCAAAGTCCTTGAAAATCCTTGAATTTTCCACTCCAATAAACGGGTTTAGTGCGAATTCTGTCAAGGCTAAACTATCTCCATATGCGCACGCTATTGTCTAATATAATGATTTTGACATAAAATTCTTATTTCATTGTCTTGCTTTTGCATATAGTTTCAACATATTATTATTATTATTATTATTATTATTATTATTATTATTTTTTTTTTTTTTGGCCAGTCTCATACCTGTTTGATGGACTGGTCATTAATTTTTAGCAGAAAGTGACTAGACCAGGACTCAAACCTAAAAACTTTGGAATAATCATGATGATTCCAAATCTTGATCTAATCGTTTTTTGACTCTTGTAAAAGTTAATTTGGTCAATCCATCAAAAATGTATTGTGAAAACAGGCAAAGTTATTCTAATTATAAAAAAAAAAAAAATTACTAATGAAAGTAGTTACTAAAGTTTTGTGTATATGCCTAGCATTCTGCGATTTTCTCCTAGTCTTTGAAAAATTTCAAATAGGCCTTGAAAAGTCCTTGAATTTTTTTTTTTTTTTTTTTAAGAGTAGGATTGGGAATCAATCACTCAACACAGGTGACACTGTGATCTCATTTTTAACGTAGCAATATAGGACAAAATTTCATATAAATGTGCATAATTCAAGCTATTTTTAATGCATGATCGTAAAATTAATATAAATTATTGATAATAATAGTAGTGAGATAGAGAAAAAGTGAGTGCATGTAAGAGCATAACTTTCTCTCCCCTGCGGGATAAGTATCCCCATGAAATGTAAATCTCACTTCTTCTGATGTTGGCACAGAATTGACTTTCTTTCGAAATTTAGTGTCATATTTCTCGGAGATTAAAAATCGTCTGCATTCATCATGAAGAACAATATCAATAAATAATAATTTAATAAATAAGTTGTACTGTGTATGGATTTATATAGATGATATAAAAGAAAGTCTTGTGGTGGCTACAACATATACTAGGGGTTGGGGACAAAATTTCGCGGGACAAAATCTCGCGTGGACAAAATCTCGCCTACATAAATGAATGGAAAGCAAAAAGGAGTGGAAGTGGTTAATTATTAATAATGTTGTATAAAATTTCATGACAACACATACCTTAGTCAGAGCACTGGCATACACACAAACCCACCTCAAAAATCATTATAAATTTTGTTTAAAAGAGTTTAAAGACTATATTTATTAAAAAATTTTTAAGATTAGTCATAAAGAATTCAATCGTGCTTATCTATTTTAAAATTTTTAATTAAGGTTTGAGAACAGTGTTCAGCTTTGATGTTAGCAGTAATGTACAATATTTTAAAAATGTATTTTGAATGGTGAAAAGCAAATGATAAAATAACTTAAAATTAAATATAGATAAAATAATAAAATTCCATTCTATAATGTATTTATTTATTTTAATTAATTTATATTAATTTATAAGGCCCTGTGGCCTTCACCAGAGATCACACGTGACAGAAATACAAATTTTCAAATAGATTATATATATATTTTTTTTTTGACGCGATGTTTTGTCCTGCGATATTTTGTCCGGATCCCACATACTAGTTCTCTTTTAACTGCCACATGTGATATCTATTGTGGCTGCAACGTTCTCCGTATTCCATAAAAATTAATACTTCTGGGGGTTACCAAACTGTTATTGCCATGAAAAATCAAAATTATTCATGGTGTCATGTTCCTGGAGCATTTAGGAGGTGAATCCTAGGCTGTTACCAGTTGCCCACTGCATATCTCTAATGCAATGTTAAACCTACTAATTCTTGGGGTTTTTATTAAGGGGATTTTTAAGTAAGGAAATTTTTTAAATGACAATTTTTTTTTTTTTTAAATTTGTAACTAATAATAATTATAATAAAAAAAAAAAATTACTTTTTTTTAATTGAGGGAGGGGGGGGGTGCTCCGTTTGTTGGAGACTCTGGGTATATGTTTTGAATGTAAATCAGTCTCTAATCATCAGAGCATAAAAAATGCATTAAAATTATTTATTGTTGATAATTTTATTGTTTATTTAGTGTCTCTTCCCCCCCCCCCCCCAAAAAAAAAAAAAATAAATAAATAAAATAAAAATATTAATGAATGTAAAAAATATCTAGAATAGTTTTTTAGTATAATTTCTAACATATTTGCTGTACATGAAGAATTTCTAATTCAGAAATATGAAATAATTGTTTTATATTCAAAGCAGGAAATCTCACAGTAAACAATGTGAAGAAATTAGGACCAGTTGTGCGATTTCAGGGGTCAATCCAGGTTTTAATTTTGTGAAAAAGTAAAATATTGGGTAAACCCTTCCATTTTTGCAGTCATTGTGTATAATGTTTAACATCCAGTTAATTAAGTTTTGTTGAGCCAAATTAAAGTATTTAGTTAAAAATAATAATGAAAACCTGGAAAAATTTTATAAAAGGATAATTTTTATAAAACAAAATCTTGTGAAGGGTATCATTTGAATTTTGTAAAGTATTCATTTTTATGGATTTTAATTTTATGAAGGGTCCTTTTTTACAATGTGGAATTTTGTGAAGGGGCAGCAAAAGGAACCCAAATTTTGCCTGGATCGACCCTTGCATTTCTTAGCAATATTCAGGAATAAAAATATAGTCATGAAATATTCAGAGACATGTATTCAAAGTATCAACAAATTCATACATGCTCAGCCACCTGTGTGCAGAGATTTAGTGTGTGTCCTATATTACCTTTTTAAAAAAAAGTGTAAATTTGATCAGTCAGCAACTCAAGTGAATCACGAAATGTAATAACCATAAGTTTATTGAACAATTGCAGACAAAGGAAAAAAAAAATCATAAATATATAAAATAAATAAATAAATACTTTGCATACAGCAAAAACTTTATGTAGGAAATTTCAAAATAACCTGGCACAATTGTAAAGGCAGAAAGAGGGTACTAAAATAAGTAGATTTGTGGAGGATTGTGGGTGTGGAAAAGACACGTTGCAGTGGGGCCGTCCATAAATGATGTCACGCTTGGAGGGGGGGGAGGGGGTTCATGAAATTGTGACAGTTTGTGACAAGGGAGGGGAGGGGGGTAACAAAAAGTGTGACATCACATATTTCAGTTAAAATACAAACATTTATATTCAGCAGATGAAATTTTGAAGTTATTTTAAAATTATCAAAGATTAAAGATATTTTTTTAATTCGGCTAAAAGTAACTTTATCCTGTGATTCCCCCCTCCCCTCATACATTATTTTCTTTCAGAGAAAAGCATTCAGAGTATGTTTTTAGTATATGATAGCAGTAGAAAATCTTTACTTAGAAAAAAACCTTCCCTTCTCACACTCTTGAAATGTCCAACAATATATCTTCACTTTAATTCAATGTACTTTTCATATAATATTTAGTGCTTATGATGAATTACAGATTTGTCTTTGAATAGTTTAAAGCATTATAAAATGTGAATATTTAATAAATTTTCCATAAAATGAACTTTTCTGCTGGATTTGGCGACTTTGTTAAATGGAGGTACGACTGTATATTAAATTTTATTCAGTTTTCCAAAATACTACTGTTTTCAATTGCTGTTTTCTATGAATACTTTTCAACTGTTCTATATTAATTTGGATTTTTTTTGTAAACCTTACTCTAAGTTCATACAAAATAACTACACATATCATTATTATGGTTATATTTACAGATGTCATTAATATCCATAGTCAACATTTTAAAATAAAATTTGAAATATAATCTCTAGTCTATTTTGTTTCTGAGCTTCAAGTAATTATTGATGTATGTTATGTTCCGTGACATGTGATGGGGGGGGTATATTGAACGTGACACTTTGTGACAAAGGGAGGGGGAGGGGGTCCAAAATTCTGAAAAAAAGCATGACATCATTTATGGACAGCCCCAGTACAAGATGGAGAGATTTGTACACTGTAAAAATTCTTTTGAAAGGTTATGTTTTAAAAAAGGCAACTACTTGCCTTTTCTTGAAACAGAACGATTAGTTTTGGAACAACGATTCGATTCAGGTCTGCAACAAAACCAATCTTTTTGTTTTTGGTAATGAAAAAATGTCATTTGTGAAATATTTCGAAACCATAAAGGTTAGTTTCATTGCAGATCTCAGATGAAATGGGTATAAGTTAAAACTTTTCTTTTTCCAAACAAATCAATTCGTTTCTGATTTTTTTTTTTTTTTTCTTTCAGTGCAAGTAAAAATGTATTTATGGTTGTAATTGTCATTATCTTCACGGATATCAATCAAAATGCATCCTTGTACTTTAGTCTTTTGAAATAATATCGAGAACATGGTCGGTAAAAATGGCATTGAATCTGATAAAGATCTGGTGGGCATGGCCAGACTACCAGTTGCTGCTGGAAATGTGCGTGATATATTATGTAATGTTTCAAACGTATACTATAGCATAAGTAACCACTGTGAAGCTTATATCGCTCTTATTGATTTTACTTGAAAGCATGAAACAGTCCTTTTTCATTCAATTTTAAATAAATTCATTCAAAGGCTTTGCGATTCAGCAACTTGCCTTTTGGGAAATCACCCCTGGGCACACCACTGCACATTAGAGTGTAGAAAACGAGGGGGAAAAAAAGCTAAAAACCCCATAGAAATAGCATGGGAAGAAAACCAAAAAAACTCACAATGTCAAGTGTGTTAAAAAAAAAAAAAAAAAAAAAAAAGGCTCACACCGGAGGTAATAAAAGGACCAAATTGACTAGAAAAAGACATCGAAGAGCGGGAACGGGCGGGCTGGGGCATTAAATATATCGTCCAGGGTTAATACGTCTCGCCTAGTATGTGTCCATTCCTAGTATGTGTCCTGTGTACATTCTTTAAGCAGCTGCTCCATTTGTGCTTGTAGCCTCATACATGAAATGCATGTCAGCTAATTTCGAATTTATATAACGAAGCATTCTGCTCAAAATATGTGTGGGGAATGTTGATTACATCCAGCAGGGCTGGCACCAGCTAGGAGTGGGGAGGGCACAGACCTCCAGTCGCGGAATTTGTTTCTCTCCATCGGGGCATATTTCTAAAATCGTTGGGAAAAAATAACGACTTTTCAATTTTTCTCCTTTTAGCAATACTTTTTTCCTTTTAAGAATTTGAAGTATTTCAATTCTTTTTCTGTGAATCTCTTTAATTCTTTATATAAAATAAAGGAAATATCATAATCCCAATTTATGAAATGTATGTTCTATCTTGTATAACTTAAAACAACTTGCTGTAGAATGTTGATGTTGAAATTGTGTATATGAGACTTTTGTAACATTTTATTATTCACAACCAATTTTTCTCTACTTGTCTGCTCAGCACCCATTTTAGAGATTTCCGAGTTTAGTGGTGATGTACCTGTATGCAAGTATGTATATGAGTGAGTCAGTGTTAGAAATAAGAATTTTGAAACTAGGCGTCAAAATGACGCCTGGATTAAATTTTTTAAATGAAAAATCTAGGTGCCATCCATAATTAAATATGTATATTAAGAAAAATAATAATAAACCATCAATTTGTAAATAATATATGCAAGATTATATAAAAAATATTTATGTAAAGAATGTAATTATACATTGGCAATATTAATGTACATATTTAAAATGACAAATTCATACTTTGCCCAGATATACTCAAAATAAGCATAAAATAATAAACATGTGCAAGTGTTTACAGTAAATTAAACTGATGAGTGGAGTTGAGAAGTAAGAGTTTAAAAGTCTCAAGATAAGAAAACACTGTTACTCGCTCCAAACCATATGTTGAATAGTTGCTCTCCACATCGACGAGTAATCTAAGCATTGTGAGCTCGATTCTCTAACAATCAATCACAGTTTGCCTTTGAAAACTGTTGTAAGCTTGATTTCAACAGCCAATCATCTATGACTCCAGTAGTAGGATTGAGGAATATGATGAAATAGACTTGTTTACAGTGGGATCGAGAAAATTATTAGATATGACAAGGAAAAAATCCAGGCTTCAAATATGGCACCTATGATTGGAATTCTAGGCGTCAAAATAAAAAATCTGGTTGCAAAATACGACTAACGACTGCTTATTTCTATCACTGGTGTGAGTATCTTACATTAGTTTGAAACAATTAGCTGCAGAACTATAAAACTATTTATTTGATTTGCTGACTGCTATAACACATAGTTCTGCATCTTTCTTTTAATCACTATGTGATCTACCATTTTTAGTGAAATTGAGAATAACTTGCAGTTTTTTTTCTTTTTCTTTCTTTTTTTTTTTTTTTGTATGATGTGTTACTCCTGGGAAACTTGGTCTTTTATTATTAAGAAGATTTGTCTATGGATCTATTGCACGTTTTTGTATTTAATGTATGTTTCGATTTGAGTGGCAGTTTCCTAGAACCACTGTACTACTGAAGTATTTGTTAAATTCTAGCCAATTGCTGAAATGCATATTTTTCACTACTGACTGTGGAAACAGCTACTTATTTTGTTCTTAAATAATGAGAATAATAATAAAACTAAAATCTGTACTGCAGTGGTGAGTATCTCGATGTATGCTCGCTTCGCAAGCATTAAAACTGTGGATGAAATTCTGTCCATGACAGAATTTAATTTAGGACTACGTATATTTGTATTTTAACACCCTTTGAAAAAAAAAAAAAAATACTGAAAACGCTAGTCTATATAATCAGAAAATATTTAGCCAAGATCCTTTGGCTCTGACGTCAGAGTACACAATTATGAACCCGAAGGTTGTGCATTCGATCCTCACCAATGGGAAGTGAAAAAAACAAAAATAAACTAAAAGTTTTTACGGCTTTCACCAAATATTTTAAGATAGAGTAAGAAATTAAATGGTAAAATTGGATATTGACAGGCATTTTCAAACTGGAACACTATAAATTGGTAACGACGCAAAATGCCAGGTTGAAAGAAATAGTCCTGTCATACTAATAAAGTTTTTTTTTTTTTTTTTTTTTAAATAACTACAGTGAACTCTCGTTAAAATGGACAATCAAGGGCCAGCAGTTTTTGTCCATATTAACGAGAGTCCATTATAACAGGAGTTCATAAACTGAAGTTCTAGATGAACTCTAAAATCACTATTATGTACACATACACAGTATAACACAAATGAAAATTTGTTTCCTCAAACCCTTTTATTCACTAGAAATATAAAAGCATGAAAACCAATACTTACTTTCAAAACTTCTTTTCTTCATATAGTACAACTTGATAACAAAATCCTTTGCTATGTCTCCACAATAGAAGTGAAGACAGGTGCAAATTGTTGACCTCAATTGTCACTGTCATTCAATATTATTTACCTCCCACAGTGTAATAGCACAGAGTGAAAGAGATTAACCCTTTTATTATTGAACCTTTTCATGTTAAAAAAAAAATATATATATATATATTGAATTTGAAAAGATTTTGGGAATTGACTCTTTTTCGAAGAAAGTAAGCTTTGAGGGAAAAAAAAGTCCATCTTAACGAATGAATTGTATGTATAAAGCGATGTTTATTACATGCAATTCCTATAGGCCTTAGCCAAGGATTCTGTTTTTGTACGTAATAACGAGAAATCCATCTTAAACGGGGCCGTCTTAACGAGAGTTTTCTGTAATCACCTAAATATGGGAGTATTTAGCCAGAAATCAGCAAAAATTATAGATTTTATACCTGATTGCTGAAATATGCCATATATTGTAGTCTGATTAGGAACATTACATCCTACTGTAGACTCTGAAATCTGAGATTCTATAATTTGCAATTCTCTATAATTCGCGACTCTTTTCTGAATGTAAACAGTAAAATTCACAGTTAACAGTTAAATAAATTTCAGTAATTTTTCTCAACAAAAGAAATTGCAATTGAAGAATTCTTGACAGAAATTTAAATTTTATGAAAAACATCTACTTTTAGCAAAACTTTTTCAAAATACATATTTTTAATCAATTATTATTATTATTATTTTTTTTTTTTTTTAATTGCAAAAATTCTGTAGATATTTATCTTTTGAAGTTTGCAAATTCATAATCAGTAAATTAATATGTATATTTACCAATCTAAATTTTCTTTTACATTATAGTTTCTTTTAAATTTCAGTTTTCATATTTAATTGCTGATTTTTATATTTTACCTTTACTTAAATTGCATTTAAAATAAATAATGCTGATGGATCTCTACTTTTCTTTATTCTATTTATTATTAATTTTCTTTATTAATTTTTTTGTAGAACAAATTGTCGTGCAACGTTCCACTGGTTACGTTTGCTATCTCTGGCGAATTAGTGCATTTTTTGAATGAGGCGCTAAATTTAACTAAATTTCAACTACAAAATGGGGTCAAAATGACCCCATCTTGGGAAAACGAGGGTTAATAGGTATAATTTATATGTTAATTTTTACATTAACATCTCAAATTTATACTCTAATAAGAAGAGAATACATGTAAAGAAGGAAAGTGTTATCCTTTCGTTAAATGAAAAGTTAGCACAGTGTAAATGGCAGACTTCCTAAACAACACAAACTTCCATAAGATTAATGTTCTTTTTTTAATTATACAGCACACATATAATTAAATATCCAGCAACACTTGTCTGGAAAAACTTAAGGAATATATATATATATATATATAAAACTTATGACAAAAATGGAAGAACTAGAACTAGAAAATAGAACAAGTTCCATATATTTATATTGCATCCAAACAAAATACCTGCATATTGCATGCTGCCATACCTAGAAAAAAAAATATAAAATGAACAAATGTCATTGGCTGCTAACAAATTAGACAGAGTTTCATAAATGATGCTGCGATTGGCAAAAGAAAAGTGATATTGTAATCATAGCTACATAATGTTAATAAATCACTTGTTTACATATTAATAGCTGATATCAGTGATGGTTCATAGTATCGTCAACATGTATTTATCTGGGAGACATTAAAAACACTTGAGGTAAAAACAGTTCAAAGAAATATTAATTTTAACGCATTTGTTAAGTTAATCAGTTACTTTAAATAATTATCAACAAAAATGATCTATAATCCACAAAACTCTTTGTACCAACTATTGTGGATTTCACAGAGTTGACTATATCTGTACTGATAATTATAAAGGATTTAAGTCCAAAAATGTCGATTTTGAGTTAAGTACACAGTCAGATTCAGAAAAAAATTCTCTATCGATTGGTATAAAGAATTTAAATCCATGTCATTTAGTCTTTGAGAAAATCCACTGGTAAAAAAAGATTCAAGTCAGAAATTTAGCAATAATCTTTAGTATAAAATATTTAATTAAATGTTTCCCCTTTATTAAATGAAGATTGACAATCACTGAATGGTATAAAGGGTATAAATCAACCTAATCCCTTTTTCCTAATTGATTCTTCTGATCAGTTTTTAGTTAGTTTAACTTTATTTTTTGTCTCCTGAAAAATCAAGAATGTGGACTTAAATCCTTTATACTTATCAGTACAGATATGTCTCAGCTAAATTACTTCAAGGAACTCGGTTTTACAGAAATTTTATTTTTGCTGTTTGAAACTCATATTGCAGACAATTCTTAATCTATTAATTTTTCTTTAATTTTTATAGCTTCAGATGATTCTATCACCAACAAAACGAATGAAGCACGTATTGAAATTACCGATCGGATGAAGGTGGCCATAGCCAATAAAGTTAGAAAGTTAGCTCTTTCAATCAGCGATAGAGCCTTGGAATTGTATAGAGTAAAGCCTAGTACCTTGTTCGCTCTAGTGCAATTTGCTCTTCAAAAGTACAAGCCACAGCCAAAAAGAAGAGAAGACGAGTTAATAGAACTTTTATATGAGGAGAAATTTTTCATTGAGGAGAAACCGAATAATGAACAAACTACTTCCCAGAAAGGTATATTTAATAAACATTCTTATAAGTAGTATATGAGATAAATATCTCCACAAAAAGAATTATTAATTATATGTAAAAGGGGTTTTGTAAAATATTTTCCCAAATTTAACATATGTATGGGCTCTTCCCACCTGACGTCAGAGGTCACATGATAGAGGAAAAACAAATAGCAGACGAAGTCTTGTTTATCTATAGCAATTACTGAAATAACATATTTTCTATTCTTATTTTTGATCAATCGTATTTAATCTGTGTTATTTTTTCATACATCATCATTTTTAATCCATTTTATATCATTATTCATCATCTTTTGTTTGGTGTATACATTTACAATCATCATTTAGTTTATATTTGTTATTGATGTTCATGAAGAACATGGTAAATACTCTGATTTTTGGTACTTTAATTAGTGACAGTGCAATATCGTAGTGCGTTAATCCATTAGTAGTGCGTAAATCCAGTAACTAAGTTAATTAACTTGTTGTAACACTTTTATGCAATTAAATTAAATGAAAACATTTTAAAATTCAAATTATAACAGGGTTCCCCTTTGAGCCTTTGAGAAGGGCGTCGCGCCCTGCCTGCCCTTTAAATTTTTATGAGCGCCCTAACTGCCCTTTAAAGTACAAAAATGCGCCCTCTTTGCCCAAAAAACGCACCCTTTATGCCCGAAAATCGCGCCCTTCTTGCTCCCAAATTTAACCACCACGACCCAAAATAGCGCATTTTTTCTCCTTTTTAAATATTCTTAGTGCTTTATTAATACAAATTTTCTTTCTAGAAGCTTTTTCACTTTTCTGTGTGTTCTACTTATTGCAAAAGCGACTTGACACTTAGCAGGTGTATAAACTATTTATCAGCGTAAACATAGTTGCCGTCTAACTTCTTTAAATGACCCTGCAGCCTGCTGGCTATAAGGGTGGGGTGGGGAACAGACAAATAAGTGCCTCCCCGGTGTTAGCAAAAAAAGAACGGGAAAATATGGAAGATATTGCTCTTTTCTTATATTCCAATAATCCTTTTGCATCATAAATCATGTTTTTTTTTTTTTTTTTTTTTTTAAATCTTTAAAATCAAATTAACAAAAATAGCAAATCTAATTACTTTTATGATCTAGCTGAAGAACCACAAAAATCATCGTTAAGTTTAATCTCATAAATAAGTAAAAAAAAAAAAAAATGACTCAGGAAAGAGAAGTGTTTGTTTACATTAGATGAAAAACCACAATCAATTAGAATCAAAAGCTGAAAGAAGGGGGAATGAAAAGGAAATCTAAATTGTGCAGTGCTTTGGTTTTTATTTACACGATAACCACAGACAAGGATATTCTTTTTATCTGTGACAATAACAAAAGTTCATTTATTTTGATGATATTTTGAAATTTGTGTAAAAATGCTCTCACATTTCGGTAATTAGTCACAAAATTATTACAAATATCACAAATCATTAAAAAAAAAAAAAAAAAAAAGAACTAATTACATCGATTAGCGTAAAATTAAAGCCTATCTTAGGTATTGCTATTAAACATAAATTTTGATAATTAACGGCAAAATGATTAAATACTTCCGCTATCGGCTAAAAAAAATATTGTGAATTTAGAAAATCAGCTTTTTATAAAAGTACGGATTTTATTAACATCGGAATAATAAAGTATTTCATAAATAGTTGCAATTAAACGTAAATTTTCGAAAGTTAGCGGTGAAATCGAAATGATCCTGTATTTCCAAAATCGGCTGCAAAATTACTGCATATTTTGAGATTAAACTATAAAAATAACTCAAATTTTATCGATTAATGACGGAATAGATAATTATTTGGAAATTTAGCTTTGAAAACAATGTGATTTTAATCTTAGCAGCAAAATAATAGAGTATTTCGATTCTTACAGTTTCCTTTTTACTTTCTTCTATATTTAATAGAAGAAAGTACTGGATTCGTACAAATTTTCGACTTCCGGTTTTCGACGGATTTTACACGTTTTGAGAGATCTAGAACATGATTTGACCATTTTTAGACAATGTCTGTCTGTGTGTGTATGTGTGATAAAAATTTTGTGGCAACTGTATCTCTGGAACTACAGCTCAGAATTGTATATAAATTTATATGTCGATACACCTTGACCAAAATTAGTACCTATCAACTTTTGGTGAAAATCGCTCAACAGATGGCGCTGCTATACAGCGATTTCCGAAATTTAAAGGAGGCTATATCTCAGGTTCTATTGCATATAATCGAACAAAACTTGATTTTTAAGGTCTTTATGAGACATTATGATGATTCAATGTAAATGTTTATCGGCCAACAGGTGGCGCTGCTATACATCAATTTCTGCAATTTATGGGAAGACTATATTTCAGGAACTACTGCACAAAATTGCATATAAATTTGTATGTAGATGCACCTTGACATAAATTAGTATCTATCAACTTTTAGTGTCAACCACTCAACAGGTAGCGCTGCTGCACAGTGTTTTCTGCAATTTAAGGAAAGGCTATATCTCAGGTTCTATTGTGTATAATCAAACAAAACTTGACATGTGCAAAGGCCATTATGAGACATTATGCTGATTCAAATTGGATGCTTTCAACCAATAGATGGCGCTGCTACACTGGAAATTTCTTTGATAATGGGAAGGCTATATCTCAGTTTGTATGGCATATAACTGTACAAAATGTGATATGTGAGATACTCATTATAAAAGCATATTTTTAAGATGTTATTTATAGACAATAAAACTTTCTCTGGATATTTAGTTTTAGCTTTCTCTAAGATGAAAATCATTTGCATTCATCATGTTAGATAACTTTAATAAATAATAGTTTTAATAAATTATTTGCCCTTAGTGAATTTGTATAGGAAAATATAGAAGAAAGTCTTGTGGTGACCACAACATACTATCCCCCCCCCCCCCCCACAAAATAAATATATTAACCTGTGATACTCCTTGATGGTTAGATAATGCAGAGTTTAAAATTTAGCAACCTCTGGTTTTCATGCTAGTTATTTTGTTTTTATAGAAACTTCTCATTTTGGGTGTTAAATTTGCCTTATATGTATAAGAACTTTATAAATTTAACTCATTATAGGTACAAATAAGTACTTTTTATAATAACCTATATAAATATTCCATCCTCCATTATTCATTCTACAGCCAAGTAGTAACAGTTTCCAGGGATTTTGCATGTTGGGTAGTTTCATCCCTAATAGTTGTATAGGAGCTACATTTTTAGAGATCAAATTTCAAAAGAATATTTCATTTACCATTATTGAAATCCAGCAAACAAAGTGAGTAAATTCCAAGGATATATTAAATTTACTAACTGATTGTAACATTAGAAATTAGCAATAATACATAAAAAATTGGAAACTATTAAAAAAAATATCATTAATTAATTAAATCGAACTTTTTATCAAACTATTTGATTAGAATGTTTAATATTTTTCTTTAATAATCACTAAAAAAGGTCTTTGGTTTTTATCTTAAGAAATTTGCGAAAATCTTATTAAAGATAATTTTTATTATAGTTCTTTACTTTCATTTTAACATTTATAAGATTTTTCAAGAGCTTTTAACGTATTTTTCAGGAAGCAATTTTAATACTTTTTATTAGGTTTAATAGAACTATAGTTAAAGATAAAAGAATGTGAAAAAATAAATTTATTTATCTAATTTTTGCTGACTAATTTGTACATTTAGTGGGGGGGGGGGGGGAATTGCTGATTGCTTAGCAACTGCATTTATAAATATAATAAAATTGTTTGTAATTTTGGAGGCTATTTTTTGCGAAGCAATATGCCCTTTTTATAAAATGTGCCCTTTTTCATTCTCCACAAATGTGCCCTCTTTTTATAGCACCCTCCTGCCCCTTTTTCCTTGGTAGCAGCACCCTGCCCTTTTTCAAACCTAGGGGGAACTCTGTATTATAATCCATAAACATTCCACAAGAACAAGCTATTATTTATTGCTAGGCCAGTTAATGTAACAGTTACACTGAACATACAAAAATCAATTCTTACAGTTAAGAATAAATAAACACATAAAGTGTTTTTAAAAAATTATTAAATTTACAAATACAACTATTCTACTGTTTACTAATGCACAATATTACTTTTATTTTATTTTATATTAAATATTAACATTTTTGTTCTTAAGAACAATATTTAATTGAATTCTATTCTCAGAATTCAATTATTCATTTTCCTCTATCACATGATTGAGCAGACGAAACTGGGAAGAGTCCATTGATTGCTTTGTTAAAAAATTTATATATATATATAATTTTTTTTTCTTTTAAAGTAATAAATATAAAATTCTGTGCAGAACAGAATTTAATTTAGTACAACAAGACTTTAAAAATAAATCTCTTCTTCCATATAAAGTACAGTTGCTATGACAATGTAGTAACAGGGTCATTCCATGCCAAATCAACCAAAAAATTTCAATTTTCAACCTGACCACCTCAGATTTCTATGAGACTTGCAGCAACCATTCTCCTTGATGATATAAATGAGAATATATTTTTAGAAATTTTTTATCTCTTTTGATTTTTTTTTTTAAATTAATTTTTTAAATTTTGAAAAATCAACATTTTTTAGCTTGTGTAAGCATTTTCAATCTCAATTTTCTCAATTTCTGTAAAAGATAGAGAAGTTTATGACGACCCCTTATTTTAAAGGGTATTTCCGAAGGTTTAATTTGATATGCAACATCATTATGTTAGGTAAAAACTTTAAAAATTATTAACTTTAAAAATTTTGAAGGTAGTGTTTTTTAAAAAACTTAAAAAATAAATATGTTTTTGGTTATAATAAAAGCTATATAACCTGAAACTTTTAGAGTGGGATCTCTATGGGATCAGAAGTTATTACAAAAAACTTAGTTACTCTACATGTTAAATTGTATTATAATTACAGTTGAATCTTGAAAATCCGGAATTGGCGGGACCATGTCGATTCCAGATTTTAGAGATTTATTGAAAACTAATTTTTTATGATATTATAACATGCAAACTGCAATTTTTATGTTGATGAAAATGAACAACAAATCAAATTGGTGAATTAAAGTATAAAATAGAAATATAATAAACAACTGATAATGCCTGCTAAATAACTGCTAATAAATTAAGGAAACAGTTTTTTTTTTTTTTTTTTTTTAACATTTCAGTAATTTAAATCTGTTTCACTATGATACCCCCCCCCCCCCCCCCCCGTTTTATAACTTACCTCTTTTTGTAAAAAAATAAAATCTTTAATT
Source organism: Salticus scenicus (assembly GCA_963930645.1). Taxonomy (NCBI): domain Eukaryota; kingdom Metazoa; phylum Arthropoda; class Arachnida; order Araneae; family Salticidae; genus Salticus; species Salticus scenicus. Next base: position 44,087,217 of record OZ005662.1, read on the forward strand.
AACAATCAAGCAATATAAAAATATGTCAGATTATGTCCGGATGTATGTATTCAGTGTTTAATTAAACGAATTTTAAACTTAATTGCACACGAAATGTGGAAATAAGATACAGCTAAGTCTTATTTTAAAATTAAAATTGAAAAATCGTCTGGATTTTAGAGATTTTTGGATTTTGGATGTCCGGATTTTTGAGGTTCAACTGTACCATATAATATGCTTACTTGATAAAGACATTATTTTGAAAGTTCATATTTATGACTGATAAAATAGTAAAAAAAAGTTTTCTTCATGAAAACTTCTAAGATCATTAAAAATTTGATTATTTGATTTCTTTTTTAACACGCTTTTATTAGCTTCACCTGTATGTATGTTTGTATGTATGTTGGAAGCCGCTCTCGGAGCAAACAAAAAAATCTATATTGAAAAAAAAAAATTTCCCCTGCATGAACGCCGTGGCTGTGAGGTAAAGCACCACGCTACGAACCTAAAGGTCTAGCGTTCGAGCTCAGTCAGGGGACATTTTTAAAAAAATGGCTTTTGTTTAATTCTAAATTATTTTAATTAAAGATTTAAATGTATGTAAATATTATGGTGTGTCACTCACACGATTTTCTCTTACCCTGCATTTTAATACTAAGATAGATATTTTGTTCTTTTTAGTTCACATTTCTATAAAAGCGTGTTCTTTAATTTTTTTAAAACTGTAACATTATTAAATGTGTATGTGTGTGTAATTCTACAAGTTTCAAATTTTTGTGATTAGAATCATTAGTGATGGTTTTAAAATTTACGCAGTTTTTAAAAGCAGATTTCAAAATGATTACAATATAAGGTTATAAATTTATATCAGAAGCCATTCAGATAAAACTACACTTACAAATTAATGACAGCATAAGAAAAATTTTTCATATTCAAATATTTTTAAAAAATTTTAGAGCTTTATAATGAATCAATTATGTTTTTTTCCCCAACTATAGTAAGTAAATGAAATTAATATACCCTAAATATGTTCAATTGACTTGTAAACATGTTAGATTCTAATGCTGCATGATTGCGTGTCATCTATTTTACTTCTAAAAGAGACGGGGAAAACTCAGGGACTTTTTTCTCTTGGTTTGTGTAGCAATCCTGTAGGATAAGTTATTTAAAAATTTGTTTAAGATTCTTTAAAATTAACTTTTCTATGTGATTCAATGCATAGCTATAACCAGGGTGGACAGTAATCAGAGAAAGTGAGGAAATTTTGACAAATCTTGTAGAAATAAGCCATATTTGGAAGTTTTTTGTTGTAAATTGCTAAATTATTCGCTAATTTTATGGAAAATGAACAGCGTAAGTCAGGGTACATAGTGATAAATAGTCATCAGGGTTCCTACGGTCCTTGAAAGTCCTTAAGAAGTACTTGAATTTCATTTTCTTTTTCAAGGACCCTTGAAAGTACTTGAATTTTGTGCAAAGTCCTTGAAAATCCTTGAATTTTCCACTCCAATAGACGGGCTTAGCGCGAATTCTGTCAAGGCTAAACTATCTCCATCTTCACATATGCACGCCATTGTCTAATATAATGATTTTGTCATAAAATTCTTATTTCATTGTCTTGCTTTTGCATATAGTTTCAACTTATTTGTTTGTTTTTTTTCCAGTCTCATACCTGTTTGATGGACTGGTCATTAATTTTGAGCAGAAAGTGACCAGACCAGGACTCAAACCTAAAAACTTTAGAATAATTATAATGATTCCAAATCTTGAACTAATCTTTTTTTGACTCTTGTAAAAGTTAATTTGGTCAATCCATCAAAAATGTATTGTGAAAACAGGCAAAGTTATTCTAATTATAAGAAAAATGTTACTAATGAAAGTAGTTACTAAAGTTTTGTGTATATGTCTAGCGTTCTGTGATTTTCCCCTAGACCTTGAAAAATTTCAAATAGACCTTGAAAAGTGCTTGAATTTTTTTCTTTTTTAAGAGTGGGAACCCTGGTCAAGGAAAAGTTCTAATGCTAGCCACCCTGTATAGCTCAGAAAGACATTTTTTTCATTTTAAAGAAGTTTCATAAATAAATTATCCTGAGAAATCTTTAGGAGATTTAGTAAGTTTTTGATGAGGCTGTCACGTGTGAGGAAGAAAAGGTATGATCGTATATGCTTCTGCTAATCCACCCCCCCTCAAAAAAAAAAAAAAAAAAAAAAAAAAAAAGAAGAAAAAGAATTAAACGAGATGGCTTGTCTTGCTGCAACAAATTCTTGCATCAAGGTGATTGATTTATTGTGACTTAAGTGAGTCATTTATTTAAGAATTTTCTTACAATACCTGTTTTTCTGCATAAATGCAATCTCTGATATATTACAAAACTGTGCAATTTTTTCAGTTGAATCTTTTCAAGTAACTTCTTAAAATTGTCTGTCTGTTTTTAGTTTTTAAAAAAAGAGTCCATTTTAAGTTTGCTAATTTTTAACCCCTGTATATATATATATATATATATATATATATATATATATATATATATATATATATATATATATTAATTAGATTTTTTTTACTGCTTAAAGTTCCTAATGTTGATGGTTCTTAATCTGTTAATCTTTTTACATTTTTATAGCTTCAGGAGATTCTGTCACCAAAGAAACAAATGGAGCACCTGTTCGAACTATGTATCAGGAGATGATGGCTGAAGTCTACAGTGGTTTACAAAAGTTAAATCACGATGCATTATTACAATTGGCCTTGTACTTTGCTGAACTGTGTCATCCTAGTAAAGAGATTGAGGAACAGCAGGATAAAAAGATGGAAGAAAAAGAAGACAAGTCCATAGAGCTTTCATCTCATCAAAAATCCGACAAGGAAGTTATAGTGCAGGTTGAACCAAACAATGAACAAGCTACTTCCCTGCAAAGTGTATCTCTTGACCATTCTTATGCTATAGATATATTTTCTCAAACTAATTCACATACTACATTTGGAAAGGAATCCCAAAGTCCTGTTGTATCATTTAAGAAAGAATTATTGAAGTCGTTTTCATACACTCCCTTCAGTAGTGTAGAAAGTATAAGGAATCATGAAAAATTTCAAATTCTACGTAGTCTGACTTCAACTCAAAAAACTTCTGAAGACAGATCTCGTTCAAGAGTTCCACGTAGTAATAATAATTGTAATGCTAGCAGACTTTCAGAAAAACCAGGCAGATCACGTTCAAGAAGTCCATGTAGCAGTAGTAATTCTAATGATGACAGGCTTTTGGAAAAACCTTTCTCTGAAACCCTAAAATCTAGTACATTGCACTCAACTCAAGGAAGTAGTAAAGATAGATCACGTTCAAGAAGTCCATGTAACAGTAGTAATTCTAATGATGACAGGCTTTTGGTAAAACCTTTCTCTGAAACCCCAAAATCTGGTACATTGCCCTCAACTCAAGGAAGTAGTAAAGACAGATCGCGTTCAAGAAGTCCCTGTAGTAGTAATAATACTAATGCTGACAAACTTTCAGAAAAAACTCAAACTCTTGTATCATTTAAGCAAGAAACATTAAAGCCATTTTCATACACTCCCTTCAGTAATACAGAAAGTGTAATAAACCATCAAAGTTTTCAAAGTGTACATAGTCTAACTTCAACTCAAGAAAGTAATGTAAACAGATCACGTTCAAGAAGTCCATGTAGCAGTAATAATTCTGATGTTGACAGACTTTCGGAAAATCCTTTATCTGAAACCCTAAAGTCTAATACATTACATGTGTATCGAATTTAGGGTAACATAGGTCAGGCCTGTCCAACCTATAAAGGCATTGAAGGTCACTTTGGAAATGTACTTTCATGTACTTTCAATTTTTTCGTTACTCAATTTGGGTTTAAAATACAGTGGAGCACCGTTTGTACGTTTTTCAAGGGACTGTTCCTAAAAAGCGTATAACTGAAAAAAACATACAACTGAAAATTCGTTTTAACATTAATACACAATAAAGTATCATATTAATAATAAAAGTCTAATCAATTTTCATGATTTCCTTTACATTTATTTGAATAAGATATATTTAAATTATATTTAAAATATTTTTAAAAGGTTGAATAAAAATTAAATTATAATTAAAAATATAGAAATTCAGAAATTTTTTTCAAGATTTCGATTTTAACCTTTAAAGACAAAGCCTTTGGTCTCTAAACGAAGATGACATTTTTGCAAATGATTAAAAGAAGGAAAGAAAAAAAAAAAATGTTTCTGCAAACGTAATGTCAAATAAACACAATAAGAAAATCTTCCAAGTCGCCCAATGGAAGTGAGTAAACAATCTTCAAGTTTACAAAATGCCTATAAAGTTGTGGGCTTTTTTCCTTTCATACCCTATTCCTGGAATCAAAAAGAAAAAATAATCGAAAAAAATAAGAATAAAACATAAAGAACATTCATTTTTTTTTTTTTTTTAATCCTGGAATGAAACTCAAACTTGGGATTCTACAAGGAGAAAAAAAACGTATAAGTGAAATTAAGAATTTACTTGTGTTGTATAAATGAAATATTTTAACATTAGAATTCAATGGAATGATTTAGGACCGAAGTCGAAAAACGTATAAATGAGAAATGTATAAAAGGTGCTCCACTGTATTATTAAAATTATGTTTATAATGTAAAATATAGTGTAAAACATACTAGCTAAAGGCCAAAGTTTTATTTGAACAGTTATATTATTTTACACAAGTTTTTTCTTTAAGGGGATTATTTTAGGCCATCTTCCCCTATATAACGTTGTTTAGTTTTAATTTATTAATTAATAAATTTACATCTCTCAATAAGAATCCACGACGTTGCAACTACAACGTGCTTTTGTTGATAGCTACTCTGGCGATCTATGTTGTTTTCATTTCAAAGAATCCGAATGGATCTCTTAATTTTAGTTATGTTAACAGAAGATGATATTAATTTGTAAATTCTGCTGTGGGCTGCAAAATGTAATTAGACTGGTCACATGTTGTCCTCTCATGGTATGGGTCACCAGAAATAAATTCATAGCAAAGAAAAAGATCAGAGCAAGCGTGCAAGAAATGTTCCCACCTCTGAAATTTTCCCCAAACACATTCTGAATTTCCTTCAATACAGTACGAAGCTGAAAATCCGGACTCCAAAAATCTGTATAATTTCGGCAGCATTAATCATCATCATCAACAGCATTTTTTTTTTTCCTTTTAAGTATAAATATACCTAAATAATGAACCGAAAAAATATTTTATTTCTTAGTAATTTTTAAAACCGAGTCTGAAAGAGGAGAGAGAAGATTATAATAATAGTGTAACAATTCTTAAACATTTATCTAATTGAGAACTAAATTCTATATTCTATTTCAATTATGCTCAAACTTTTAATTGAAAAACCTAAAGTACTAGAAAAAAAAAAAAAAAAAAAAAAAAAAAAACATGGAAATGTTTTAAAAATGTTTTTCTTATTTATTTTCTTTTATTGTAACTTGTACTAATTTTTGTATGCAAATATTTCAATAAAACTGTTTTGTTTTTCAAGTTTAATTTTTAATTTTATTTATTTATTGTTGATAAAAAAAAAAAAAAAAAAAAAAAAAATTACAGATACAGAATATATTTAAAAATCTTAATAATTTTTTACTTGAATTTCCATATTATCCAAGTATTTAAACCAAAATATTATACTTTTTAGGCATGACTAAAAATCCGGAATCACCGTGGTCCCGACGATTCTGGATTTTCGGCTTTGTACTGTACTGATGTAATTGATTTTGTTATACAAAGGCATATCTTCTTTCATAATAAGTGTTTTTAAGATAATAAGTACACACTATAACATAAAGATACAGGTGTTGCATTACATTTTAAGTATCACAAGTTTTTATTTTTTTAAGCAGATTGTTATTTAGGATTATATCTTTATTTTCTCCTAAGAAAATATTCAAAATTTTCCTGGACAGCTGAAATTTCCCCCGAACCTTGTTCGGGCATTCTGACATATTTTGCATCCCTGGATCAGAAATATCTTAAACTAAAGATTAAGATTCATTCAAGGCCAACAACTCTTGGTCTTGCAAAAAATGATTCTTTTTAACGCTGAATTGACAACTGTTGAAGCAAAACAAGCTTTTATTGTTTCATTTGATGAAATGATTAGAAAATATAAACTTGAAAAGTGATTTTAAGAAAGTCTTTATATGTGAAAATATGAAAGCCCTTACGATCAGAGATGTGACTTTTCAGCTTTTTTATCTTTTTGATGTGTTTTTGTTAAATCTATGCCAATGACTGAAATCTAAAGCAGAATTTTTTTTCTTTTTTCATAGATTGAAGCATAAAAATTATTTTTAATCTGTAATATGATTTTGTCATCAAAATTGTGGTATTCATTGTAAATTTCATTGTTCTTCTCTTTACATATAGTTTGAGCTAAAATATCTTTTTGCCAATCTCATCACTGTATAATGGACATTATTCAGTTACATTGATTGGGCTCTATCTCTTAAGCATTGTACAGTACGAAGCTGAAAATCGAGACTCCAAAAATCTGGAATCGCCAAAAATCCAGTCAATTTCGGTGGCATTAATCATCATCAACAGCAATTTTTTTTTTAAGTATAAATATATCTAAATAAAGAACCGAAAAAGTATTTTATTTCTTAGCAATCTTCAAGACTGGCATTTGCAAAGTCTAAAAGATAATGAAGAAGATTAATAATGGTAGCAATTCTTAAACATTTATCTAATTGAGAACTAAATTCTATATTCTATTTCAACTATGCTTAAACTTTTAATTAAAAAACCTAAAGTACTTAAAAAAAAAAAAAAAATCACAGAAAAGCTTTAAAAATGGTATGTTTTTTTTTATTAATTTAATATTTTACTTATAAATATTAAATTATTTTAATAATTTTTTTATTAATTTAATATTTAATTCTATTAAGTCGATAAAAAAAAAAAAAAAAAATTACAGAATATATTTTAAAATCGTAATGTATTATTTTTTTACTTGAATTTGCATATTATCCAAGTACTTAAACCAAAATATTATATTAATTTTAGGTAAATTGGAGTGTAAAGGTTGATATTTTTTATTTACTAACTATGTGAAAAATACCAGAGCCGGGAATCGAACCTGGGTACCTCCGCTTAACACACGGATGCTCTACCACTGAGCTACCCTGGCTGACAACCAGCTAGGCATTTCTCACATAATATTCGTTGGCCAAGTCACCGAGTCTGCAAACGCAGCTGTATCAAGTGACAATATTAATCGCAGCACAACTCCATAGACCATGAAATTTCAATTTAGAAATATTTATTCATGAATTCATCAACCGTGAATATTCGTTTTAGGTAAATTGGAGTGTAAAGGTTGATATTTTTTATTTACCAACTATGTCAAAAATACCAGAGCCGGGAATCGAATCCGGGTACCTCCGCTTAATGCACGGATGCTCTACCACTGAGCTACCCTGGCTGACAACCAGCTAGGCATTTCTCACATAATATTCATTGGCCAAGTCACTGAGTCTGCAAACGCAGCTGTATCAAGTGACAATATTAATCGCAGCACAACTCCATAGACCACGAAATTTCAATTTAGAAATATTTATTCATGAATTCATCAACCGTGAATATTCATTTTAGGTAAATTGGAGTGTAAAGGTTGGTATTTTTCACATAGTTGGTATATAAAAAATATCAACCATTCTTTAGGCCTTCAAGTGCTAAGTAATATTGTTAACCCTACAAGGCACCCAGTTCCATATTTGGAACACCGACTTTAATCGTTCCTATAGCTATAAAACTATTAGTAGCGACATCTCTTGACATCTTGAAAGAAGCTACTGACATTTAGCAATGTAGTAATACGAATATTTACCTAAAGATGTCGTTCATGTTTTTGTTATAGTGCACTCAGTGTGAAATTTGAATGAAAGTGATACGTTAGTCGTTTGTCTGAATTCAAAAATAAAAAAAAGAATAGTTATTGAACAGTTTTGACTCGGAAAAAATAATACTGTGTGTTATAACAAATTGTATATTTTGCAGATGTAAGTTGTTTTTTTTTTATATTACAATAGTAGACGTATTAGTAAATCATATTTTTATGTATGTTCTACATCAGTACGTTGAGCTAACTTGTAAAAGAAACTATACCACTGTAGTAATTGCATAAAATGTCATCCCTTCTTTTTAAAAACCACTTCATTATTTTAAATAATTCTTTAAAAATAGAAATTTTTAAAGAAATTTTCAAACCTTAATTATTTTATTTTTCTTCTCAAAGTATTACAGGATTATGTACATTGGTTTCCTCAATTCTTCAGCTTGTATAATATAGAAATTGTATCCAACATTGTACCGATACATTTATCTTAAGTGCTAATTTAATAAAGAAAGCTTAAGTTTCTTTTCAAATTATGAATTGGCTGCAGTTCTGATAAATTGAAAATAAAATGATAAATTAAAATAATGTTATAAGCTTATCAGTATATCAAAGTCCTTAAAACTGTCAGTTATATTAAGTAAACAACTTATTTGCTTTAGAGATTTCTAATTTGTTTTTTCCCCACAAAGTTCCCAAATACCCCAGTTTTTTCCCCAAAACTCCCGGGTTTTTCCCCTTGGTTTTAAATTCCCGGGTTTTTTGCATCTCTACTACCAGACAATAGGATAAAGTCATAGGTGATGATAAAAGAGATAATCATGGTGTAGATCCCAAAGAACAGCATTTTGACAATGAACCCGAAATTTTTCCAATGGAATTCTTACATGCCCAAAATACTTTTATGGCCTCATGTGAGCAAAACTCAACATGCTTACTCTGGTTTAGTTTGATTTAATTACTTAAAGGAGATACCTTTTATAATGCTCTGTTATGATGCTAGAGATCTTTCAGGGCGAAATCCACCCCTTCTTCAGTAGCTACATGGTCTGTCTCTGTTGCCGAAACTGATCTTTCATCCCTCTTCTCCTTCCCGGTCTTGTTTTTCATAATGTGGCGCCACACTCCATCCAAATCGGCGCGCGACTCGTGCCCGTTACACGCTAAATCGTCCTTCATTATTTCTATTGTTTCACAGTAAAAAGCGTAATCGGGGTTGTTGTAATTTGCTAATTTTAAGGCCGGAAAGGAGAAGAGGGATGAAAGATCAGTTTCGGCAACAGAGACAGACCATGTAGCTACTGAAGAAGGGGCGGATTTCACCCTGAAAGATCTCTAGCATCATAACAGAGCATTATGAAAGGTATCTCCTTTAAGTAATTAAATTTAAGTTTGGTCTGTTTTTTAAAAGTTTTAAATTCTTAGTTTGATTTGTCAAAGATTACACCTAAGAACTTAACCTCATTTAAGCAACAGCTTATTTCTCAGGCAGTAGACATCACCAAGATTTAGATATCTCCTCCTGAAGAAAGCAACAAGGCTTACCTTAGATAGATTGACATATAAGCCCAAATCAGAGTACCATTCATAATATCACTCAGAGACAGAATATGGACTGACAAAGAATCGACAACAATGCACCACAGAATAGGAGAAAGCACTCTTCCCTGTGAACAACCAGTGCTAGTATGAACCTTCATGCAAGTACCCATAAGAGGGATACAAACATACCTAGAAGAGAACAAATTAGCAATTCATCTAATAATAATATTAGTGTTCCTCCAATCAAGAGCACTAATGATAGTATCAAAAGAGGCCTTATCAAATGCCCTTTTAATATCAAGAAAAGCAACAAGGGCAGTTTCTTTATCTTTAATGCATTTTTCCAAAAGAAAGTACAGTTCATACATCATACAATGTAGTATTAGTAGATCAAGATCTTACAGGTTGGTAAGCATGCTGTGAGGAAGATAGTTGCCTATGAACAAGAACAAAATCCTTGAGGTATCTCCCACAACAAGCTTCTCGCTTCTGTATTGCTTTCAATAAAAAAAGAAGAGAGAATAATAGGCCTAAAGGATTTGGCCTCAAATTATTTATCCTTCCAAGGTATAGGAATGAAAATCACCCTAGTTTTCTTCGAAGACTGAGGTATATACCCATAAGCAATGCAAGAATGAAAAATTCTGCAAAGAATGAGGGAAGAAAATTAATACCCTTGATAAGAAGCACAGGAATGATGCCATCCATCTCCAGCAACTTGAAGAGTTCAAAAGATTTAGTAGCCCAGATGACCTTTTTTTTTGTAACCACCAGTTTAGCAGCTTCACAATTGTTCTTACCAAAGGTATGCAAAAAGAAATAGCTATGCATTATCATCAGTAGCTCAGAGACTGGAAAATGAACTTGCAGCAGTTCAGCTAGAGTCTCTTCCCTCAACTCATTGTACCTACCAGTAGGAAGTCGAATAGCATTGAGACTAGCTATAATTTCTTGTTAAAATTTTTTCCACCTTAGCAGTTACAGAAATATTAATGACATCACAGAAAGACTGCTAAGAATGTTTCTTAGCAGCCCTAATAGCCTTATTGTAGGTAGTGAGGGTATCCCAATAGGCCTGCCACACACCAGACTTCTTAGTTCTGTTAAAGAGCTTCTATTAGGTTGAGTCAAAAGTTTGTCCGTTTTCTAATCATTTATTAAAAGTCAAAAGGTATAACAATTATAACAGATTTTCATTAACAGATTCATCATTATTTTCAACAACCATTTTCCAACGTGACTACATTATTGAAATTCCACAGTTGTAAAAAGCCGCTGGTTTTTCCTCGAAGAAGTCGGCAATGCCTTGCCGGAGGTCGTATTCGTTGTTGAAGCGCCGTCCACGCATAAAATAACCTGAATAAACGCTAATCTGTAGGCTCGCAATGTCTTGGCTATGTTGCGGGTGAGGGAGAAGTTCTCAGGCAAACTCTTTTAGCTTCTCACGTGTCTGGTTTGATACCTGTGGCAGTGATACCAGATGGTCGAAAATTATTTCCCCAAACAGGTCTTAAAATTTCCCCAAATCAGGGTTTTTTTTTTTCGAAAAAATCTCCAACTTGATTTCTACTAAAAAGGGAAAATAAAAGTTTTTTCAAAAAAAAAAAAAAAAAAAAAAAAAAATATCAAGCAGATATTTTTGATTTGGGCTCAGATTTTTCCCAAAATGAAGGCAATTTTTGAAAAAAAATCTCCAAATAACAATAAAGCTATTGAAAGTCTCTAGTGGTATGGATAAATCATTATGTTGCCAACATTGACAGAAAGTTGAAGAACTCCCCAGATTTATCCCCAAAAATTTTAGAATTCCCCTAAAAAGTCCCCACAAACATTTGGTCCCCAAAATTGTCCCCAGAAGCCTCAAAAATCCCCAATCTGGCATCACTGACCTGTGGTCATCAATGTTGCCAGATCTGATGGATTTTTTATTCAATAATTTTTAATTGTAACGTTTACCTAATCAATTCAAGAATAATCGTCAATGTTATATGTCAAATACCACTTTTTAAAATTATTGGTGACTGTTGAATAAAAGATCCGCCATATCTGGCAACACTGGTCATGCGTTGCCTTGTTGGAAGAAAACTCGAGCTTAATTAGAGCCTTTTTTGACGAGTTTCTGTTGAATGTGGTCTAACTGAGTGCAATAAACATCTGAGTTCATTATTTGTCTTTGAGGAAGAAGATCCCAAAGAACAATTCCTGTCGACATCCAAAAAACGCACAAAAGTGCATTTTTTGAATACATCCCAGGTTGTATCCAAAATAGGATACAACTTCAGTCCTAACTCCAAGCTGAAGTGGGCTGAGCCACTGACATCCGGCTTTTTTGTTGTCGTTTGCAGAGCCAGATTATGGAACGGGCACACGGGGCACTGGCCCAGGGCCTCCATATTTTAGGGACCTCATTTCCAAAAATTGAGAAGTAAAAATTTTTATTACATGTATAGTATTAAAAACAAAAATCAATTAAATTTTTCTTTCTATATTTTATTAGAGAGCTTAAACAATTATTAAATTTTGTGACTAGTTTCCTAAACATTGGCTGATCAATGTGCTTCAGTTTTTCATGTCTTGAACATAAAATTAATGATTTTGTTATAGGTTGCTAAAAAAAATAAGAAAATAGAAGGCATAATTGAAGGAAAAATTTAAAAATGCACTATTTTTATTTACTTATTTTTGTTTTTGAGAATGGGTTCTTTTGGCGAACTCTTTTGAGCAGGCTAAGGGGGCCTCAAAATAGCATCAGTGCCCCGGGTCTTCACAGGGCCCGATTAAGCTTTGAAGCTAGGGGAAGCTCAGTATAATTTCGGGGCCCTCTTTCATTTCAGAAAATCTTGTTTTCCTGTTACATATTGTAATATAAAAATACTATAGACCAAAAATTAGTGTGTGTTTATAGTTATTTTTTTTTCATTCATATATCTGGGTGGTTTCTACACACAAAATTAAAATCGTATAACTTATTAATTAAGAACATTCAGATTTTTGAGGTTAAATAATAGATTTTTCCCGAAATAGTGAGTATTGTTATCTTATTAATATTATCTTATTGTTATCTTATTAATATCTTGCTTTAGGCGAATTTTCTCAGAAAATTTCAATCTCAGTATGAAAATATAAAACAGAAAATTCAAGGCCCGGTTTTTAGTCATTTTGGGGGCCCTTTTTAAATTTTACAGGGGAAGCTTGTGCTTCCCGAGCCTTTTGGGTAATCAGGCCCTGGGTCTTCAAAAGACATAGTCGGGCCCTGGTCATATATACCCACTTCTCATCACAGGTAAGAATTCGGCACCATCCACGTCAGCTAAACTTTCGCAGCAACGACTGACAGATTGATTTTTCGCTAATATTTTTGCATTTCATTGAGCTCATGTGGTACCATTTGACCACGCAATGGTAATCTTACCAATTTTGTGAAGATGTCGATTGACAGTTGACTGAGAAGTTCAAAAATCTTGCGCTAATTTTTGTGTGGTTTGAGTCGGATCGGCTTCAATCGCAGAGTAAAGCTCTTTCATTGGTTGTCGCCCAGAACGTTTGTTATGGCTGCGGTGCGTATTCCTTGAACGAAACTTTACATACCAGCGTCCACATGTTCTTTCATTTACTGACTTTCTACCAAATGTTGCACATATGCTACGATTTGCTTTAGTTGCATTGTGGCCTTGTTTGAACTCGTGGAAGATTAGGCTGTGGATATTTTCTCGATTTTTTGACGTATTTGATCTTATTTAAAGAGTAATATTTGCAAAAAAATAATATAAACATAACAACTAAATACATCATTTTGATCAGCAGAAAATGAGCTTTCAAAATATATATGACATTTGCATTACAACTTTAATGTAACATATTTATTTATACGCAAACAAAAAGCGAGCACAACTTTTGACTCAATGAAATACATTCCTTGTGTAAATAACTAGGCTCAGAAGACCACCAACGAATGCATCTTGGGGAGCTAGTGACCATAAGCTTACATCTACCATGACAAGAATTCAGAATGATCTGTTGCATCTGGTCAAGAGCCAACTCGATATCATCAATAAAGTTGAACTTACCAGAGAAGGTGGAAGGAACTCTTTTGAGAATCTTTTTAAAAGAATCCCAATCAGTAGACCTTGGATTCCTCTTTTCTACCTTTACATGGTAAAGGCCTTTAACTAAAAAAGTGGTCAATTGCTGATCAGAAGCTTTAACTGCATCAGAAACCTTTCAACCAGAAATGTACTCTAAGCATAAGGAGTTACACAGAATCATAACAATAACCTCTCTTCAACTAACAGTAACAAAAGTAGGTTCATTGTTTCTGTTAAGGATACACAAGCTGTAAAATAAAATGTGACCCATCAGCATGTTCCCATGCTTGTTGCAATCACTACTTCCCCACATAGTATAGTGAGCATCTGCATCACAACCAAAGAGGAGCAAAAAGTTTGAACAACAATAACTGAAAATATTCTTAGCCAAATCAAAGGGTCTGTCTGCTCATAAGGAAGATAGGCAAAGACAAAATCAACAGTTGCAACCCTAACTGCAACTAGATCCTTATTCAGGAAGCTAACAAGGTTAAAGACATTAAGTTCAGACCTAGCAATAATTCATGCCCTGGGTGTATTGCAAATGTGTTATAAAAAATTATTGAAACCTTTGACGCTAAGACCAGTGATTTTACCATCATTGGTCCAAAGCTTTTGAATAAGAGCAATATCGAATTTTCCATCAATCAGCCTCTTAGAGAGAAGAGCTAAAATGACCCGGCTGTGATGTAGATTCTACTGGCCAACTCTAATCTCATCCATAACAAGAGAAACAGAGCCAGCCAGGTGGAAATTACCTATCATGGCCTGACTCAGACAGAGAATCCTTCTGCAACAACTCCAATGCCTTATCAATCTTGTGCAATGACTGCGACGAGTCAGGTTGTAAAGTGCCCTCTGTCCCGGATTCTAGCACAAGATCAGACAAGCCTAGAGCATTGCCAAAGGTACTCATCTTACAGGAATCTAAAGGGGAAGGAATCACTTTAACTACAGAAAACATCTTAGAATCAGACATTTATATTATCATTATCATTTTTTACATTATCTTTTCATAGGGTTTTCCAGAGAAGTCCTGGAAACTTCGATGAATTAAAACAGATCATAACTGATGAAGAACACCAACAAAGCTGCGAAGTGTGTCAACAAACTTGGTCCGACATGTTCATGTTTGCTTTCAAAATGGTGGCGAACATTTTCAACCTTTTCTGTAAAGAATAATAATGTAAAAAATTTGAATTAAATTATGTTTTTCAAAAATAAAATTATCACAGGATTAAGTAAGACTGTGCGTCTCCATTTTTGTTTTAACTCACAAATAAAGTTGTAACAGTCCAACAGTGTTAAAAATTGTCTCCCACACTTAAACAATATTCAAACAATTATACTTTAGTGTTAGAATAGTTGCCACACCCGTCAGATTTAAGGGTAATAAGAAAAACCAACGGGTACTCTTTTAAACTGATCACACGGTATATATATATATATATACACAATAAAAACTCAAAACTATGTAAAACAAGTGTAAAATCCAAAAATAAAAATAAATAAATAAATAAAACAGAAATAACAAGAAGGAGCAGATGCCGCTATGTACCATTTATTACAAAAAGAAAGAAAAAGAAGAGAAAAAAAATGAAAATGAAAGAAGAAAATGAAGAATGTTTTTGGTTAAAAACATAACTATAATTTTAAATATTAATAAATAAATAATCATAACATAGATATTATATACAATTTAAGATTAATTCTCAAGCTGACGAATACTTAGTTATTTGAATAAAAATCCTGATGACGAATACTATCCGCGATTGTAATGAAATGCTCGCCCTCTGGTGGGCTAAGGTGAAATTACAATAAACTTGCTTTAATTCGAATTCCATTAAGCCGCCATTGCTAGCCGATGTTTAGTTTCACATATATTTATTGATTAAAAATGAATAAATCCGATAAAAAATATAACACTTACTGTTGTGTGCTACAATGTAATTCCAAAGGATCAAGAAATCCAGAATTAAGCTTCCATTTATTTCCAAATGGCAAATTTAAAATTTGAGTTGCTTCGTCTAATGGAAGTAAAGAATTAATCAGATGATTTGAAACTAATATTTGTTCAGCTTCAGTTAAAAATCTACTTCCGATCGAACTTTGAATAAACTGAAATATTTTTTTCCAAAAGCAATCAATTTTCCTTGATGTAATGACGGAGAAATTATAGTACGAATATTAAGTAGAATAACATAAAGAATACACGTGGCTATTATATTTACTAACAACTGCAGTTCAGAAAGCGCCGTCTATCGATCATTACAAACGCGGATACATTGCTTTCGGTTAATAAAATAAGTTATTTTTTTTAACTTTAGAATAACTTACACATACATTAAAATTCAATTCTTAATATATATATATACTAGCTGACCCGTCCGGCTTCGCACTGATGAACAAATTTTAGTTAAAGATGGATTGATATGTAAAAAATCAAGAAATATATCAGTTTATATGTTATAATCAGGCAATATTATTAACTGGAAAGTCAAAATATAATTTTACAATTATTTTTTTTAATTAGTTGTTAAATGTTGGCAATTTTTACTTAATGCTATTTATTTATTTATTTCATAAAAAGAAACATTTCTTTACTCATGAATAAAAAATATTGAAAAATAAACCTATGACATGAAAATGTTTTTGATAAAATTGACGTCATAATAGCTTTAATTATTATTTATTTTTTCATTTCGCAAATATATTTAATTTTTTCCATAATTGATTATTATTTTAATAATGTATATTAAAGGAGAAATCAATAATATGAAACAATATTCGTACAATATATACTATTACAGAATCTGGTGTGAAACAACCACACGACTTCCATTACCCACTATTACACGTAATATATACAATTTTTTGGAGATATTACTTGCATTTTTTGAGATTTTCGAGTAAGAGAAACTTGATACACGTATAAAGACACATACAACAGAGTTTGCATAGCGAGTTAAAAAATAAGGGGAAAAAAATAGATAGTTATTTTTTTAAACACGAATTTCCGAGATCTAAAACTGAACTACCTAATCAGGATGACCGTTAATATTCCTGTAATAAGCACGTAATACTTGAGAAAGGTTATCTAAATTGGATTAAAGAAAAAATTTTCAAGAATACGTTAGAGCCGTTTTTGAGATACCAACTTTTACCAAAACTTAACATACTCAATTATTGACCTAAAAACAATAATTACATACAAAAGGATATTTAATAGGAAGTTAACATGGCGAGTTTGAAAAAAATCCGTACAGGCGTTTATAAAGGAACGCACTTGCGAAGTCTGAAATTGAGCTGTTTATAGAGGACGCCTATCAATTTTCCTGAACTAAGCAACTTTTCAATCGAAAGGGCATCTAATATATTATTTATATAGCAACTTTGAAGAAAATCATTAGAGGTGTTTTTGAATATGGGCTTAGGGTCCCATTTCTGGTTTTCGATGACCCAATTCCGGTTTTTCAATTTTCACGAAAATTTGGAAAATTTATCTGTA
Organism: Salticus scenicus; assembly: GCA_963930645.1. Lineage (NCBI taxonomy): Eukaryota > Metazoa > Arthropoda > Arachnida > Araneae > Salticidae > Salticus > Salticus scenicus. Next base: position 44,104,210 of record OZ005662.1, read on the forward strand.
CACCAGACCTGAATCACTTGTGAAGTTTAGTAGTTCTATTTTTATTAGTTTTGGAGATATGACAGCCAGAAGATTACACACACACGTGCACATATACACACACACTGACCAATTGCCAAAACCTATACAATACTTCCACTACCTACGGTAGTAGGGTAATTGAAGTAAACACATACATCTCGTATTTACTACGATAATATACAGATTTTCGTATTACGTTTTCGATCGCCAAATACAAAAATCGCCAATGACGATAGATATCAAATCTATGCTTTGTTTTCAATTAAAATATTGAAAATTTTAATTAAAAATTTATTTTACCAAAATTTATTATAGCTTCTAGCACTTAGAGAGAGACAGTGTAACTTTTGATTATTGAAAGAAAAAAAAAAAAAAAGCAATCGGCTTTTTAGTTCTAGCGATCGTTCTCTACATATGCATATAAACCTTTCTTTCTTTTATATTAGTATAGCTATAGAGCATAGGTATATTAAATAGGTTTCCAGTCAACATAATGTAACTCAAATAATTAAATGCTATTTACATTTCAGTAATGGCTGTATGCGCTATGTATATTGAGCTACTTGCCATAACTGTTAGTTGCTAAAAATAGTCGCCAAATAAATTTAAACATCTCAATACGCAAGCGAAGTATGACATCACTGACCGCCCGTGGATGCAAGAAAAAGATTTTCCATGTTAATCGCTCATTGGATTTTTTTTATTTTTTTTTTTTTATTAAAATTCTAGAAGAATTGTTTCCCGATTTTAATCCTCATATTTGGGTATAGATATGTATTAGTTATTGTATGCATGCGTTAGATTGAGTTATTTTGCTGTCAAATTGACAAAATTTTAATTTTAAATTTCAAAACTGTCACCCTTGGCGTTTTTTGTATTTGGCGATCAAAAACGTAATACGAAAATATACATGCCAGATGTATATTTTCGTAATATGTATTGTACGAAATATTGTTTCATATTATTCGTTACACTCTTAATGTAAGTTTTTAAAATAACCATGATTTTTGAAAGGAATTAAATTATATTCGCCAGATAATTTGGCGATATTTTTTTTTTCTGCCAAGGATGACGGATATCAAATCTATTCCGCTGCAACATATTAGTATATTATATCAGGTACTTTATTTAGACATTTGAAAACAAATTTGACTTCAAATTATGATAGAATATTTATCCTTTCCCTTTTAATTAGTTTATTAGTTGGATGTTTATTGTGTAAATATCATCCTTTGAAATGAAATGTTTATGTTTTCAATCGAATATGGAAATTTGCCATTTTTTTTTTCTAGAGTTTTGAAATTTAAAATTCCAATTTTATCAATTTTACAAGAAAAACAATTTAATCTAACGGATGCACATGATAACTAATACATATCTATATCCAAATATGGGGATTAAAATGGGGAAATAATTTTCCTCGATCTTTATTATTTTTTTACAAAAAATCCAGTTCACTTTTTATATTATTGTTCGCGTGAAAATATATTTTATTATATGTCTAAAAATAAATTAATTCGTAAATCTTTTTGGCAACAATTATAAATTAAAATAAATAATATTATAAAATAGAATTTCTTATTTTATTTTATTTTATTTATTTATTTATTTTTAAATTCCAATTTCGTTTACACACATCAGTTTAAACCACGGAGTAATAAAGACTCCGTGGTTTAAACATTGATGCTTAGATTTATATCATATCATATCAAATTAAATTATTAGAAAAATAAACACTTTTAATTCTATAATGACGTCAGATTTAACGTGTAAGTTTAACAATTAAAAAAGCTTTATATGAATTTCAATTTAATGCACGTGCAAATATATTTCTTTTCTTTTCACGTCAAGATATTTTAAAAACGAAATGAATATGTAAATGTTTCTTTTATGTTGGCAGCAGCTAATTTTTTTAATATTTCATTATTTCCATTTCTATTACGGCTTCTATAGAGCATTTCCTCGTGACGTCTGCTGTTTGGCAAAAAAGCACGCTCGACTTTCCCGCGCCCCGCCCACCATTGATACTATATTGGTGATCCGCCATCGCTATGCTTTTCCCAAGCCTTTTTGCCAACCACTCATAAAAGTTGAGATGTTTGTTTACAAACAAGGAACTGCCCTATGGGGATTTTAATTAAAATGCTCAGATTTTAAACTAAAATTTATTTTATCAAAATTAAATATAGCCTATAACAATATGGCATACTGTAGCTTTCGGTCAGTGAAAGAAGTTTTTAAATCGGTTCAGTAGTTTCAGAGATTACCCTCCACAAACAAACAATTTTTTGCGCTTTATATAATGATATAGAAGATATAGATATATATAGAGAGAGATTATTGATTTGTGGTTCATTCAAGCCCCCCAACCTTCTTTAAAAAAAGAAAAAAAAAAAAAAAAAAAAAAAAAAAAAAAAAACTTTTTAACATTTTCATATTGTAAACTTTTAGTGGAAAACATGGGAAATAACTTTTAAACTTCATAAATTTTTGTTGCAATTTTAGCACTTTATAAACACTACTTTTTATTCTGTAAACTTAAAGAAAAGAGAGAGAGGGAGAGAGTGGCAGGGCATAAAAAGAGGAGTGTGATAAATTCTGTTACATTTGTTAATGTATAATTAGGACATGCATAAAATCAAAAAGAAGGCAGCCGTATGCATTCTTAAAGTGGGTGGGTGGTATGGTGCTGGCAACCTATTCTAAGGAAACTGGCTTGGCACTGGGATTTCCTCCTGGGAGGAGGCGGTCTTTCTGAAGGATCCTAGTACGTATTCTCATAAGTTTCAGAGAATTCCGGGGAAAACTTGGATTGTCTAGAGCGACGAGCCCGAACTGGATTCGAACCCGGTATTCCCGGTCTATCAAATTCGAAATAAAATCTCTAAAACACTGGTGGGGTTTTGAAGGTGCAGAAAAATTTATGCTGGAAAAGGAAATTTTGACAGACTTGAGGATTTTCGGCCGACAAGATATCGGCGCCTGTCAACTCACTTGCACTGTATTGAGAAATACATCGGCTCAGCTCAGCCGTTCCATCACTATTTTATTAGTGCCACTTTAGGATTAAGCACTACTGGAGCAGTGAAACATGGCATAACAGTATTGGTTGCAGCTAAATTGGAACCTTTTTTCCGTTGAAACATACCATTTTATTTTTAATATTATAGTACTACTGACTTGTTTAAAACGACTCATAAAAGAATTCCAAACTCTTACGATCTATGACACGCATTTTTCTAAAGCCTGTTTAAAAACTTTTGTACATGCATAGCAAAATTAACATGTGTTATTCATAAATACAAAAGCGTACTTTCTGCAGAGTGTGGCATAATTAACAGTCAGTTTTACACAGCTACACAAATATATTCAGATACATTTTAAGCTATAAGTATAGAAATTGGCCTTAATGCATTTCTATTTACGTGTTTATAACATTTTTTAATTAAGTTAAAAAGGGTTTTTGACTTCAGTTCTTCTACTGTTTGTCTTTCCATCTACGTCTGTTTATCCATTCGTATTTCCGTAAATATTTTTAGTATGCCTAGAAATTTATTTATGTAACTCAAGTTCACTCTAGCTAAAACACCTCCTTTACTGAAAATGTTTTGAATAGCATTACCGGTTTCTGCATGCTAACTCACAAAAAATTCCATTGTATTATGGTCTGTGCGAAGCATTTTTTTTTTCTTTTTAAGCGTATCTCTCTATATATAATCGTTCTTCCTGACTGACTGACTGACTGACTGAGGGGGTGATTCATCATCGCCCAGACCAAACCCCTGGACCTAGAAGCATGAAATTTTGTGACAATATTCGTTCTATGACGTAGGCATCCACTAAGAAGCGATTTTACAAAATTCGCCCCCCCAGGGGGGGGAGGGGGGGCAAAACGTGATTTCACAAAATCTTTCGTATCTCAAACAAAAAAACAGATATCCGTAAAATTTTTGCTTTAAAATATAGCTAATACAAATGTCTAAAAACTAATATCTGGAATTTTCAAAATTCGGTCCCCAAGGGGGGCGGTGGGGCAAAACGTGATTTCACATGCGTAAAACGTGATTTCGCATAATCCTATATATCTCAAACAAAAAAATAGATATACGTGAAATTTTTGCTCTAAAATATAGCTAATGCAAATATCTAAAAACCAATTTCTGGAATTTTAGAAATTCAGTCCCCAGGTGGGGCATCAGGGGGGGGGGGCTATGGGGCAAAAACAAATATAAATACAGTTAGGCCGTTCAAAATTGATACAGATAGGTTTTAGAGGCCTGCAAGTCGAATGAGGATATTTTCGATAGTGTAAAGTTATTAGGAGGGGCAGAAAAAGGGAGGGGAGAGGGGGGGGGGGCAAAAAATAAAAATAGATCGTTCAAAATTGGTATTTTGAGGTTTTCGATACTTACAAATCGATTGCGGATATTTTCGAATTTGTAAAATTATTAGTTGGGGAGGGAAGGGGGTTGGGTGGTAAGGGGGGGGCTATGGGCAAAAACAAATAGAAATACAGTTAGGCCGTTCAAAATTGGTACAGATAGGTTTTAGAGGCCTGCAAGTCGAATGGGGATATTTTCGAAAGTGTAAAGTTATTAGGAGGGCCGGGAAGGGGGGGGGGTAGAGGGGCAAAAAAAATAAAATAGAGTTAGATCATTCAAAATTGGTACATAGAGGTTTCCAATACCTACAAATCGATTGCGGATATTTTCGAATTTTTAAGATTATTGGGAGGGGCGGGAAGGGGGGGGGGAGCAGAGGGGCAAAAAAATAAAAATAGAGATATATCGTTCAAAACTGGTGCATAAAGGTTTTTGATACTTACAAATCGATTGCGGATTTTTTAAAATTTGTAAAATTATTAGGATAGACAGGAGGGGGGGGGCGAAGGGGGAAAATAATAGAAATAAGAGTTAGAGCATTTTGGGAATTTTTTCCGAAGGCAGTGCGACATTCCCCTGTGCGACATTTTTCCTAATCAGATTTTGTTTCTCTCTCTCTTTTTTTTTTTTTTTCACGTTATAAAAATTAATGCAATTTTGAGAATTCAGTCATTATAGTGATTCTTTTAAAAATAGGGACCAGCGAAGCGTGCGTCGCCTGCTAGTTGAAATATATTTTTATACTGCTTGTTCGTGCTCAGATTATGGGCTGGACTGTGAAATTCGTGTAAGAATTAATATACGTGACAATTAAATACATGAACACAGTATTTTATTAACACTTGGTAATTTACATATATAAAGTTATTAAAGAATGACATATTAGTCATATTTTCAAAAAAGTTGACACCACAGTCAACTTAAGCAATGAAGGTGAACCATATCACCTGTACAAAGAAGATCGAAGGAGTATATGTTATAGTTGGCAGCAAAATTATTCGAGCGCTAGCAGTAATTCCTATATATATAATATATATAAGTAGCTGCTAAATGGGGCTACGAAAACAGTGGCGCGGTGGCGCTCACGTGACCGGAAGTGGGCGTGGCCGGAAGGGGTGTGGTAATGACGTCATCGAGTTGAGTTGAGTTGTAGCGTGCTGATGTTGAGTTGTAGGGGTGCTGAATAGGTTTTAATTTAGGGAATGGCAACACTAAATTACGTTTTTAATGAAGTGGCAACACTTTGGTTTGGGAGTAGGAGATATTTTAACTGTGACCGGGAGGAAATAAATTTCGAAATCGGTTTTGCCAACATAGACGTTCGGCAGTTGTAAAGTTCGTACGCGTGCATGTAGCATCGTATTGTCACTTGCTCGAATTTCTTTGCTAAAATTAACCTCATATATTTTTGAAATGAAACGATCATCTAGTGATTTAAATACTTCTTCCAAAAAGATGTGTTTCGGCGAAGAGCCTGATAATAATGTTTCAACGTCGAATATGGAAATACCGGATAACTTTTTTCACTTAGGTGGTGATAATTATGTGGTTGTGTCGGACTTTTCTGATGTGATGAGGATACATATTAGAAAATTTTGGAGAAACAAGTATGGACGACTTATACCTACGAAGACTGGTGTTACTCTTTCTCCGTTTCTATGGCAGTCTCTTGCAAACAAGTTTGAATTTTTAGGCTCACCATCTATTTCTTCTAAAAGTGAACTTATTGAGGAGCAGTTAATACTTTCAACAGTAAGCATTGAAGATTCACTGCATGTCACTCTTCAACGTTTTTTTCAGCAAAAGGACTTTGTTCGTGTCTTTGTTCCAACTGTATGCATTCTAACAGAAAGTGAATGGGAAACTTTGCGCAATATTCATAAAAATGTGACTGTTTTTATCATCAAGGAACTGTTCTGCAAAATATTCCCTAAAATTATCATGAAAGAAGTGGATACGCAAAAGTCACCGTCTGCAAGTGTGTTAGAAACAGGCAATGATGATGCTGAAATGGTACTGACAACCTCTTTGATAGAACTTTTGAAATGTCATTTGAACGTTAGCATTAATGATGCATTTCAGTGCTTTGGTTGTGAGGAAGAATTGGGAAATCAACTAGGACATGATTGTATGACAATGAATTTTGATCGCAGACTGCATCGCTATGGTAATATAGCTATATTTTCTATGGACTTAGAACTTTTAGCACGAGAATTTGTGCAACAAAATGCCCAGATTGTTAGCTATGTTACTGACAATTTTATCAAAAGTTTAGATATGTCGCGCTTGATTGAAAGCGCAAAAGAATTATATATTGCTTCTGATCCTTGTCCTGATCGTATGTTCTAAATAAATTATTTTAAATTTAATTTTATGTGTCTGTTTTATTTTATGTATTGTGTGTTTTGTTTGACTTAATTTAATACCATGGTTATTTTTAGACTTAAGTTTAACTAATAGTAAAAGAATTATGATTTTTTTTTTCCAATATTAAAAATTTATTTAAAAGAAGTCAACTTAAAACTTTCATTCCATTAGTACGTGTGACTTCATTACGTGCGCTACTCTTTTAATAGCTTTAAAATTAATATGATTATAATTTATGAGTGAAATGAATTTAAATAAGGTTTATGAAACACCTGAACACCCGGGAAGTTTTTCCAGCTTGGAAGCTTTATATCGAGCAACAAGCGGTAAATTTTCAAAGCCTTATATTCGAAAATGGTTAGAGAGTAAAGATTCTTATACTTTACATAAGCCTGTGAGGAAAAAATTCAGAAGAAATCGAGTAATGGTTGGTAAAATTAATCAACAGTTTCAAGCTGATTTGGTTGATATGCAATCTTTATCCAAATATAATGATGGTTATAGGTACTTACTAACCTGCATCGACGTATTATCGAAGTATGCTTGGGCTATCCCATTATTCGATAAAAAAGCTGAAACGATTGTGTCCGCTTTTGAATTGATATTTTCTGAGCGTATACCGCGTAAATTACAGACAGACGCTGGTCGAGAATTTACAAATAATCTGTTGCAAAAGTATTTGAAAAATAAGAACATTTCATTTTTTACAACGAATAACAACACGAAAGCATCCATTGTGGAACGATTCAATCGAACCCTAAAAACTCGGATGTGGAAGTACTTTACCGAAAAAAATACTTATAAGTATGTAGATATTATTACAAAATTAGTAACGAGTTATAATCATACCTGGCACCGCAGTATTCGGATGGAACCTGCAGCCGTGTCGAAGAAAAATCAAAGCATTGTTTTGAAAAATCTTTACGGTAACAAATTATTACCAAAATCTACGCCAAAATTAAAAGTAGGAGATACTGTTCGAATCAGCAAAGAAAAACTATATTTTGAAAAAGGGTATGAGCAAAACTGGACGCGAGAACTATTTACGATCAGTCAGATAATTCGTAGAAACCCCATCGTTTATAAACTAAAAGATATGGCTGGTGAAGAAATTCAAGGTACATTTTATGAACAAGAATTGCAAAAAATAACAGATACGGGTTATTATCCTATAGAGAAAGTTATAAAAGAGAGGAGAAAAAATGGAAAGACTCAGTACTTTGTCAAATTTAAAGATTATCCGGAAAAATTTAATATGTGGGTGGATAAAATAAAATCTTTATAAAGTTAAAACATATCTTTAATCATTTCAGTTACAAATATGTCTTTCTACGTGACACTCATAAGTGACAGCTCTAGAACATTTTTCTCCGAAAATAAAATTTCCCATTTTTTCACACAACTTCCATCGCCTATAAATTTAAACAGTGGAGAATGGGAAGTCGGTTTGGTAGATTTGATTTATCCTCATACGTGGTATAACATAAGATCTGAAAATAATCATAATGTATTTGGATTTGATTTGGGTGATGGGAAAACAGTGGCCAGGAAAGTTCCCCCAGGTTGTTATGAAACTATACCCGATCTTATTAAAGCTATGTATGCACCTTCGCATCAAAATAAAATAGAATTTAAATATAACTCCGTCACAAAGAGGGTCAAGATTAAACTAGACGAAAATTGTAAAGTGATTTTATATGAAGGCATAGCAGAACTACTAGGTTTTGAAGCCGGAGAATATAGCGATGTCATTGAAAGTCCTTTTATTGCTGATCCAACAGCATCATTTCCTATAATATATGTTTATTGTGATCTAGTAGAGCCTCAAATAGTCGGTGACACGCAAGCCCCTCTGCTAAGAATTGTGAAAGTGGAAGGGAAAGACGGCGAGGTGGTGAATGCGCATTATGTTAGACCGCGTTACGTACCTGTTATCCGCAGACATTTTCAAACAATTGAAATTGCTTTAAGACTACATTCCGGTGAATTCGTACCTTTTGAAAGAGGAAGAGTGATAGCTGTTCTTCATTTTAGAATGAAACAAATAGTATAAAAGAAGATATCATAAAACAACTTCTTTATTAGTGATTTCGTGCTGAGGCAAACATGTTGGTTCCCTACAAGTGTTGCGTTAAGAACTTTGAGGAATATTACATAAACCAAGCTGGAAGTGGTCTAGACTATTATAAAGGTCAATCCTTCCAAAAAGGTTATGGCATAGGAGGCTGGTTTAAAAAACTGTTTCGTACGGCCCTACCTTTTATAACCAAAGGTGCCAAATCAGTTGGTAAAGAAGTTTTAAGAACTGGAACCCAAATAGCAGGAGATTTGTTAGAGGGTCGAGACATTCGAGAATCTGCAGAAATGAGAACGAAAGAGACTGGACGAAAATTAGCCAAGAAAGCAATAAAAACAGCCGATGAAATGCTAGGACAAGGAAAAAAGTATAAAAGAAAAAGAAAATTGGTGAATCGATACACTTTTATAAAACCAAGGAAAGTGAAAAGACGTGACATTTTTGATCCATAAAAAAAATGGCATTTTTACTAAAAGATTCTCCAGAGTGTGCTAAATCAGAATTGAATTTGTTTACTCTTCCACCTACCCAAACTGTCATCGAAAAAGGGCACTGGGTTCAGTATCACCCAATAGCTAATTCTTCGGATGGAGGCCCCGTCGAATTTTTGATATCCGGCAGTGGAGAAGATTACATTGATTTATCTGAAACCCGGATCTACGCGAAAGTTAAAATTGTAGATTCCGATGGAAAAAACATTAAAAAAATAATAACTTCTAAGACTGATGGAAGCACTGTTGGGAATAAAATAGGACCAGTCAATCTTTTTCTACATTCTTTATTTTCTCAAGTAGATGTGAGTTTAAACGAAAGAGTGGTTTCTTCCAGCGACAATACTTATGCATACAGGGCCTATATAGAGACTTTACTAAACAATGGTTATGACAGCAAAACATCACAACTTACGTCAGAACTTTATTATAAAGACACGGCAGGCAAAATGAACGTTTATGAAGAAAACGGCGAAAATATAAACGAGGGTTTTGTTAAGCGAGCAAATCTATTTAAAGAAAACACCTCTGTTGACATGATGGGTCGTTTACATGTGGATATATTCAATCAAGATCGACTTCTGCTTAATTTAGTTGACGTTAAAGTTAAACTGATAAGAAATAAACCCGAATTTTGTCTAATGGGGGAAGGTGATTATAAAATTGTTTTCGAGCATATATCTCTTTTCGCACGCAAAGTGAAAATAAATCCCGCAGTTGCAATAAGTCATGCCAAAGCTTTAGAAAAAACATCTGCAAAATATCCAATTGATAGAGTAGTGTGTAAAGTATTCGCTATTCCTCAGTCAAGCTATTCCTTTGTTCAAGACAATGTTTTCTCAGGTCAGATGCCTAAACGTCTAGTTTTAGCATGTGTAGATAATGATGCTTTTAATGGAAACTATAAAAAGTATCCTTTCGAGTTTAATCATTACGGAATAAGTTTCATTGGAGTTTATGTGGATGGTCAGCCTGTACCTCACCAACCTATGCAGCTAGATTTTGATAAAGGAAATTATATACAAGCGTATCAAAATTTGTTCTTGAATTCTGAAGGTCTCTACATATCTAGAACTGAATTTGCCGAAGGCTACACTTTATTTATGTTTGATTTATCCCCCGATCTGTGCGATGGTGAACATTTCAATTTAATACGGCACAGCAATTTGCGAATAGAATTAAAGTTTAACAAGTCACTTGAACAAACGATATCTCTGATAGTTTTCGCCGAATTCGAATCACTGATAGAGATTAATAAAACTAGAAACGTGCTATTCGATTTCGGTAATTAATGTATGCTACTCAGATTAATCGCATTTTGAGTAATGATAAATATGCTGGTAAGCATTTTACGGGAGTTTTTCCCGCAGATCACCTGCCTCCAGTGAAAACAGGAACAGCTTTTATTGTGAACACGGATTCCCATGAAGAAAAAGGCTCCCACTGGTTAGCAATGTATATTCAAGATAAAGATACTTTAGAATTTTTTGACTCTTTTGGATTTTCACCTTCGACATATCAGCCCTTCATCTCAAAGTATGCAAGTCAATTTAAACATGTGAAATGGAACGAAATATCATTTCAAAGCCCAACATCTAATGTATGTGGACAATACTGTACTTACTACTTGCTTAAAAGATGTAATGGCTTTTCTATGGAATATATACTTCATGTTTTAAAGAGTTCAAAAAATAATGATATTGTCTTGTATAAATTTTTTAAGAAAAGATATGCTGTAAATATGATTTTTAAAAAATGAATAAAGTTGTATTTGTTTAAGATAATGTTTCAGTCATTATTGAAATTTTAACACATAATTTATTAAAATAATAATTAAAATAATAAGAAACATGACAACTTATAAATATAATAAAATATTCATTTATTTATTTAACATTAAGCTGTTACACATTTTTTTTCTTTATAACTTTAATAAGGGTCCCATGCAAGAGGACTCGCAAACATAACTTTATTTTTCAAATATTTATTTTTTACATGAGTAGGTGGTAAATTATTTTTCATCAGCGCTTCATAAAATTTTTCATAGCCAAAAGGTTTTATTTTACGATCTCTGACTAAATAGTTGACTAAATGGACAATATTGGTATTGCGTAATATTTTGCCATTAACTACAAGTTCTTTTTCAGGTGTCCAAAACACAGAACTATCAGGTTTTCGAATAAACTCAATTATTTTTTTAACAGTTCCTTGAGTTTTTGCTGGGACTGACTTCATTATTTCCTGTTCGATGTCATAATTTAAAGATTCATTAGACTCTTTGGAAAGTATAGCAGGTTCTAATTTTATTTCCTTTTCTAAGGGATCATCTGCAATTTTATTAGATTCTATGTTTATTTCATCCTCTGAAGGTTTATCAGTTTGCTGTGGAAATGGAAATTTAACGTATTTTTGAAGAGCCTGTTGATAGAGAATGACTTTTTCCGATGAGTCTAAATTTTTCTTTTTTAAAATATCATGCATTGTGCGATCCAATTCAGACAGTTGATCATATGCAAACTGCAACAGTCTTTCTTGTGGAACTAATACATATTTTTTAGCGTGTTCCATGAATCAATGAAGACAAAACAGACACTGCAGCGGGTATGAGGAAACTAAGAAAACCTTCTCCTTTTTGCACGAGAAGTCTTCTTTTCTTATAAAGAGGCACAGATTTTTTTCCTAGATTTCTGACGACTTTTCTATGAGGAGAGAGTTTTTTCTTTTGATGTTTACTCAGGGGTACGTTTCCGTTCAATATGTTGATACAACACTCACAAAGTGCTTTTATAAGTGAATTTGGACACTTGCGTAATATTACAGCCTTATTTCTGCTCTTAGCCAGGAGCTTTAGATGTTCGATGTGTTCTTTGGCGGACATATCGATAACGAATGAACGCTACGATCTGAAAGCAACTGATTAATATACATTTGAAATGTCGACACTTTCATTAATGCACAGTGATTAAAATGAGTCTGGTGAATAAAACAAAGAACTTTAGGCTGAGGTAAATTATCAAATTTCAGACAATGCCAATCTTCTAAATTGCATATATTATTACTAATTAACTTTTGCAAAAAAATTTTCTTTTCTATTCCTTTCACGAAAATTTCTCTGTAATTTTTACTCATAGAACACAACACAGTTTGGAAATAAGAATAGGGTACTGTACCCGAATTCCACGACAAATTATGTATGTTACGAGTCACCCACGAAAAAGCAAGTCTTTGTTTATCAGAAAGACTTTCCCAAGGAGAAGGTGGAGAAAATAGCCAATGTCCCTGGAAGTTATCGCTTACGCCTTGAATTGCAAGTTCTTTAACTACAAAGCAGCCTGGTTTAAGCTGAAAGCCCTCAAAATCAAGGACTGCGTACATGACTCGCGCTACTTTAGAAAATGAATAAATTATCGTGGCACATACACTACATTTAAATCGCCTGGAAAAATATTAGAGCGCACGCGCAAGTCTTCGTTTGTTTGCGGCTCAAGATCTAGAAACAAATAACCATAAGGCATGAGCGTTGCATCATTAAAACTTTCCATAAAAAATTTAGTTTGTTTTGGATACATTTGCCGTGCTAAACACGCTATTTGTTGTTTATCTCTCACATTTTTAAAACAACACAAATAGGAAGCATTTAAAGAAACGTTTCTCATTTGTTTGCCTTTATGAAATAAGTTCTGAACAATAAGTATAACTGAAATGTTACGATGATGCGAACCTTTTGTAAATAAATTTGAGAGTTTCTTATCATCACCCACTTCATTCATTAGATCATCAATAATTAGCACTACATTAGAAAAACTATGCACATTTTTTGGTAAGCCTTCATGAAATTCAACATCAGTCATTTCATCAAACAACTTTTGATAGGCTCCATAACACCAAACGATTTTAGTAGGGAAAGGTTTAATCATTTTCGTATCTAGAATTCGCTTTACAAACTGCGTTTTTCCTGCTTTTGAAGGACCGCATACCATCAAAGAGAACGGGTGTTTTAACCATGGGAAATCCATTGCAAATAAAATATTTTTAATTCAAAGATAGTATTTATAGCTGTGACACTCTAGGTAACATTAATGTAGACTATTTCTTTCTCACTTTTATTTATTTAATTATTATTTTTATTTTATTTTTTTATTTTTTTTATTTATTTATTTATTTATTTTTATTTTTATTTTATTTTATTTTATTTTATTTTATTTTTTTTTTGGGGGGGGGGGTAAGTTATAAGATAAAAGAGAAATCTCATTGCATTATTGCATTACTTAAGAAAAAAATTACACGCATACAAAAGAAAAATAAATTGTAATACTTTTTAAGTATTCAGCTTTATTTTTATTAATTTTAATTATTTTTTTATTTTTTAAGTATTATACTTTTTAAATAAGTTGAGCAATATTTTTCTAAGACGTTTAATAAAATTCTAAATAAACAGACATATTTAAAAAATAAACTAAAATTTTATTAAATCCTCAGACATATACAAAATATTTTATAGGTAATAACAAACATAATAAAATATGTACTTAGCATTGAATATGAGTTAAGCGAAGTACATGAAAAGTATTTAAAGGTAAATAATTAAAAAGAATTAATGTTATGCATTATTTAAACTAATTTGTATGAAATAAATTGAATGTATAAAGAATAATTATTAGTTTACAGAAATTCGTTAAATATTAATCATAAAACAGTTAAAAATTATAAATAATTACACATACAGAAATAAAATGCAATTCTTAAGCTTACTTTCATTGTGTTACATAAATTAGGAAGAATTACTGATACTGTAATGCCCATACGGTAAGGTATTTATTCGATTATCACAAACATACCTTTTTTCATCTTTTGATGTAAGAGCCATCTTATTCTGTTTGATTGAAAATAAATTATGCTTTTTTGAACGAATTATGTTCATACTAACAAGAAGGTTTCTATGATCAAACAAACAACGTTCATAATCTTCGAACGTAATTTTACGTTCTATGGAATTTTTTTTTACACCTTTCAGTTTTTTAACGATTGTATCACCTTCAGTCTTGTAGGCGTACATTTTAGATCGTAAGCCTATGAATTCTGTCATTATTGTTCCAGCGCATTCATCTTTCATTTTGCCGAGAACCTTCTTGTTCACTTGAGGAATGCCATAACGATTATTCGTTTCATAATCTGATGTATCAAAATAAGAAATGTTTTGCTTAAGATCTTGATAAAAATCTTCTGTTTCTATATTGTATATGAAACTGTCAGTATCTGTGTAAAGCAATTGTATTTTGTCCCCATACTGATTTTTCATAACATCGTAATGAAAACTGTACATTAATATTTTTGAAATATCTAATATACACATGCCGATAATTACTGGCTTGTTAAATAAAACACATGTTTTATTCATGTGAACTGCTACAAGATTCTCACTGAAAATAGTACGCTCTTTAAAATTCGGCTTAGCTACTAGTTTTTCCATTTTTGAGGCTGATGTGCATAATCTAATATCAACCCGTTTTCTTATTTGCTCCATCGTTTTACCAAATATTGCATTGTTCATCAATTTGTAAAAATTTTTTTCGAAAGTGGACTTTGACTCACTGCGATATTTCGTGTTTATATCAATGTATTTTTTTAACCAAGCTTCTTGTCGAAATCTGAGAATTTTGTGAACTTTATTTACCCTTAACCCTTGGTGTACACACTGTTTCAGATTGCGATAATGTATTATGTAGTTCTTTTTGCTTTCCAATGTGGTTAGCAACCTTCTCTCTTTACATCCTGGTGGTATGGCATTTTCGGGAGTTAACGGAAAATCTGAGTGCTTGTCATGCAACTCTTCTGGGTATTCTAAGTCGACTTCCAAAATGTAGCCGAAATTAGAATCATTGGGAACATTCATGTAATCTATTTCTTCTACCCACGAATAATCACTAATCGCGAGTGGCTCACTCATGGCCCAGCCGTACATATTATTCGCGTCAAGGTACATCAGGTAATTTGAAGGCTTTTGCGGATCAAAATTGCTCAAATATTTGTTGTTGGCTTTCGCATATCGATTGGAACATTGAGATATTCCTCCTCGAATGCCTTTTTCCACGAACAAGAGCATATCATAATCGGTGAATAACTCTATTTGCACTTCCGTTATTTTGAGCATAGCGTCCCAAGACAAACCAGGGGCTGTGTAATACCATGTCGGATCTAATTTATATGTAGACATGCATAATTTTCTGAAATTTTCAAATATATCAGTCAACAGGAGAACGTCGCTTTTAACATATAGATCTGTGTATTCTCCCATGTTTTTTATATTAAATGAATCCCATACCTTCTGGGCATGAGCATAGTCTTCATCAGTTATATGAACATCATTTAACCGATTGTAGAAAGCTTCTTTTGGTGGTAGAGAAGTTTCTTCACACTTTTCAGCACTGCTCATAAAATCGTACGGATAAACTCCTTTCCGAAGAAGTAAATCAATTTTATCTGGAGGAAAAAAGGTAGACATGTGTTCAAATTTTTCTTTAGGTAGACAACTGCAGAGAGAGTCAATGCTAGCAGCCATAAACCTAAAGGAATCTAAAAATCTAAGTTTTATTTTTCCACCTAAGGATTTTGATAAAGATATGTATTTTTCTTCAGTTTGAGGAATAATTTGAATATCTTTGCCGTCTGTTCCAAGTTCTCTAATGAATAAGTGAAGATCATAATTGCTTAAATTGTGGAAAAAAACTGGTAAGAAACGGGGAGTCTTGAACTTAAGATTGCAGGTGTTGCAGGCTGGTCCGCGAAACTTGCCAGTAATATGGCAATGATCTCTAACTTTAGGATTTTTCACTGAGAATTTAGAGAAACATAAGTAACATTTTGTAGCTGAATTGAAAAATGTGGATTCCTCTTGACTGAGTGGAATCATTGTTTTCGGCGTTGTATAAATTTTTTCAATTTCTTCCGCTTCGGCTTTTAGGTATTGTACAAACACTTTTGCAGCATCTGGCCCGCGGTACACTACCGGAGGTTTATATTTTCCTTCGGTGTACGCTACATAATAACAAAATGCCATAGGTTCATGCTGTTGGTAGGCTTCATTGTAGGAAATATTTGAAACAGGAGAGCAAGAAGAAATTGGTTTTGTGAAACACTCAAAGTCTGCGTATACAACAAAAGGCACTTTGAAGCTATGTTGAATGTTTTTAAATGAAAGCCATTTATTCTCTGGCATTTCCACTCGAACGGGCTCTTTTTCGGAACAAAGTATTTTATGTTTCAAAAGTTTTTCTTCCGCATGAAACGAGAGCAAACAACGTCGACAGGTGAAACAACGAGCTTTATGTTTTGTATATTGCGTTCTTACCAGTCTGGAAAAATGTTTTATCCACGCATAATGAAAAACATCAGAATTTTTTAACATCAAAAGGTCAACGTGTCTTTGTTTTTCTTCAGACGCAATTAGAATCGGAAAAATTTTGCAGCTGTTATTGACTCCGTACACGTTAATAGAAATAGAATTCAGTTTTTCAAATTTCGGAATGTCCTTCAATGCAACTGGAAAATTGATTCCATCAAATATGAGATTTGAAGAGTAAGGTGTGTAATTAGATACGCGGTGTGGATTGTTTTGCGCCGGATACAGTGCAGAAAGAACGGCCCATTTGAAGCATTCTTGGTCATTGTTTTGGACATTAATCACAGCTTGCTTAGCTTTGATAGATGGCGGTAATTCGATGAATGAAGAACCTCGCATTGGATTGTATTTATTAAGTCTTACTTCCAAATACAAAATTTCTTCAAGAGTCCAACCGGATTCTTTTTCCTCAAATTCAGTACTTTCACGTAATAATTTTTCTACACAATTTCCATACAATTCATCAAGATTGGTTGTACTCAATATTATTTGGTTTTTCGTTTTAAAAGATTTTACTTCTGTTATTTTTGTGCCTGAGTTTGAATATTTCGAATAGATACAGAATAATTTAAAGTTCACTTTTAACTCTATTGTCTGATTTTCTTGAATAATATTTTTCACATCCACACGTTTGCTATTCAAAAATTCTTCAATTTCTAAATATCCATCTTCATTGTGTAACTGATAATTTCTTACTCGACCTTCAAAGGCGACTGTACTCGGAGCTGGTATGTTTGAACGTTTCACAAATTTCGGTTTCGAATCTGGTTCAGAAGATTTTCTTTTTTTCACACTTTTACAGTTTAATTTCGTATGTCTCGACAGTGCATCTTTTCTTGAAAATTGCAGATGACAATTTGTACATTCAAAAGATGATTTCTTATGCACAGAATTTACATGACGTCGTAAATCAGTCATTCTAGAAAATATTTTTCCGCATGAATCACATTTTGATGCGGGAATACTAGTGTTTCCTTCACCTTGCATATCAATCAACATAGACGATCTAAACGACGTAGCAGGTTCTTGTTCTTCAATATCTGGTAATGTAGAAGGCATTGGAAGAGATGGTAATGATCGATCGGGATCAAATAGCTGTGCAGCAGAATAATCACCAAAATTTTGAGTCGGCTGTGAAATAGCGTCTAAAAATTCCATTTGAGAATCTGTTACGTTCTCTAAATTTAAGGAAAATGATTTCTCAGAATTCTGAGTTTCTTTAACAAGTTCGTCTTTCTCAAACTCTGGTAATGGAGAAGGCACAGGAAGAGATGGTAATGATCGGTCGGGATCAAATAGCTGTGCAGCAGAATAATCATCAAACTTTTGAGTCGTCTGTGAAACAGCGTCTAAAAATTCCATTTGAGAATCTGTTACGTTCTCTAAATTTAAGGAAAATGATTTCTCAGAATTCTGAGTTTCTGAAACAAGTTCGTCTTTCTCAAACTCTGGTAATGGAGAAGGCACAGGAAGAGATGGTAATGATCGGTCGGGATCAAATAGCTGTGCAGCAGAATAATCATCAAACTTTTGAGTCGTCTGTGAAACAGCGTCTAAAAATTCCATTTGAGAATCTGTTACGTTCTCTAAATTTAAGGAAAATGATTTCTCAGAATTCTGAGTTTCTGAAACAAGTTCGTCTTTCTCAAAGTCTGGTAATGGAGAAGGCATTGGAAGAGATGATAATGATCGATCGGGATCAAATATTTGTGCAGCAGAATAATCCCCAAAATTTTGAGTCGATTGTGAAATAGCGTCTAAAAATTCCATTTGAGAATCTGTTACGTTCTCTAAATTTAAGAAAAATGATTTCTCAGAATTCTGAATTTCTGAAACAAGTTCGTATTTCTCAAAGTCTGGTAATGGAGAAGGCAATGGAACACATGGCGGTGTTCGTTCGGGATCATAGAGTTGAACAGCTGAATAATCACTAAAATTCGTTGTAGGCTGTAATGGAGTATCTAAAAATTCCAGTTGAGAGTCTGTTACGTTCTCTAAATTCAAGGATAAAGATTTCTCAGAATTCTGAATTTCTGAAAGTAGTTCATATTCCTCAAAGTCTGGTAAAGGAGAAGGCATTGTAACAGATGCAGATGATCGATTGGGATCATGCAGTTGAGTAGAAGAAAAATCAGCAAAATTCATAACAGTTAGTTGTCAAAGAGCATCTTAAACTTTCATTTGATTATCTTTTGCATCTTCCATACAACACTTAAACAACTTTCGTAAAACACATATATAATTAATTAAAAACGAAAATATAACTTCAAAATGAGAGGTTCCAAACGTTTCAAACTAAAAGTGAAAGCTTTCTAAAATGGGAAATTGTAGTCACAGGATCGAAAAAAAACACGCGTGCAGATCAATGCATCAGTAACTAAAGAAAAAAATATTTATAGTACCAGTCGCAGCCCTAAACTTCCCTTATGAAATAGAGGCACATGGACCCCCACTTTTGAAAGAATATATATTTCGCAGGTAGTGGACATTCTTTCGGCACAAAAGGGCTGACCCCTACTCTCTCACATTTTATTGCTTTTTTTTTTTTCTTTCTTTTCTTTACTTTTTTTTTTCGGTTAGTTTGGGGATCTCCGTCAAACAATTTCTCTAACAAGTATATTTCACGATTGCATTTTATTCTGTTTAAAAGAGACGACTATTTTTCCATAACACATAATTATTATCTTGAATAGATTTTTTTTTTTTTTTTTTTTTTTTTAATCTGACATATTCAGTGATATTAAAATATATATGAAAAATGTTAATTAAAATTTAAGTGAAACATTTTTTTCTATGTAAAAGACACAGGGCAAGATGTGTGAAGAAGAACTTTACTTACATTTTGTTGTCTATGTCATCAAAACCCATTCTTTTTTTTTTTTTTTTTTTCTGGGGAAAAAGTACGCCAGTCTTCGTTGGTATAAGTCGTCCATATTTGTTTCTCTAAAATCACATCACAAAAGTCCGACACAACCACATAATTATCACCACCTAAGTGAAAAAAGTTATCCGGTATTTCCATATTCGACGTTGAAACATTATTATCAGGCTCTTCGCCGAAACACATCTTTTTGGAAGAAGTATTTAAATCACTAGATGATCGTTTCATTTCAAAAATATATGAGGTTAATTTTAGCAAAGAAATTCGAGCAAGTGACAATACGATGCTACATGCACGCGTACGAACTTTACAACTGCCGAACGTCTATGTTGGCAAAACCGATTTCGAAATTTATTTCCTCCCGGTCACAGTTAAAATATCTCCTACTCCCAAACCAAAGTGTTGCCACTTCATTAAAAACGTAATTTAGTGTTGCCATTCCCTAAATTAAAACCTATTCAGCACCCCTACAACTCAACATCAGCACGCTACAACTCAACTCAACTCGATGACGTCATTACCACACCCCTTCCGGCCACGCCCACTTCCGGTCACGTGAGCGCCACCGCGCCACTGTTTTCGTAGCCCCATTTAGCAGCTACTTATATATATACTAGCAGACCCGGCCACGCGTTGCTGTGACTAAGTTATACGTTGAATTATACGGCTGTAAACTATTTAGTACAGTCAAATTATTATTTACGAACAAAGACGAAAACGTTGTAGCCGATGTAAAACCCCACAGGGTTGAGATTTGAAACTTAGGTCAAAATTTGGAAGCGATTGATAAAAATTTTCGTAGTGTTGATATTAAGCACAAATTAATTTTATTGTAGGGTCCTATAAATTTTAATGGAGAAGTGATATATATTATTTCTAATGCTACTTTGGATAAAATTGCTAAAATGACTAATATATAAATTAAATTCTATTAAAATTCTATTAAAATAAAAGTATAAAAGAAACAGACGATTTTAAAATCAATTTTTATGGAGGAGTGAAATATAATATATGCTATAATGGATAATTTTATTATAAAATGACCTCATCATTTTAAATATTTTAAAGAGGGCAACAGCTGTAGTTATAAAAAGGAAAACAATAAGGCTAAACCAGAAAAATAAGTAAATTTGATAAATATTTTAAAACTTTAAAATTGGAAATCTTATGAAATATTGGACATTTAAAGTAAATACATGTATCATTTTAAATAGAAAAAGATTTTGGAAAAGTTTAGTGTATTTTAACGAAGTGATGAGAAGTTTTTGAGTATGTTAAAATTTTAATAGTAAATTCAAGTTAATAAAGATGGGAAACATTGAGGATTAAGATAAGAATAATTATAAGATTTAAAAAAAAAAAAAAAAAAAAAAAACTTTTTATATACCATGTTTTTAAATTTTAATATACTAATAATATACTAATTAAAAGGAAAATGATAAATATTCTATCATAGTTTGAAGTCAAATTTGTTTTCAAATGTCTAAATAAAATATCTGATGTAAGATACTAATATTTTGCAGCGGAATAGATTTCCGGAATAGATTTCATTTCTGTCATCCTTGGCGAAAAAAAAAAAAAAAGAATATCGCCAGATTATCTGGCAAAAATATTTAATTCCTTTCAAAAATCATGGTTATTTTAACAACTTATATTAAAAGAGTAATGAATAATATTTCGTACAATACATATTACATGTCATACATACGTACAATGAATAATACATATTACATTTCATACAATGCATACATCTGGCATGTATATTTTCGTGTTACGCTTTTGATCGCCAAATAATAATAATATTAATAATAATAATAAAAAGCCAAGGGTGACAGAGTTTTGAAATTTAAAATTAAAATTTTGTCAATTTGACAGCAAAATAATTCAATCTAACACCCGCGATAACTAATACATATCTATACCCAAATATAAGGATTAAAATCGGGAAATAAATTTCCTCGATTTTTAATAATTTCTTACAAAAAATCCAGTGGGCAATTAACATAGGAAATCTTTTTCTTGGCTGCACAGACGGTCAGTGAGTCACACTTCGCTTGCGTATAGAACTCATAGATATAGTATAGCATATATAGAATAGAGTGATCATTGGGGAGAAAAAAAGTTATTCCTTTTCATTTGGGAAAAGACGACGTTTTTACCAAAATATGGCCGTCTTTCCCCGAGTGAATACACACGGGAATACATACTAATATTTTAGCAAATAAAATTTATGAATAATTTATTTGCTAAAGGGGAATGGAAGACTCCAGATACAGTTTCAAATTCATATTTCTTTCTTTCTTTTCTTTTTTTTTTTTTCAATACCACTTAATGGCTGTTTCCAAAGCTTTTATTTATTTATTTATTTATTTTTTTTTTTCGGCATCAAAAATCTTTGTACGATAACATGGGGATGAGAGATCTATATATATTACTATATCTATGATAGAACTACATTAGCACTTTATCAATGTGTATAAAATCTTTAAATTGATTATGACGTCAATTTTTATGAGATGCATAATTTAACTTTTTATAATTTCTTAACGTTCACGTTTGATTAAATGTATTTATTTTTATGTCGAAAGAAAATGAACTCGTTTTTTTTTTTTTTTTTTTTTTTTTTGGCAACAATTAAATTAATTGAACTCACATATATTTTGGAGCAACTTTAATAAAGGTCTATAATTGACAAATAATTGCCATAAAACAATATTGTGACAATAATTGAGATAAAAACTAACCTATCTCTCAAGTTGGACCAAACTGCACACAGTGTGCAAAATTTCATTAAAATCGGTTCTTTAGTTTAGGAGTTTACCCCGGACAAACATCGTGACACGTAATTTATATATATATACAGATATATATATATATATATACTGTTTTGTTAAATAAATCCTTGTCGATTCATGTTCTTAGACTGACTAAGAACATGATTCGGCAATATTCAGGTTTTTTTTCGGCCTGATTTGAGTTTTTTTTTCATGAATTCATAATCACCCCTATTTCTTGGGGGAAAAAGAGACCTAAAACCAGAATCCATTGAATGATGTTTATCTTGTCTCAGTCCACAGATAAATTATTTCTAATGTCACACTCATTAAGAAAAGTTTTGAGTGGATTTTACCTCGCACTAGCTCTACACTATGGACAGCTGGTGAGGATCTGGGACCAACCGCCGAGATTAGTTCGGAGAGTTGTCATGATATTTTGATCTCCCTTTTACGGAGTATAAAAAAAAGGTCGGTTTTCTCGCAATCTACGAGAATATGCTTTGTCAAACTTATTCTAGCCATTCTAGCCACACTATTTGGATCAATCGATTTCATATATACAAATACAAATATTTAAGTAGGTCGTATCACGCAGTCCCAGATAGTATGGCATTCAGTATAAATATAATTATTTAACTATTAATTTAGATGTTTACCATCTCATTACAAAAAAAAAAAAAAAAAAAAAAAAAAAAAAAAAGTTGTACATTTGTTGAATATTTAATTAGTTACCTGCAAAATAATTATATAAACTTTTTTTTCCTCTCAAAACTTTTTTTTAGTATTCCTTTTTAAATTTATAAAACAACTAGCTCTCTTCCTCGACCAGTTAGTTCGCTTTTTCCAGAAAATAGTTCAAAACATCAGTGGATCCGCCTAACTAATTATCTGGCCATAGCCTCCTAAACTAGATGCCTGTCGCGTGGCTCGGAAACTTGGCAACAGTTGAAGCGGTAGACATCGCCACCTGGTACATATTGCGCGACTTTTTTATTTTACAGCTACCAAATTTTTTTGAATGTGGGATATAATATATATAAAAAGCGAATAAAATCGAAGAAACGTCGATTATATATATCATAGATCCCTTCTTAAAATTATTGGAGAGAGTCGAATAAATATTTCGCACAATCTGTACCAGGTAGCGCTGTCTACCGCTTCAACTGTTGCCAAGTTTCCAAGCCACGCGACAGGCATCTAGTTTAGGACGCTATGATCTGAATTAATATATATATATATTTATTTATATATATGTAGCGCACCAAAGTCTGTTCCCACTTTTTAAACTACTGCATACCTAAAGCTATATTCATAAAAAATGGTGTGGGATATAAAATCACCACATATATATGATGTTAACTTAAAATGATGTTAACTTAGAACAATATTAAAAGGATTTGTTATTTAAAGTTTTTAAAATTTAAAAGTAGTGAGTTAAAAATTGGGTGTAACAATCTTCGTATCTTCAAACAACTATTTGTGTCCTTTGCAGTGTTAATCGACGAATTATTTTTTCGAAAATTATAATTAAAACCCCAATATTTTTAAAACCCTTGTTGAGAAATTTCTTTCTATCAAATTAATATACTTTTGTCTATTATGTAGATCTTCTACGAAAGCAATATTAATTTAAACACTAAACGAAAAAGCGTCTCAAATCATCAGTAAATGCCTTTATTCAGAAATATCCATCAATCATGAGTCGTAGTGCTGAAAAAGCTGACAAAGTTCTTCTCATTTTTCTCCTTCGTAAACTGAAAAGATACTTATTTAAAAAAAAATATTATGTATATGCAGTTTTTTAAAACTGCAGTATTAATTGCAGTATCATGTATTAAATTTAAACAATATTATCTGCGAATTTGCATATAATATTTATTTGATAGCTGTTGTTTTTGTCTCGTATCTCTCATTTTGCACAAAACATAAAGAATTTTCTATTTTTTTTTTTTTTTTTTTTTTTTAATTGGTTTCAGAGCAAGTAAATACAAGAAATGAAATTTTGGTGATTCAGAAGATAAGAAGAAAGAAGTAATATAATGGTGGCATTTTCTAATGATTTGTGTAGTGTACTTAATTATTTTTATGTTATTCATTATTATTATTATTATTATTATTATCATCATCATTTTTATTCTTATTATTATACTTTGAAGAATTAATTTGATATGCCTGAAAATGTCACAAAAAATGTGCATTTAAAATTTTTGTTTTTTAGAAAAATTCTTCAGTATATTTAACATCTTGTTTTTTTTTGTTTTTTTTTTTTACATCTATTTAAGCGATGGCTAAAAGCAGTCTCTTATTAAAAATTTTTTTTAAGTGTAACAAAGGTTACACAATACCCCAAAAACAAGTATAAGAAAAGGACCTTGAAGATCGTTGATTGTTAAAATTTTAAAATCATTTGTCTCCATTTTATTAGATTTCTGTATATAGAATTTCAAATGCATTCCTTTTTCTTTCAAGTGCTTAAAGAATATACCCTCTTCGAAAAGTCGTTGAATTGCTTCATTTAATTTATTCTTACAGTTAAAGTTTCTTGAAATCGCCAAGGCACCCATAACATTGAAAAATTAATCTTTTGAGAGGAAAAATATATTTTCATACAGACTTAAATCAGATCTGGCACCAATGAGTACTGCTTTTGGAGGAGCTTCGTTGCTTTGTGGTTTTTCAAAAGAAACTTCGCTCCTTTTTATGCATTTTCCAACAGACTTCCAAGTGTCAAAATCTGATTCGAGAATGATATGCGGAATTACACTGCCTTCATAAGATAAACAAGTGACTAAATTATGTTCAGAAGCCTTATCTAAATCTCGAATATTTCGAATTCCCATCAGTGGAGGAAATGAAAGAAATTATAATAAAAGTGCTTTGTAACTATTGCTGATGATGATGAAGAAAAAAAAAATCAGCCATGAGCTTAAATATAAACTGTGACTTACTTTCGGTATTTTGAAATGCTGGGCTTTTTCAATAAAATTTCCAATAATCATGAAGAGTACTTTTCCATATGTTTGTGTTTTTCCGTTTATTAAAACACGGCCAGACAGGCCCGACTCGATGTCTGACCGTGCTTTTTTTTTTTTTGTTAAAGCAAGTTTAGTTGTTGAAAACAATTACAAAATATATAATTATACGAAATATTTAAAATGTTTCGGTGTTTCAAACAATGTTCCATTATCATTCAGATTATATGTTAATTTAAAAAACATTTTTAATGATTTTACCATAAATCATAATTTGGACATATCTTTATTTTCAGTGATAATATAATTTCGTTACATATTTCTGTGACACTATTATAACAAACTTCTTATCTAATCACATGAAATCTTGATAATAATAATATTGCTCTTGGAAAACAGTAAATACTTCTCTTTGCTTCTTGTTATTAGCATACGAATCCTCAACCCAGTAATTAACATAATACAATCTCCGCCCTCAAGTGCAATTTAACCTTTTATAAGGCCGTGGAATGTATACTTCCCTCCAATTTTATTAATTTTTAACCCTTTATCTACTGCATTATGATACAGACAAAAATTGTGTTTGAAACTTATATTTTTAGTTACTAAAGTGTATTATTTAAAGATATATATGTTTAAAATTATGCATATCACCTCATCATGATAATTAATGAGAATTTTGGGAGGTCGTACTTTAGTGTACCACTGGTACATAGAGGTCGAAAAAATTATTTCGACGTAAAAAAAGTGTAGAGAAATGTTTGCTCTTTATGTTCCTTACATTTTTTCTAAGATTAGTGGTTATTCTAGAAATATTATAGGAATTAATTATAACACACATGAAGATCGTGAAAAATATCAAGCAAAAACAGCAAGTGCACTCCATAAAATCCCTTATGGAACAAAAATGGCTATATGTATCGTCTAATGCTTTGTAGTGAGATTAAAGGGTTCCCATCTGTTCCCTTCTTATAAATATCTTTCACATTTCTTCTATAAATTCGATTTTATACTCTCTTTGAAGTAATGGTACTTTAAAGTACCGTCAGTAGATAAAGGGTTTAACCCTTTCAGTCACTAGCATATAGCCGGCGACGAGCAACTAGCACACTTTCCTGCAGATTTCGCTCGTGCGTCATGTGCCGGCGCTGAATTCTGTTTCTGCTTATTTTTAAGTTTCGCTGTTGTTTTGCTGCCTCACTTCGATTTCTGCAATGAACGAAGCAAAACGGCCCTTAATTATCCAACTGAACTAAAACATACAGCATTAGTTTCATTTTGTCCTTATTAATAAGTGTAGCAATTTTTGATAATATCTAATAATCTGGACAGATACAACAACAAACTTTCAGCTTTATATGTTTTTAATAAAAATGTTTGCACATTCATTCAGTAATGCAATAAATGGTGACAAAGCAAAATCGCTATATGAAAGAAATAGTGAGATCTGTCGTACTAACAGTGAAAAATATTTACATGAAGAAACTTAAGAAAAAACTATACTATTATGTAATGGGATATTACAAACCAGAGTATAATTTTTAATAATTAAGTAGAATTAATTACAGAATTTATATTTAATATTTTAAATAACATTACAAGTTTTATAGCTTTTCCAAACTAAATTTGCTACACAGTTTTAATCGTATAACCCTATAAGAAGAAAACATTCTCTCACTATTAGAATTATTTCAATATTTTTCAGTATTTTGATATTAAGATTTTTAATGACTTCTTGATTTCATCAGCATTCTAGCACTTATTAATTAACAATCCTTCAATAGAGAACATTTTACATGAAATTTCAAAATAAAAAATAATAA
Organism: Salticus scenicus; assembly: GCA_963930645.1. NCBI lineage: Eukaryota > Metazoa > Arthropoda > Arachnida > Araneae > Salticidae > Salticus > Salticus scenicus. The sequence continues at coordinate 44,131,400 of OZ005662.1, forward strand.
ATAGTAAAAAAAAAGAAGAAAAGAAAGAAAAACTGCCTGGATATATTCTAATGCTGCTTATTTTTTATGTGGCAATTCAAAATCAGGATATCTAGCTTTTGGATTTAGTATATAGATAAAAAGATGAGCTGTTATGAATTTTAATTACCATGCTTTAGCTTATATCCAGTTTTTCAGTTAAACCATTTAATTCAGCTTTGAAAAAAACTAAAAAATGAGAGCAACTTTTTCAGTTATACAATTTTTACCTTACATTAATTTGTCTGAAATAAATTGTCTTCCCATTATTCTTATTATTATAACTGCAAACTTTTTCACTTATTGCATAAGATATAGTTTTTCTATTCTAATTTATCCCCCTCCCCCCTCCCCCCCCCCCCCCACACACTTAAATAATAAAATGGCAATTTTTAAAAAATCTACTTCTAATATTTTGTTTTTATCAGAAAATATTGGCTGTCATTTCTTAATTTTTCCCAGGGAGGAGTACTAAACAAACTAATGAAATGCCGTTAATAACATAAAAAATGAGAAAATACCCCCTCCCCCCTCCCCTTTGTTCCACCATATGTGTGCTTGACAGAAAACATTCTATGTTTAGAAAATGTCCTTGTTGATTTTAAATGCTCCGGTTAAAATCATGTTAAAAGTTTTGAATGAGATATTTATTCTGTTACAAAATATCTCCTAATCTGCAATATATAAATTATTTAATTGGCGTGTAATTTAACTTATAAATAATACAATATATTTTCCCTAAGGCTAATATTCTAAATGCTGCATGTTTTCTATAGATTGTGCATCATGATGATTGGAGTGTTAATTAGACAACCAACTTTCAAACTGAAAATTATTCAGTGGTGTGGACCTTATAATATATATATATATATAAAGATTTTTTAAGATTTAAAAAATTTATTACCTGAAACCTCAAACAGATATGAATAACAATGTCTTTATAATTATTTTTTATTGTTAAGGAGAATAAATATTGTAATTTTTGTTGAAATCTAAAATGGTCAGGATGAATGATTAGTTTATTTGACATGGAGTGATCCAAAGATCATTCCATTAAAAAAAAAAAAAAAAAAAAAGCTGGTGTATATTTATATATAATATTATAACTATTATAATACCATTACAATACTTCCTTATACTTTGAATAAGGAAGTAAAAAGGATAACAGTGAAATCAGAAGTTATAGTAAAAAGCTTATTGTAACTATTAAAAAATAATGGAATTTTTGCCATAATCCATTTTATTCCACTCTATAAATTTTAAGATTTGTAGCTAATGATATAATAAAAGTCTTTTTTTTAAGTTTTTAAAAATCGCCACCTTAATGTAAGTTTAAAAAAAAAAAAATAGCAAGCATAGGTAAGTTGCGTATTAAAATAAACCTCATTAAATTCTCTTTAAAATGAGGTCTCAAACAACCCTCTATGCTTGATAGAACTTGAGAAATTTAAGTTTGCACAAACTAAACAATGTTATTCTCTCTATTTTTTTTTTTTTTTTTTAATTAATTTATTTAAAAATTAATTATACGAAAATCCAACGAGATATAAAAATTAGAAAATATATTCTCTTTTATAACGTTAATGAGAATGATTCCCAGAATTTCTGTTGAAATCTTAAAGTTTGAAATTTTTCAGTTTTGTTTGTTTTAACATGGAAAGTAATTCAAATAGTTATATTGACCATCAGATGGCAGTACTACCAAAGAGAGTCTTGGATAAAAATGGGAAATAAACACATGGAATAAACATAAATAAAATTCAGCACCGACATACGACGCATGCGCGAAATCTGCAGGAAAGTGTGCGAGTTGCTCGTCGCTGGCTAGATGCTAGTAACTTCAACCTTAAGTGTCAGATGATTGTGGGGGGGAATAAGGAAAAAAAAAAAACACTCTAAGCCGACAAAGAATATATCCCACGAGAATATTCACAGTAAGTAATAAATATAAACTATATACACATTCTCGTTTAACACCTTAACGGTCGCATACTTTTCAAAGACACGCCTATGGAATCCCTATTTTTATTTAATTAAAGAAAATAGATTGAAAATAAATATATGAATAATATGTATATTTATTTAGTACATATTTCTAAATATACATTATATATAGTTTGGTACTGACTGATGTTTTCTTGTACAGTAAAATATTACGGGTAAAACACACTGGGGGCGTGGTCACTGCTCGAATTAAATCGAGCTTGTACGTTAAGTGGTTAATATTTTATAATTTGTCCACCTATGAATCTGGAGGGTATAATTTTTGAACTTAGTAAACAATCTACCATGTCAGGTGAGACTGAAGTGGGATCAATAGCTTGTGATGTTGGGGTTGCTTTTTATCAACATTTACAATTTACCACGCCCTCACCAATGTTTTACAAAGCCAGAATGCTCATTTCTGATAAGAATGTACTAATTGTTATTACACTCACCATTGCCATCTTTTATAATTTATTCACGAGCATTTTTAGCCCCGCCTTCTTTTCGAACCAGAAATTTTGTAGATTATTTCTCTTTAATATGTGACAACGATTAAATAAAAAGAAAATCATTTTTTAAAATTTCCGGCATGAAAAAGAGGCGGGGCTAAAAATGCTCGTGAATAAATTATAAAAGTTGGAACTCTGATTACACTGCACATTAGTTATTAGATTTGAAACAAAACAATTAATAGTTTTTCTGTTATTCAAATGTAAGAACTTAGACTTAAAAAAAAAATAATTATTTATAATACATTTAGAAACTTGTTTATGCATAACGAAGATGTTACATATATATATATATATATATATATATATATATATATATATATATATATATATATATATATATATATATATATATATATAAGTATGTAACTTTGATATAGGTGGCTACTAAATACTGTTAAAACTATTGAGTCACTTTATTTCACAGATATAAAATAAAAAATGAAAATTCCACTAGCATGATAAAAAATATAAATGACGAGACAGTTTACCTAGAAATGATTTTATTCAAATCGGCCATCATCTTTATCGATTACTAAAGAAAATTTGTTGTGCCATTATCCGATTACGGTACGAATCACTTTTCGACATAATTTGTCCCATTCTCGCAATATGGAAGCTTTAAGTGAGTCTAAATTTCTATGTTGTTTATGTCACAAAACTACATTAAATTGACATTTGTGTGACCGTTAATTTTCATTTTAATCAAGAATTGTCTTAAAGACTATCAGTTATCCCGAGTAAATTTCAATGCAAACGTAGAGAGAAAAATACGCGGCACTCCCAGCTAAAGGAGGAAGTGAAATTGTCCAGTCATCATTTTATAAAACTCTCTTCTGCTCGATTTCAATCTCCGATGTATATGTAATGTTGTCTTTCTGTGAATATGTAGCAGCAACTAAGCAGGGCGTTTGAAAACGCTCTTATATATTTTATATTACCCTTTTATTATAAAAGATCTGTATCTAATCCAGAATATTAAAGTTACAAAAGAAAAGGAAGAATTACAAAATCATTTATCATAATTTACACAATTAAATAATAGTTTAATATGTTCACAAGTTTATTTTTCAGCCCGTTGGTGAATCAAGAATGTGGCTTTAAAATGGATTAAATAATTAATTGGACGCATGCTGTACCAGTGCTGTTTGTCTTATCCAGGTAAGTGAAATCTTACCTATTCATTGTCAATATTATTTAATATAAATATAATATAATACAAGCGCTCTATATTAAAAATTATATATATATAATTTTTATAAGAGATACTAATGATTAAGAAAGCGCAATAATTTGCACTACCGAGGAGGATCTAATATCAAATATAGTTATTTAAAAAAGATTACGAGACGGATTCTCTTAATTAAAGAGGTCTCTTAAATAAAAGAGCGCAAAATAAAATTACAGCACTGGGACTTAAAAGGAAAGAAATTATAAAACATAATTAATATATGTGTTTGAAGAAATTCAATATTAAGCATATTATATATATATACAAATAGTATAAGTGTGTGTGAAATTATTATATACTGAAATCAACTGGTATGTGTTCATAACTAAACATAAAATTTTTATAACTGATAGACATTGATAAACACTCAGTAAATACTCTCTCTCCAAATATTATTTGAACTTTTCAAAGAATTAAATATACGTGATATATAAAAATATGTTTTGATAAAAATAAAAATAAAAATAATAAATAAACAAAATGGCAGCTTCCGCAAAAGAAATAACATTAGTTGAGAAATTGAACTCCAGTAATTATGATAACTGGAAATTCAAGATAGAGATGCTCCTCACGAAGGAGGATCTCTTCCAGGTTATTATAGAAGCGCCCCCAAACCCATTAACTGATGAATGGCGATCTAAAGATCGAAAGGCGCGTGCCATAATTAATTTAGCTATAGAAGATACACAAATAGTATATGTTAAGCATTTGTCCACAGCCAGGGAGACATGGGATGCACTTAAAAATATACATGAGAGGGCTAATCTGAGCAGCAAATTATTCTTACTCAGAAAATTATATTCCACCAAACTAACAGAAGGGGGAAATCTGATAGAACACATAACTAGTATTTATAAGTTAAGGGACAAATTGTTAGCTATAGGAGAAGAAATAAATGAACAGCACTTATCAGCGTTGATGTTGTGCTCGCTACCTCCTAGTTATGATACCCTGATAACGGCTATCGAAGCCAGAAATGACGATGAACTTACACCAGAGTACATTAAAAGTAAATTGTTCGATGAATATATTAAAAGGACAGAAAATCACCAAACAAAAGGTGAAAACGCGTATAAAACTCAAATTAAGCGTAAAACACCACCAAGTAAACATTGCAATTTTTGCGGAAAGAATTCACACACCCGTAACGAATGCTGGCATTTAAACGCCAGACCAAATCATAACCAAAGGAATTATAATAATTTTCATAACAGCGGTAACAATCCCAGCAAGTATAAAAACAAAAACAAAACACAACTCGTAAGGGAAACTGAGAATAAATTAAAGAATCTTACATTTATCATTGATAAAACTGAGCATAACTCATGGATAGTCGACAGTGGGAGTAGCAGGCATATCTGCAACGACATAAACCAATTTACAAATCTGAAAGACAACGAAAAGGTTAGTGTTATGCTAGCGAACGGGCACTCCGTAGTCTCACAGGGTTGCGGCGACGTAAATCTTAAAGTAATTAACTCGGATAAGGAAATAAACAATGTTACTTTAAAAGAGGTTTTATACATACCCAATATAGCCACAAATCTAATATCGGTAAAGAAAGCAACAGAGAATGGTTGTGTTGCCATATTTAAAAATCATGAATGTAAAATCAAATTCGGGAATAAAACTTATATAGAGGCGAATTTGACAGATAATTTATATGAACTACAAACGAGCGAAAAATTTTCCGAAAGTGTAAATATTGTAGAAGCGTGCGAAAACAGGAATTGTACTAAATTGTGGCATGAAAGATTAGGGCATAAAAATCTACAACAAATAAAAGAACTCGTCGACAAAAATATGGCAACCGGAATAGAGCTAAATAAATGTAAACACAACACAGAATGCGAAATCTGTATCATTTCAAAATTGGAGGATGACACATATCCGAAAAAGGCAACTTTCAGGGCAGAAAAACCATTAGATCTAGTTGTTTCAGATGTTTGCGGACCCTTTCAAACTTCCACAATAGGAGGGAAAAATTATTTTTTAACGTTTATAGATGACTACAGTCGTTTCACATTTACATACTTATTGCGAAATAAAAGTGAGGTGTTTGATAAATTTAAACAATATTATGCGTTGACTTTAAACAAGTTCGGCAGGAAAATAAAAATATTGCGTACCGATAACGGCGGAGAGTATACAAGCAATGAATTTGAAAACTTTCTCGCGAATGAAGGAATCGAACACCAATTAACAGTACCGCATTGTTCTCCTCAAAATGGCGTGGCGGAGAGAAAAAATAGAACATTGGTTGAAATGACCAGATGTTTGTTAAGACAAAGCAGCTTGCCAAATAAATTTTGGGGTGAAGCCCTTATGACCGCTAATTATCTGCAGAATAGATTGCCAACGAGTGCATGCGATAAAACACCATATGAAAAATGGAATGGAAATAAACCAAATCTCTCGCATATAAAATCATTTGGTTGTAAGGCATATGTGTATACTCACAAAAACACAAGAGGGAAGCTAGACAACAGGGCAAAGGAAGGAATACTTGTTGGTTATGACCTTAGAAGTAAAGGTTATAGAGTATTTATAGATAATAATGTTAGGATATGTAGAACCGTAAAGTTCGTTGAAACAAAAACAAAGGATAATAATTTTGAGTCTATCGATAATGAACTGTTAGAGACAAACAATAATACAAATGAAGGGAATTCTAGCGAAACAAACGATCATAAAAATAACTTCCCGGTGATACTAAATGAAATAAATCAAAATTCGGACCAAACTGAGGATGTTAATCGTGACATAACAGATCGAACAATTCCGAGAAGGTCGGAAAGAGCTAACAAAGGTGTTCCACCTGACAGATTTGCTTTAATGACAAATACTATGAACGTAAACGAACCCAAAACCTTCAATGAAATATTGCAGATACAAAATTCCTTAGAAAGGGAAAATTGGCTAAAAGCAGCCAAAGATGAAATTGCTTCTTTAAACGAAAATAATACATGGGAATTGGTAGACCCTCCCCCTAACACACACATAGTAGGCTCAAAATGGGCATTCAAGGCGAAATATAATGATAAGGGTGAAATCCAAAAATATAAAGCCAGGCTTGTCGCCAAAGGCTTTAGCCAAAAGTATGGGGTAGATTATGACGAGACGTTCGCCCCGGTGGCGTCTCATACGACAATTAGATCTTTTCTTGTAATGGCCCTATATAAAAACTTAGAATTAAACCACTTGGATGTAAAAACCGCGTTTTTACACGGTGAGCTCGAAGAAACAATTTACATGCAACAACCGGAGGGATTCATAAATCCCGGTGAAGAACATAAAGTTTGTAAATTACACAAAGCCATCTACGGGCTGAAACAGTCAGCCAGGGCTTGGAATTCAAAAATAAACGAAACATTAACAAAGTTGAATTTCACACAAAGTTCCACTGACAAATGCCTTTACAAAAGAAACACAAATAACAAAACCGTCTACATACTAGTGTATGTAGACGATATATTAATTGCTGGAACCAAACATGATATAAACAAAATAATAGAAGAACTTAGGCGTGAATATAGTATTACCAACCTTGGGAGCGTTACTAATTATCTGGGAATAAATATAACACGACCAGACAGCAATACTTTGCTAATAGATCAGTCAAACAAGATTAAACAATTAGTAAATAAATTTAATTTAGAAAATGCGAAACCCACTAATACTCCCATAGATACAAATTACTTAAAGGATTATAACAATGAAAATTATTTAACTGACAATACTGATTATAGAAAGGCAGTAGGGGCACTTCTATATATAGCCACTGTCAGCAGACCTGATATCAGTGCTGCCGTCAACCTTTTATCTCGTCACAACGAAAGACCAAGAGTGTGTGACTGGGAAAATACCAAGAAAGTCATCAAGTACCTAAAAACTACAATTAATTTAAAATTAAAATATGACAACGAGAATCCTGCTATACTAACCGCATATGCGGACGCAGACTATGCGAATGACCCCCAGGACAGAAAGTCCATTACAGGAAACGTATTCTTTATTGGGAATAATCCCATCTATTGGTACTCAAAAAAACAAAAATGCGTCAGCCAATCCACCGCAGAAGCGGAATATATAGCAGCAGGATGCGCTGCTCAGGAAAGCATGTGGATCATTAGACTTTTAAACGACTTAGATCTAGATCAAATAAAACCAATCACAATTTATGAAGATAACCAATCAGCGATTAAATTAATTGAGTCTGACAAATATCAAGCGCGGACTAAACACGTGGATGTTAAATTTCATCTAATAAAACATTTGTATGAAGAAGGAACCATCAGATTACAATATATCCCCAGCAACGAAATGATTGCCGACATCTTTACTAAACCCCTACCAGGGCCGGCTTTTAAAACTTTAAAAAATAAACTAAATTTAGTAGAACATTGAAAATACCGGTCAAGTAGGGGTGTCACAAAACTACATTAAATTGACATTTGTGTGACCGTTAATTTTCATTTTAATCAAGAATTGTCTTAAAGACTATCAGTTATCCCGAGTAAATTTCAATGCAAACGTAGAGAGAAAAATACGCGGCACTCCCAGCTAAAGGAGGAAGTGAAATTGTCCAGTCATCATTTTATAAAACTCTCTTCTGCTCGATTTCAATCTCCGATGTATATGTAATGTTGTCTTTCTGTGAATATGTAGCAGCAACTAAGCAGGGCGTTTGAAAACGCTCTTATATATTTTATATTACCCTTTTATTATAAAAGATCTGTATCTAATCCAGAATATTAAAGTTACAAAAGAAAAGGAAGAATTACAAAATCATTTATCATAATTTACACAATTAAATAATAGTTTAATATGTTCACAAGTTTATTTTTCAGCCCGTTGGTGAATCAAGAATGTGGCTTTAAAATGGATTAAATAATTAATTGGACGCATGCTGTACCAGTGCTGTTTGTCTTATCCAGGTAAGTGAAATCTTACCTATTCATTGTCAATATTATTTAATATAAATATAATATAATACAAGCGCTCTATATTAAAAATTATATATATATAATTTTTATAAGAGATACTAATGATTAAGAAAGCGCAATAATTTGCACTACCGAGGAGGATCTAATATCAAATATAGTTATTTAAAAAAGTTTAGCATTCACTTTGGCCTCTAAAATACCCCGGATGCAATAATCTAATGGATTAAGATCCGGTGATGAAGGTGGCCAACCTTCTTGCTTGATAAATTTGGGACAGTTGACATGAAGCCAATCCTGTGTCGATTTTGCTCTGTGTGAAGGTGAAAAGTCTTGTTGAAATACCCAGTTCTTTTTAGGATATAATCTATCAACATATGACAATAAATGTGTTGTCAATATGTCCTGTTTGTAAAAATCAGCATTGATTTTGAGACACTCTAGGTAGCAGACTATTTAAAATGCAATTGGAGATAGTAAGTTTATTTTAAACTGTCAGCACTATCCAATTTTAAACATTTGTAAAACTAACTTTGTAATCATAGTTCAGATTTTTGAACGCACTTGGTTTTGTGAACTTTTTTTTTTTTAAACATGGTGTACATTAGGTATTAGGGATCGTACTTTCCGCCCTTTTTTCAGAACACTTTCAAAAAGGTGAAAATTTAAATTTAAGCTTCCACTATTTTTATAAAATATTCTCTACCCTATATAATCATTGCCCATTACTATAACTATACCAGTAGTATTTCTGCATAAAGTTTGGTAGTCAGAACCATAAAATGACTCAGATTCTAATTTTAATATAGATGAGAACATTTTAATGTATTCCGGAGTATTTTTAGACACGCCTTTATTTCATACCACTTATTTTCTAAGAATAAATTTTTCTTGTTTTATCGAAGTTATATATTGGAGAAAATTTTTCTGAAAATAAAGTGGTGCGAAATAGAGGCAGATCTAAAAATACTCCGGAATAAATTAAAATGTTAGTATCTATGTAAATGCTTCTGCGAGTGATTCGGAAATAAGTGATATTTATGAAAGTTCGGATAGCGAATCTAAGAAATGTGTATTATGCGTATAGTGTTGTATTATACGTAAAATTCTTTTCATAAAATTCTATTTTAATGTTTAAAACACATATCTTTTATTTTTTCTACTTATTAGAAAAACAACATTCAGTCATAATAACCTGATTGTTGGATTTTCTGCAAAATTAAATTTTCTTAATTTCAGGCTAAAAAAATTTCCAAAAATTAAAAACGAATACATATATTGTTCATACACTTAATTTATACAATACTGTTGAATTAAAAAAAGGCACTTTTTTTACTGTTTTCTGGAAAATTACGGGATTAAAAAAGAAGTAGAAATTCTTTTTTACATTTCATTTTTTAAAACAATAATATTTTGAACTGTTTATGGAATTATTAACTGTACACCGGTAAAATTTAGTAGATTACTTATAATGATTTTAGAACTGTTAAAGGAGTCCATGTCAACAATAAACAAAACAACTTAAAAAAAATCAAAATTATCCAATACGAACGGCGCTTTTACTACAGAGCCGTACATTTTCTATAATTAGAAAAAATTATTCTGCAAATATTGCAATGGGTGTTACATAACTGAAAGATCTCTTGAATCAAATAGCAAGTAAGAATCCTTATCTTGAGAGGAGAAGTACATTAATAAGTAGCCGTAAGTGCTTGACATATAACATTATAGCTTATATTATTATAATATAGACATAGAAAGTGTTTAAAATATCTTGGACGGGACTTTCAGTTTTCAAGAATTAATCTTAAATATACACACGTTTAATAAAGATGTGATAACAAAAATAAAAAAATACAGCATTTTATAAAATCGATAAAAAATTTCAAGGTATTCCATTTTAATAATTACGAATTTTAGAATGTTGTATGATCCCCATTATAAATAATAATAATAATGATAATAGTAATGATAACAACAATAAAATAAAAATTACTATAAGTGAGATTTATCCATTTTTCTAATTAAGTGATACATAAAATTTCAGCACAAAAATTCTTCTGTTTAATAGAACAATTATTCCTAGTAATAGTATATAAAAATATTTTGGTATTAAGATTGATTTAAGAAAAGAAATCCATTTAACGTATTAGATAAAAAGGAATTTGAATTTTAATCCTTTATAACGACTTAGCAAACAATTTATTAATGTTACATGAAAAAGGCGTGTTAAGCTACTTTTCCACGCCTACTTTTTTTTAGTCTTAGCACCCATTTTTATCTGAGTTGCCAATGTATTCCAGAAAATTTTTAACCCCGCCTTTATTGCATACTAGTATTTTTTAAGAGTAAATATTTCTTATTTTATCATTTTTATACATTCGAGAAAAAATATTCTAAAAATGAAATGGTACAAATTAAATGCAGGGCTAAAAAATGCTCCGGAGTAAATTAAAATGTTGACAACTATGTTTTATAGTAAAATTACTTACGACGACCTTAGAAAAATAATTTCAGAAAAAAGAAAACAACGCAAAGTGAAACACTTTGTTCTTTTATTTATTGTTTCACGTATTTTAGTAAAGTAAAAACGACAGGCGCAGTAAAGTAGCTATCCACGCATTCCCTGATTAAAAATTATTGATTTTAGTGGTAAGTATGTTCTCAGCTGTCAACATGATAATTGATATTCTATAGTATTGTTAGTACTCACCCCTTCTACCACACCACTTAACATTTAGAACAACTCTTTCCAAATGTAGTTACGATTAATTAAAAATAAATAAATAAATAAATAAAAAGATGAGCACTAACAATACTACAGAATAATACTTAGTATATTGGCAGCTATAGCTATGTATACTTACCATGGACCGTTAGTATGTTTTACACTGAACAATCTTGCGTCGGATTAATCACCTATTAAAGCATAAATGCATTAGTTTATTTGCGTCATCATCGTTATAATCCCTAAAATGTGATTTACCACTATGATTTCTGCCAACTGAAAATATGTCGAAATATTAAGTCAGCGCTTTTCTCTAAGATTTAAATAATATAATGCTAAAATTTTCGACATCAATACCATATAGTACCGACAGGGAAACCCCCCCCCCCCTTCTTCGATAATTTTTGTAAATATGCGATTCGATTAGTGTCTAGTTTAAAACGGTTTAGTGTCAGGTTTTAGTAAATATTTTCCTAACAGTTAACTTAAATCCAAAATTAGCTTGAAAAACTTTAAACTGCGATGCCAGAAAAAATATCGCTAATACTGCGTAAACTCATATTCATATTGTGAGCAATTTCTTTATTTTATAAGTTGAATAAATTATTATAATAAGTTAGTAAGTGTTACATAAGCATGTGTATAAGCAAAAAGTTGTAATTTATAATTAAAAAAAAATAAATGAAAAAATTACAGCCTGCAAAAGAAAAAAACAACAACAACAAAAGCCTCTTCCTACTACTCCGATTCAAAAAATTAGAATAATGAAAAGAATTATGGTCAAGGGAAATGAAAATCGAATTTATCAAATAAATAATCAACAATATCAAATATAAAGTACTATAATATGAATCTGCATATTTTGCAGATTATAAAAATGTAAACACATTACAATGAAATAGAAAATATATTTAAATCAGCTAACAACAAAAAATTCAAAATATTAGAATACTTTCTAACATGGTTCAAAAAATTAGAATAATGAAAATATATTGAACATAATTTAAACTCTAAGTATTTTTACTTGCTAATCAGTACTTTGTTGCATCACCCTTAGCTTTAATGACAGCTCTTAAACGTTTTGGCATGTTTTTAACTAAAGGTTCACAATCTTTTTTATCCAAATTCGCCCATATGCTCTTTATACTAGAAATAAGTTCTTTTTTGTCTCTAGGCGCAACTTCTTGAAGTCGTTTCTTCATAATTCCCCACAAATTCTCGATAGGATTTAGATCGGGTGAGTTTGCAGGCCAAGGGAGTACAGGTATGTCCTTCTCTTTGAGCCATTTAGTTGTTGATTTGGAAGTGTGGGGAGAAGCTGAATCTTGCTGAAACAAGAAATCGTCATCACATAAATCCTCAGCTGAAGGAATCATGAAATGTTCAAGAATTTCTTGATAGACTTCTGAATTGACTGTTGTGGAAACAATACACAACCTGCCTGGGCCTTCAGCAGTCATGCAGCCCCATACCATAACAGAGGTCGCAAATTTAAACGAACGTTTTAAACATTCTTTCTTATAAGCTTCATGTTTGAGTCTCCAGACACGTATACCTAGATTTCCGTGAGACACACAAAACACACTTTCATCGCTGAAAAGTATCTTTTTCCAATCGTCGTGATCCCAAAATAGCCTTTGTTTACACCATTTAACTCTACTTACTTGCACGAAATAGGAAAAACACAACTTTTTATAGCAAAAGAAGTGAAATGCTCTCAAGCAAGTGTGAGTAGAGTTTTGAGAGAATATTCTAATAATAAGTGTTTTCAAAATAAACAGTTTAAAAGTGGTCGAAAGCCAGTAACTTCAAGAAGAGATGAAAGGCAATTGAAAAAGATTGTGAAGAAACATCGTTTTCGGAGTGTGAGATATGTGCATAGAAAATGGAAAGAAATGGGTATAAATGTCTCCAAATCTACAACACTACGACGACTTCGCAAATTAGGTTTTAGATCACGTGTGCCTAAGATAAAGCCATTCTTATCATCTAAGCAAAGGGCTGCTAGAGTTAAATGGTGTAAACAAAGGCTATTTTGGGATCACGACGATTGGAAAAAGATACTTTTCAGCGATGAAAGTGTGTTTTGTGTGTCTCACGGAAATCAAGGTATACGTGTCTGGAGACTCAAACATGAAGCTTATAAGAAAGAATTTTTAAAACGTTCGTTTAAATTTGCGACCTCTGTTATGGTATGGGGCTGCATGACTGCTGAAGGCCCAGGCAGGTTGTGTATTGTTTCCACAACAGTCAATTCAGAAGTCTATCAAGAAATTCTTGAAAATTTCATGATTCCTTCAGCTGAGGATTTATGTGATGACGATTTCTTGTTTCAGCAAGATTCAGCTTCTCCCCACACTTCCAAATCAACAACTAAATGGCTCAAAGAGAAGGAAATACCTGTACTCCCTTGGCCTGCAAACTCACCCGATCTAAATCCTATCGAGAATTTGTGGGGAATTATGAAGAAACGACTTCAAGAAGTTGCGCCTAGAGACAAAAAAGAACTTATTTCTAGTATAAAGAGCATATGGGCGAATTTGGATAAAAAAGATTGTGAACCTTTAGTTAAAAACATGCCAAAACGTTTAAGAGCTGTCATTAAAGCTAAGGGTGATGCAACAAAGTACTGATTAGCAAGTAAAAATACTTAGAGTTTAAATTATGTTCAATATATTTTCATTATTCTAATTTTTTGAACCATGTTAGAAAGTATTCTAATATTTTGAATTTTTTGTTGTTAGCTGATTTAAATATATTTTCTATTTCATTGTAATGTGTTTACATTTTTTTAATCTGCAAAAGATGCAGATTCATATTATAGTACTTTATATTTGATATTGTTGATTATTTATTTGATAAATTCGATTTTCATTTCCCTTGACCATATTTCTTTTCATTATTCTAATTTTTTGAATCGGAGTAGTAGATAATTTTACCTGAAATCGTCCTATTAGTATACAGCTGGTATCAATCGATATATAATAACGACATCGGTTAGTTTATAACGTATAAATAGATTTTGCTTAGGGGAGTCAGTCTACATATTAAAACTGGCATCAACGTTTTTTTTAATGGCAACCCTAATTTATTTATTTATTTATTTTTTTTAGTTATTAAGAAACTTTCTATTTTTAATATTTTTTTACTTTCCGAACATGTATATGTAAGGAAAATATTGCATTCATGTCAAAAATCCAACTTTGAGATTTTGGTGTTTCTACACTCTTTGAGACACCTGAGTTCCTTTTGACTATTTTTACGATGATATATGTATGTATGTGTGTGTATGTGTATGAGTGTGAAGAAGTTTTAAAGTTTAAATATTTTGGCAATTGGTCAGTGTGTGTGTATGTATGTATGTGAAGAATCTTCTGGCTATCATATCTCCGAAATGAATGAAGACAGAACTACAAAACTTCAGAATTGATACAAGTCTAGTGTACAGATGAATTTTCCAAATTTAGGGGAAAATTCGAAAATCGGAAGTGGAACCGTAAGTCCGTATCTCAAAAACGACTCTAACGATTTTCTTCAAAATTACTGTATAAACACTCTATTAGATGTCCTTTCGAATGATGCAGTTGGTTAGTTCAGGAAAATTGATAGACATCCTGTATAAATAGCTCAATTTCAGGTCTCGCAAGTGCATTCCTTTAAAAACGGCAGTACGGATTGTTTTTTAAACTCGCCGTATTAACTCCCCTTTCAAAATCCTTTTGTATGTAATTATTGTTTACCCGTCAATAACTGAGTATGCCAAGTTTTGGTAAAAGTTGGCATCCCAAAAACGGCTATTACGATTATCTCGAAAATTGTTACATAAATCCATTTTAGATACCCTTTATCGTGTATTACATGGTTATTACAAGAAAATTAAATGTCATCCTGATTAGGCAGTTCAGTTTTAGATCTCGGAAATGGGTGCGTAAAAAAGAACTCTATTACTTTTTTTTTTTAACTCGCTATGTAAACTTTGTTTTATATGTCTTTACGCGTGTATCAACTTTTTCTCACTGCAAAATTCCAAAGAATGCGTATTATACGTGTAATAGTTGGTTATGAAAGTCGTGTGGTTGTTTTACACCAGATTTTTTTAGAAATTATTTTGAAACTATGGGAGTACAAAAAACATGTTATACCTGATATATTTTAGCAAAAATTTTGTCTTGAAGAAGAAAAGGGGACCAGTAAAAAAAGTAAAGAAAAAAAAATGTTTTGGATCACCCTGTAAAAAGTAAGATTTGAAATGCGTTTTAGCTCTATTATGCGGATTCTTCTAATTATCAATGCAAATTTTTATGAGGTTACCACATACATTCTTGGAGATATTACGGTTTCTTAAAAGGAAAAAAAAAAAAAAAAAAAAAAAAAAATATTACACATAGGGTATTTGACCGAGTGCAAAGCCATTTTTAAATTACACACAGTATTGCAATCTGAATGCAAAAACACAAAATATCTTACGAAATATGAGCCTTTTTACTGTATATATATATTTTTTTTCACTGTGCATGCACAAGCTTTAAAGAAATTTCATTTGCATAATTAAATAGCGAAAAGTTTTGAGCTACTTATATAAAACCCCGAAATAAACATCGTGTAAATTAAAAAAAAAAAAAAAAAAAAGAAAGAAAGAAAAGAAAAGGAAGATGATAAGTTTTTTTTTTTTATCAATATTCACTTACAATCAACGAACGCTGTATTATTATATTATTATTAGTATTGATTGAGACAAAATAAAAATGAGAGTAAAACTCCTTTTAGTTTAGCTTTTATTTTGAGAAAAAAAAAAAAATTCTGTTCATGCTTTTTCTCATAACTTTTTTGAATTTACACGATATTTGTTTAAAACTTTCATATAAGTAGCTCAATACTTTTGGCTATTAAATTATGCAAATGAAAATTTTTAAAAGCTTGAGCATGCGTAATTAAAAATTATTTAGTAAAACTGCTCATATATCGTAAGACACTACACAATTTTGCATTCTGATTGCAGTTTGCTGTGTCTCCTGTAGTATGCCAAGTTTCCAAGCTTTACGCTGCTAAAAACCTGATTTTTGATTTCAGGGAAACTCAAAATATGTAACTATTTCAAAACCACAGTTTCGAATATTTGATCTGAAAGAAATTCTATATTGTATATCAGTAAGAGAAAGTAAAAGTAAAAAATCGATATTTTGACTGAAAATTGACTTTTAAAGGTATTCAGGTATCCCAAAATATACTTTTGACCAATTTTATTGTAAACTGTCTCCATAATTAAGGAATTTTCTTAATAAAAGTTAGAATTCTTTAAACTCTTCTATATCCTGTAATGATATACATACAAAGAAAGAGCTGTACTTGTTTTCTTATCATTAGTTTAGTTTAGTTTAGCTAGTTTAATTTTTAACGAAACACATGTATTTACATAGAGGAAAATTTTAATGAGTGATTTTAATTTAAACTAAATAAGGTATGTTCCACCATGCCAGCTAAAACAACACATTCCAGGAAATTTCCCCATCGCAATTATTTTTGAACTTCGAATGTATCGTAATTGCTTTGTCGAATAATATATTTTAAAAAAAAAAGCTGTACAAATATGTTAAGTTAAAAATTTAAACATTTTTTTAGTATATAAGGAGATGCTAGATAGTTAGAATTTCAATTTCTCACGAAGTTTCCAGCTGCATTATTTACTGAATCCCGAGTCTTTCCTTCAACATGAAACTTTTTGTAAGTAAAATTATTTATACTGTTTTTGTTTCTTTAAATCTGTATTTATATCAAAACTGTTTATATTCAGAATTTTTTTTGAAAGCCTCCCCCCCCCCCACACCCACCCTTTCCCTAAATAATGGCATGGAATCGAAGTACGAATTAAGATCGTTTACCCTAAAAATATAGGCTTTAGTGTAATGCCTCCCGTGGGAATGGCAATGGGGATTACTAAGGGATACTAGTTCGTATTCATGTGAGTTTAATATAAAACAATAGAAAATTCCGAAAAGCTAGGCCGGCGAGCGTGATTTTTTCGGTTTGAACCAACACCTGCTACAATAATGCCTTCGAACTGAGCTTTACGTCACGGAAGATCGATCGATTACAACCAATCAGCACTTCCTCTAATATTTATGGGATGGTTTCGATTGGATGTAAACAGTCGATCTTCCCTGATGTAAATTTCAGTTCAGACGCATATAGGAGGTGTTGCTTGAACCCGGTACTTTCCGCCTAGACGGAACTTTCCCTGGTACACAGAGGGGAAAGTCATCATCAAATTTAAATCATCTCCCTGGTCATTTAAATCATCGCCCTCGTGCTACTGCATATCACGTTCAAACTCGCTATTTAAAATCTGTGTCTTATAGAGATAGTAAAAATGCACAGGAAAAATGGTGTTGAAAAGTATTAAGATAGAAACAAATAAACAAACAGAAAAAAAGTCATAAATTGGAAGAAACTTGCAATAATTGTTTCGTATCGAAATAAAACAATAATGCCCTTTGTCAGGCGCATAGAGCAGGCATGAGTACTGCAAAATAAAACGGAACCGTACAAAAAAAAAAAAAAAATAGAAATTTAATTTTTTACTAATTATACTCATTACATGCGGAAATTAAATTTTACTTTAATAAAATTTAGAATAATGCCACAGAATTATAAATGTTGAGAAATTTTTAACCTAAAATAATAATAATAAAAATCCGAATTTGAGATTTTGATGTTTCTATACGTTTCGAGGTTTCCTGAGTCCGTTTTCACTATTTTTGCGATGATGTATGTACACTAAGCGACAAATATATATATATATATTTAAAGGGGACTAATGTGCAAGTTGTACCTGACGGGACTAAAGTGAAAGTTGTACCTCAAGGGACTAATGTGAAAGTTGTATCTCACGGGACTAATGTGCAAGTTGCACCGAACGAACAAACTATTTCTTTCAACGAAAATGCCTACTAACCCTGGACGATAGGTCTAATATATCGTATCATATTATCTATCGTATTGATCGTAATATAACTCAATACTTATTTCGCTTCCTTCTTCGACTCGTTTTAATACGCTTTTTTTATATGCATGAGTAGCCCCCGAAAAACAAAAACATTAAATCATTAAATTCCTTTTTTTTTACTTATTTTTATTTCATATTATTTCACGCGCACTTTTTATTTCCTAATTCAAAATTATTAAAAAAAAACTTTTTCGATATCGCTTATAACGATACTGATTATTATTAATTTTCTATTCTTTTTCTTTTAATAATAATAATAATAATAATAATAAAAGATTTTGATGAAATTCTGGCAAAAGCAGAATTTAGTTTAGGACGGAGGACTATTAGTTTTTTTTTTTTTTTTCTTTTTTCAAATTATAACATCGCTTTCAAATTATTCAATTATATTTTCGATAAATTTTAGATTTCGACAAACGTACAACTATTGAAATCGACAACGCAAAAATCTCAGATTGAGACTAATAGGCCCTCAGTCCTAAAAAAAAAAAAAAAAAAAAAAAAAAAAAAAGGAAGCGTAGTGACGAACCAAATAAAATAAATCTTGTCCACCAGTATTTATTTTGACTTTGAGTTTTTTTTTTTTATTATTATTACCTGTATTATTACTGTTTTATTAGCTGTGTTTTATTTTACCACATTGTTTGCTGCTGTGTCTTGTAGTAGCACTTGTGACTACTTTGTTTTCCGAAGGATTATGTTTTATTTTGACCTAAAACTAAAACTATTGATGCCATTTTTTTTTTTTTTTTTTTTTTTTAATTTGTGATGTTTTTCAAAGCTTTTATCTCATTATCTTATGGGGATATTACTTAAAACTTTTTATTATGATTAAACGAATGATTTTTAAACACGGACATAGAAATAAATTCAAAGACATTACGTCTGCGGATGAGTTGGTGTTTCATGCAAATAACAAAGGGGAATAAAATGACGGAAATAAAATGGGAATACTTGGGAAATAAAATGACGAAGCAAGTTGCATAGCGAACTTATCCGAGATATTTGAACCGTAAGTTCCCTATCAAACTTTGGTTTGAATCAGTTTAGTATTTCAAATGTTACCGTCGTGGCACACATTTTCAAGTGACTGCACTTGGAAATAAAAAGTTAGAACAAGTTGCCCAGTGAACTCATCCAAGACATTTGTATGATAAGTCCACTGTCCAACTTTGGTTCGAACTGAATCAGTATTTAAAAGATTATCATGATTATAAATTTTCAAGTGGTAGCTTGGTTTCAAGTTGTCCCGCTTAGTTTAAGACATCCACCACTTTATTGAAAATAGTGGATAAAATTCATTAATAAACTTGGATGAGAGGAGACCATTATGTGGTTTATGTATACGTCAAAATTCAAGCAAATCCAGACTTAAATACACTTTTTAAAATGTGAATTATAAATTTTCAAATGGTAACCTTATTTCAAGTGGCGCCGCTTAGTTTAAGATATCTGCCATTTTGTTAAAAAGGGCACATAAATTTCATAAATAAACTTAGTTGAGACATTTATATGGTCTATATACACATCAAAACTCAAACAAATCCGGTCTTAAATACGCTTTTTAGAATGTGAATTTTAAAATTTCAAGTGGTCTGCACTTAAAAACAAAACGGTGGAGGAACTTGGTTAAAAAACGCATGGAAGATATTTATAAGATAAGTTCACTGTCCAAATTTGGTTCCAATTGGAGTATTATTTCGGAAGTTATAGTGGTGATCAGTTTTCAAGTGGTAGCTGATTTTAAGTGGCCCCGCTTAATTTAGGATATCCGCCACTTTGTTGAATATGGCGGATAAAGTTTTTAATAAACTTGTTGAGACCCTTGTGTGGTCTATATATACATTAAAATTCAAACAAATCCGACCTTAAATTGGCTTTTTACAGTGCGGATTTAAAATTTTCAAGTGGCTACCACTTGAAAGCAAAATGGTGGAGCAACTTGGTTAATGATCTAAGATATTTATAAGATAAGTTCGCTATCTAAATTTGGTTCGTTTTGGATTATTATTTCGGAAGGTACGGTGATGACAAAATTTGCATTATGTATAGATTAAGATAGATTGATATATAGAAAAACGAACTGATTGCAAATGGTCGATTTCTAAAGAAATCAACCTAAAACAACTTTAAATATTTTGAGAATGCATAGTTGCAATTAGAGTCCTGCATCGGGTCGGGTTGACTGATTTATTTTTTGTGCGGGTCGGATTCGGGTCGGGTTCAGTTTTCAGCTAATCGGGTCGATTTGAGAACGTCTTTCAAAAAAAATTTTACCTTAATAAATAGAAATGTGTTTACTACCCATAAAGAATACATGCTTACCCAAATTATTATAACAAAATAAACATCCGTATCGCACTGAAACAATTAACAAAATTCATCAAATACATCATTATTATCTTTTAGAATAGAAGCTGTGAAAAGCAGGCTAGAGGTCTGCACGGGCCGAAATTTTGAGGCCCGGGCCCGGCTCGGACAAAAACCGATAAAATCAGGCCCGACCCGATTCAAAAATATGTAAAATAACAAAAAAAAAAAAAAAAAAAAAAAAAAAAAAAAAAAACATGCCTTTTTATGAAAAAGATTTTTAGTATGTGTTTTGCAGAAGTTTTATATAACCAAACAATAGTACGTTCTTTAACAAAACTGCTGAACTTTTACAAGATAATTATATATAAACAGAAATTCATTATTATAGACAAGGCACAAAGACAAACAGAAAGTCAAATCGAAAATATTAGCATTCATCAAACAATACAGGAAGGTATTTAAAATGGTTAATACTACTAAAAAGGCACTTTCCTCTTACATACCGTAATGTATTCGAATCTTTCATGTGATCCGGTAAAGAAAACTTTAATGTTAATCCAACCATATTGAATAGAAAAGTTGTTTTTGACCATGATAAGAATGATGCTACTTTCATCCACTGGAGAAAAGAAAAAGAAGCCTTAGAGAAAAAGTTGCAACGGAAGGATTTTTATAGCCTTCATACCACCTAAACTCAACAGATCATAGGAAACAAAGCCTTATACACAGTAACGTATCTAATTTATTTTGTTATGTACATGTACGCAAACTGGTAGTGACATGCATACTATTTTGAATAGGAAACCATCTAATATTACTTTAAATAAAATATATTAATTTCGAAGCATGCTAAAAATATTTGCGAAAAATCAGATTTCTAACAGACAGACTGATAGACAATTAAATTGAAGTTACAGACATTTTTTAACAAAATAGAACTTTATGTGACATACCAGCCTGTAAAATTATGTAAAATAAATGACTGAAAAAATATTTTTATCATTTTCCTTTTTTGTTGATTAACGAGGAAAACAGAAAAAAATTCGGCCCGACACGGCCCGGAGAAAATTTCATTCAGTCCCGGCCCGGCCCGAGTATGTACAAAAAAAGTGAGCCCGAGCCCGGCCCGGTCCGACTCTGAAAATTTTTTTTAAGCCCGAGCCTGGCCCGGCCCGCGAACAAATTTAAAAATTCGGCCCGAACCCGGCCCGTGGGCCGGTCCGGGCTCGGGCCGTAAGCTCGGCCCGTGCAGACCTCTGCAGGCTCTCTCTTGGAGAATAATCAGATGTGTTATTCATCTATTTTTATTACTTACATCTCTTTGAAATAGACTGTGAACGTAAACTAATAATTAACATTTTTTCTCTAGCAGATGTTTTTAAGAAGTTATTGAAATGTAATGTATTTAGATTTAGATGAGAACGGTTGTTTAGTAGGCGTCTGCAGAACTGTATTATTTATATATATATATATATTTGTGTTTTACCGATTAAAGAATAAACTAGAAACGCTGAACTTGAAACACTTTTTTAAGCACTTGAAATACACATCACACATCACACACACAATTGGCAGTAAAATGTTTGAATCGCCAGCTGTAATTCATGTTTAGAAGATGTGTACGTAATACTGTTTCATTAAGTAACTATTTGTTGAGTCATGATCTTAGTCTTTATGCTGTTAATAAAAAAAAGTAAATTGATGATAAAAATTAGCGATAAAAAAAAAGGAAAAGAAAGAAAGAAAGAAAAATGTGGATGTGACATGTGTGCTTTAATAATTTTGCCGCCGACTGTAAATAGTGAAAAATTATTATAAATCTATTTCTTATATTTTAAAATTTTTAACTTAGTACTAGTAATTATATTTACAGTTCTTTTTTAAACGAGTTACCAATTTATTTTATAACTTAAAAATGTTTGCATGATTTTTAGTTGAATTATTCATTTTCATTTATATTCGGGGTTCGGGTCGGGTTTCGGGTTGATTTAAAATCTATTTGTACCCGACCCGTGCAGGAGTCTGGTTGCAATATTTAAGTGGCGATAAAGGTAAGTAATGCATAAGGTAATGCAAAGATAAGTAATGCACAAAGTAATGCATATTAAGGAACAAATAAATAAATAAATAAAGCCGTAATTCGATATTTTCATTTTTTCATTCAGCATCTGTGAATTTATCTTTTAAAAACAGGTATGAAAGGTTAAGAATTTTGCCAGATATCGGATATCTTTAACAGTTTTGCCTGCCGGATACGGATATAAGCAAAATCATTATCTATTTTATTCCTATTTTTAAATGATATTATTATAATTATTCATATACAATAAAAAATGATTTATTTAGAAGATAATTAGCATTAAGAGTTACAGAGAAGCACAAAAATATTCAGATACATGAAGGGCTCTACCTGGAAATTGTTGAATTGCATTTTCGCTTTTATAAATACTTTTACACGTTCTAGCAACGTTTAAGAGTATTTATGCATGAATATGAATTCAATTAGTCAATCTGTCCGTCTGTGCACTCTCTATCACCCATAAAAGTTTTCAGAATTTCTGCAAGCTGTTATATGTTATCCAAGTTCACTGCAGAATGTTCCCCATTTAAATTGGTATGAATAGTACAGCTGGTTTATGTATATTGACACTCAAAAGAATATGAAATGCACTGCATTCTGTAAGACGCATTTTTATAAATCATATTTAAATAATTTGTATTGCACAAATCATAATGGCATGTTTAGCGTTAGGAATTACAGAGTCACACTAAAATATTAAAATGCATTCAGGCTACAAATAAAAAATTTTTATAATTGCATTTTTTTTAAAAACTTTTTTTAACACTTATAAACAATATTTAAGAGCTATTATAAATTCAATTAGTCCTTCTGATTCTCTTTCTGCCCATATGTCGGTTGTTTGTGTGATTACATAAACAAAATGCAATAAAATTTAAAAGATTCAACGATTACTTGTGGTCTAAAAGTGTTAATAATCTAAGGGAACCGGGAGATTTTCCGTTCTTGTTTCAATACATTGAACGCTTAGATATAACAGATAAAAAATCAAAGTAGGTTTCAAAATTTTTGGGACAACTTGCAGGGGCGCGCCGACCCGGTGTGCGAAGTGTGCGGCGCACACAGGCGCCAGCTAAAGAAAGGCGCCAGCCGAGGATAAATTATTTGAAAAAAAAAAAAAAAAACTGATTTCATAATGCCGGTCTGAAGCCCTGCAACTAGTGTTGCTAAATGAGGCACCTTGAAAAATATACTGGCAAAACTTGTGTTCAAATAGTTTAGGGGTTTTTTTGTGAAAGGGTACGATAAAAGTGGAATAACTTTATAAAGATGTGCCTACCTTTAGCAAAATTTTCTTTGAATTTTTTAACATATCAAAGCATTCTATTGAAATTAAAAAGGACGCCTTAATCTCCCCCCCCCCTTTTTTTTTGCCAGAAAAAGGCCACCTAGGTTAATAAAAAGACAATATAATTCAATTGCAAAAATAAAGATTTAATAGAACCGGAGAATTTTTTTAGAATAGTTTTTCCCCTTTGCATTATTGATGTAACATCCAATATTATTAAAATCAGACTTTTGTCTGTAAAATCTTCACATTTCGCACATCGTGAAAGCCAAATCTGATTTCAGAAAAATTTCTGTGTGTGCGTGTGCGGTCGCTGTGTCTGCATGTCTATAACATTTTTCTCTGGGCATCACATGAGAACAGCTGGACAGTATTCAACGACACTTAGCAGGAATTACCCAACTTAAAATCATATCTATCAACTTTTGTAAATTCCCCCCTTAGAGGGGGGGGGGCAGTAAACAAAAACACGTTTGTATGCATAACTTGGCTTAAAATCACTTCACAGTGAAGAACTGCATATGAGGAGTCTAGATTTGAGTACAAAAATAAATAAATAAATAATAATCATTGCCTACAATATTAGATTTTTTTATTTTTAAGGGGGGGGGGAATTGATTTTCGGGGGATATTTCGTAAATTCCGGATTTTTTAGAAGAAATTTCCCAACAATGGTGCAAAAATGTTGAAAACAGCCATGCATCTTCTTTAGGATATTTCCAAAAGCCCATTTTTGGTGTTTGTAATTTTCGGTCTTGGGTGTTTACGAGGGATCAAATTCGTGATCGCTCTTTTAGTGCTAAATTAGTCCTGGAAAATTTATGGGAGCGCGCCTGTCACGAATTTTGGTGCTTATATTGATTAGATGCATCCGATGCCTATACTAACGGGATTTTACGAAATTCCCCCTCACTCTTTTCAAGGGAGAAAGGAAGCAAAAAACGCTTTACTGAGCATAACTCGGCTCCTAGTTACTTCACGGTGAGGAAATTGCATTTGGGAAGACTAGATTTGAGTACCAAAAAAAAAAAATAATAATAATAATAATAATAATAATAAATAAATAAATAAATAAAATAAAACTCTGCAACTTTGGAATTTTCGATTTTGGGGGAAATTTCGTCAACTCCGGATTCTACCAAAAGAATTCTATTAAAAATTGTACAAAGATGTTGAAAACAGGTATACGTCTTCTTTAGGATACTTCCAAAAACTCATTTTTGTTTTTTTGTAAATTTCGATTTGGGAGAGGAGGCGTAAAGAGGAGGTAAATTTGAAACACTCCCCCTCCCCCACCTTCTTTTAGTGCTAAATTTGTCGTCTAAAATCTAAGGGAACTGCGAGCACGTATTTTGGTGCGTAAATTGTTTCTATGTATCCGATACCTATTGTAACGGGATTTTACGAAATCCCCCCTTTCCTTCCTTGAGGCCACAAACACGTTTCCAAGCGTCATCTTACTACAAATTATATCAGCAAGAATCTTATACTATTAAGTGAGCAATATTTGTATATTTCACTGTTCTCGAAAACGGTAGCTCGGACAGTCACGAGATTTAACACAAAGGTGCCCCGGGAAAGGTCATTGTGCACATCGAAGTCAGATTTTCGAATTTTTGATTAGTAGTTTTTTCTTAATTAATTAAAATGTGAAAATAATAACCTTCTAATTTCTGATAAATAAGCCATTTAAATTTTAAAATTTTATCCATAATTTAATTGTTGCCAATTTTTTTTTTCGACAGAATAATAATAATTAAAAAAAAAAAAAAAAAAGTACATTTATTTAAAATGAGGAAAATAAATCAGAAAGATTAGAAAATAAATTAGAAATATCAGTCGCATCATTACAAATAAGATAGAAAATGAAAGGGAAAATTTTTGTAAATCCGATGCATTAAACATCTTATTAATCGGACAATTAGATTTTTTAAAATTAACTAAAGTAAGAATTTTAGGAGGTAACAGCAGAAGATTGTATGGAAACCGTTAGGTGAAAAAAAAAAAAAAAAAAAAAAAAAAAAAATGAAAAATCTGCTTCACATTAAGTCACATGATTTTTAATTGAGGTTAAAAATTGCAGTTTTGAAATTCTTTTAAATTTTCTCTCACGAACACAAAAATATAATATACAGCCTGTACCCCACAAGACCAACTTGCATTTCAAATTTCATCAATTATTTTGGTTAATAAACAAAAGTTATTATTTTTTTTTTTCAAATTAAGTTTTATTCTATCTTCGAAAAGATTTATGTGATCATAGATATAATAATATATATAGATCTATCATCCCCATATTATCGTGCAAATATTTTTGATGCCGAAAAAAAAGCTTTGGAATCACCATTAAGTGGTATTGAAGGAAAAAAAGAAAAAAAAGAAGAATGAATTTGAAACTATATCTGAAGCTTTTCATTCACCTTTAGTAAATAAATTATTCATGAATTTTATTTGCTGAAACATTCGTGTGTATTCCCGTGTGTATTCACTCGGGAAAAGACTGCCATATTTTGGTAAAATCGCCGCCTTTTCCCGAGTGAAAAGGAATCACTTTTTTCTCCCCAATGATCAATCTATATATTATTACTATATCTATGTATGTGATACGATACATTAATAATTTGGGTTTTAAAAGTTTTTTTAAATAGATTATTTAAACTCTATGAACCATATTTTTATTTTATCAGTTTCATTAATAGATCCTGCTGGGCGATTTTGGTGTTGAAGTACACCGAACGTTTTTCAACAAGAAGTTTAATATAGCAACAGCCATTTTAATCTAATTAGCGCATCAAATATATAAAAACATAAATGATTTATTTTTACACAAAATTTACAGAACAAATGCAGTTTTAAAGATAGGAAATTTATTTCAACAAGCACTATTTTAAACCTAAAAACCATTAAAAATATAAGCAGAATATAAAGGATTCTTATGTATAAACAAAAATGAGTCTGATAAAATTATTAGCAAAATAGTCTTCCCCTCCCCCCCCCCCCCAAAAAAAAAAAAAAAAAAAAAAAATCCATCGCTAATATGGCGACAAAAATTCAAAAGCCGCCAGTGGAGCGACATAATAAAGTTGTGTAACACGATAATGTTTACCTATTTATTTATTTTTTTATATAATAATCACTATGCTAATTTATCATACAAACAAATGAGCCTCTGTGTGTTGCTGCACTTACACGCTGTCGAACAGAAATATTTGAAAAATTCAAATTAATATTTAAATAATTAAATAAAAGTACGTTTAATGGGAAATATATATAACCATAAAAAGATTAGTTGTCTAAAATACGGCAGAAATAGCGCTCATTGCATATTGTTACAAGGGATTAAGTCTAAAATGGCGACAAAAATTCAAAAGCCGCCAAAGAGAACTATATTAAGGCTGTACTATCAGGTTTACAACCCATGGATTATATATAAACATAAAAAATTAATTGTCTCATGCGACAGACGTAGCCGGTCACATCATATTGTAATATTTGGCGTGAAATTGCTGTCATTTAATGGTTGATTGGATAAACAAAATAAACATATGAAATAACGTAAAAGCAAATATTAAATTGTCTAACCCAGTTACATTTGAGTCCAGTCCGAGTTACATGTGAACAACACGTATAGTGTTGTTCACATGCAACTGGGATTCAAATATATAAAAGGCAAACTCCAATTTTTTCGATACTATCTATTTCGAAACTGTTATATAATAAGCACCTAAATGGAAGCTCATTGGTAAACTATTGTCGCAGGTAATAGGGACAAGCGCCCGAGTTGCAGTGGATGACCAAATCGCTGCCGAATGCAGCAGGGACCTGGAGCAAGCTTTTGAACAATTTCAGTAATTTATTTTATTTTATTTTTATAAAGCTATATAGAAAAGAGTTTCCTTTAAATTTAGTGGCCAGCGAAGCGGGTAAAGCCTGCTAGTAAATTTTATGTGTAGATTGATTGTTTTCGAGATTGTTTTGTCATAATTACCAGTAGCATCAATGGAACAATCTTTTTCTAAATTTAAAATGATAAAAAAATACATGCACTCCACAACGGTATCAGACAGATTTTTAAATTTTGCAAATACATGGATAGCATAAGATATTTTCGATCAAATGGATACGTATCATTCCAGAATTAAAAAAAAAAAAAAAAAAAAAAAAAAAAAAAAACTGAAGTAAATTAATTACATTTCACTAAATAATATTATCTGTTTAAATGTTCATATAATCTGCTTTAAAACTTAATAATTTTTATTGTATATTCTTATTTTACTTATAAATTTATCTATTTATAATAGTGCAACAGTGCAAAGTGCAACGTACAAACGTCGCGGCAAAATAGTTTAAAAGATTTTTGTATCTTACTACTATATGGGAAAACGCGTAAATTTACATACAAATTACATAAAAAGTTTAGATAATGAATAATTATAAGATAAAAAAAAATAAAAAAACTTTTTATATACCACGTTTTTAAATTATCTGTTGAATCATATAAACTTGACACATTACACGAATAATTACAAACGCATTGTCATCGTGTTCTGAGCTATTTTCTAAATGTTTCAAATGTCTAGCTAGTCGGAAAGTTCGCTAAAAATTGATTGCAAGATTTGTACTGGACAAACGAGAAAGTGATATAAAAAAAAGTTGGTTTTAAAAATAAAATAATAATCCTATTAGATTGATTGGTTGCGTTTTACGTAGCACCAGTGCTGCGGAATGGGCAATTGGCGACGGTCTGTGACTCACCCCTAGAGGTGGTCTGGAGACATGCCATCACAATTTTGATCCTCCACGGAATTGATGGTCCTCCCGCTTCGGTGACCCCCAGAGTAATCCTTTTAGAACAATATATATTAGCATGCACTTTATCAATATGTAGAAAATTTTTAAAGTTATAATGACGTCAATTTTTGTGAGATGCCTAGTTTAACTTTTTATGTTTTTTTAATGGTCACGCTTAATTAAATGTATTTATTTTTATGTCGAAAGAAAAGGAACTCATAATTATTTTTTTTTTGGCACCAATTAAATTATAGCTAATATTTAAATGGTTAATTTTAAAGCTATTAGGAGGTTATTGTTTTCCTATTTCAATTAATTAAAAGAAACCAATCAAAAATTTGAAAATAGGGCTTCAAGGTATTGCGTTGTTATCGTGTTCTGAGCTATTCTAAAAGTTTAAAATGTCTAGCTAGTCGGGAAATTAGTTTAAAATTGACTGCAAGATTTGTACCGAACAAACAAGAGAGCGAGTTAATAAAAACATTGTAATAAAATAGACAAAATTTCTTTCATTAGATTTTTTTTTCCTTGTTAAGTATTTTTTATCCATATTTACTAAGTAATATTTATTACATGCTCCTATTTTATGTATTTATAAATTTATTTGTTCCTTAAAAAAAAAAAAAAAAAAAAAAAAAAAAACTTCTATAATTAACCAAATCAAATCTTGTTAATATCGATAGTCATACATTAATTTGATCTCAATAGTATTTCGAGAGTTTTGAACAATGAAATTCAGCAAAACAGTACTCATTACGTAATTTTATTATTATTATTATTAGTTCTAATTTTATATAATTATAAATTTCATTTATCTGTACTAGTACAAAATGTTAAACTCATTTCTATGTGCAAACATACTACAATAGTACGACTAATTTTAACAAATTTTCATTATAATATTGTAAAGAGTTAAACCACTTTCCTAAATCAAAGGTGTTGTTGTAACAAAAGCAGATTTACAATTAAAGTGCAAATAAGGAGCAGTTCATTCAATTTTAACGGGAGTGGGGTGGGAGGTGATTGCCAGACTTGGCAACTTAGCGATGAATTTGGTGACATGGCGACCAAACTTGGGGAGAAGTAATAATTTAGTGTTTCCAAAATTTAAAAGCTCTATCTTCAATATGAGCCGAGTTCTAGAATTTTCTGGATTCATCAATAGGTTTCTGGAGCAGAAAAACCTTGAAAGTTCGCCAAATCGCGACAAAAATTATAAAAGCAGAAGAGACACTCTCAAAGGGATCAGTTGTATTCGGACCTTTTTTCTGAACGTTTGTTTCGGTTTAAATGGTTTATATTTATTCTTAAATGAGTGATATTCCTCTCTGTGATGTTTTTAATGTTGTTTTATGACTTTTTGAGGTATGAATTTGAGTACGATAATTTACTGGCTTTTTTCGAGAAGAATCCTTGAATAAAGTGTATCTGTCGACAAGAAACTGCCTGTTTCTTTACAATTAATTTTCCATGCAAGAAAATCGACATTTTGGTAACAATATGAATAGAGACGGATATTTTGGATCAGTATGATATACGTAATACTCACAAAAGGTGCAATGAAGTGAGGGAACGTTTAGTTTACTATTTTTTGTGTTTAAATATTTACTTAAAAAGTAGACCCAAACAAATAGAAACATTTACATTTACAGCTCTCATCTAAATCATCTATTGTAATGCCTCAACGCGGCATTTATGCACCCACATTCACACCAAATCTGCCTATTTCCGGGATGGAACACGGACGCAGAACTGATACCGGTATTTGTTGAAGAAATTTTTCTACCTATAATATCGTTGATTTAAGAAGTAGAAAAATTTATTGTATTGATAGTGGTATCAATTCTGTGTCCGTGTTCCATGCCTGCTATTTTAGTTTCCTCTATTTGCCTCCACAATTGTACCTCGTGCTTTTGGAAATCCCCGTATAAGATTTTTTCTCTTTCTGCAAGATGCACTTTTTATTTGTTTCTTTTTAAATTTCATTTTATTTGATACGTTTTTCTTTTTATTAGCCACTCAATAAACTTATTACTATTAATGTTCGAGATTCAATTGACTTGCTGAATGATAACTTTTTATAAAAAGATAAAAAAAAAAAAAAAAAAAAAAAAAAAAAAAACATGTAATATAGGGCGCCAACTGAAACTTTGCACACAGGCGCCTGACAATGCTGGCGCGCCCCTGACAACTTGTATGAACGTTGATTGTTTCATAATCAGAACTCTTACTTTCAATGAACACATTTGTAATAAATTTTGCGTCACCTACATTTTTGAAGTTCTTGTTCTAGGTTTTGTTCCTGTTGTGCCTCTCATTGTTCTATCAAAGTTTGATGGTAGCTGCCGAACCTGATGGAACGGGAGCTAGGACAGGAGCTGAAGAAGGGAATAATAGATACGTTGGAACAGGTGGCCAAAACATTGACATTTTGAATGCAGGAAATCAAAGAGGTTCCCGAAAAGACTGATGGAAAATCTGTAAATGTCTGCTGACATCAATCATTTTATAATTTTGCTTACGCATGTATCTAATGTTAATTGAAGCAATAAAATTTTTATAAATATCTAAGTTTATTTATTTATTTATTTATTTATTTTTAATACATAATTTTTTTGTCAGTTTTTCATCACAATATCTACCTATAAATATGAAAGTTTGTTTGTCCACTGGCTATACAAATTAACGTCTTTTGATGGCAAAAAACAAACAAACAAAAAAAAAAATATATATATTTTGTAATATTTAGTAAAAGTGATTGCATAAATAACAGTTTTCCCTGCCTTCTCTTCGGCTCCAATGAGAAAAATCAAAGCGACATGTTGCGCATTTTGGAAACTGCTTGAGCGAGAATCTTGATATTTGACATGTAAATTCAAATGAATGTTAACTATATTAATAACATGCTATTCCCTTATAATGGATAGTAAAGACAATAAAAAGACAGGGCATACAGCGCCATTTAAAAATTACTTAAATAATAATTATTATGTTCTGTATGAAAATCCTTCATTCAAGGTCAGATTCACTACGAAATTTAAAAAATCCTTTTTCAGCAAGCTTAAAAGCAAAGGTAGATTCCTTTCCGTTAATGTTTGTCTCTATACTTAGGTTATCTATCTCAATTAGTAAAGATAATCTAGTTAGACTATCTCAATCTGTAAATATCTGTAATAACAGCAATCTACAACCTAGGTATACATACATTAACATTAACATTAGTTAACATTGAACCATTTGGACACCATAAATTTTCAATGTTAATTGTTAGGAATTTAGAAAATTGTATGATTTAAAGAGATATTGGTGACAAAACTTGCGACTTAGCAATAAAATTTGTGATTTGGCGGTAAAATTTGACAGCTCACGACTAAATTTTTGACTTGGCGACAAAATTCGTTATTTGACGACAAAATCTTGCGAACTTGAAGATGGAGAATTACAGCTTTGGCGTCATAATATTTTCTTCCCACGCGAAAGCCTCATACCTTTTCACAGACCAATACTTGTTTCCACAAGATAAAAAGTCAAAGGAAGCTGTAACGTATTACTCTTAATTTCAATTGTAAATTTTTAATTCTTATCTAAACTGCCGTTCTAAACTATTCACCACAAACGATATTTTTATTAAGACTAACGTATTTATTAAATTTTAAATTTTTAAATGATTACTTAAAGCGGTTACCATGGTTTTTATATTTTCAGTGATCTTTTGTATTACCTACCATCTGTACATGACGAAAGCATCAGATTACAAATTTAAGCAATTACAGCTATTGAAAAAGTCGGCATCATCACAATTGACGAAACGAAAAATCACTTTTTAACTTGTAACTTTTAAGAAATTGAAGCTATCGAAAAAGTTTAAATGCAAAAATTGTTCTTTAGGGTAAGGCGGTAAATCGCCTAATTTGAAGTGTTTTCCTATTTTCAATATTAAAGAAGATATGGGCAATTGAAAATGTCCACCCACCACCATTTCCACCCCCTTTGAGCTGGATATCTACGAACTTGACCGAGATTTTTACAGTCCTGATAACATATCCCGAGCTGGTTAAATTTAAATAAAAATAATTATAAGATAAAAAACTTTTTGTAAACCATGTTTTTAAATTTTCTGTTGAATCATAGCTATAGAACTAACTACATTAGCACTTTATCAATGCGAATTGTTACGAAATTGTGAATAATTGCATTTACTTTTGTATAAATTCTTTCAAAGAGGCTTAGTAAATTGATAAAATGTCAATTTTCTGCAATTCCAGATCTTTTTCGCGTTAAAATAGCTTACCTTTTTCTTTAAAAAGCATTAAAAAGTTTCAATAGGCAGGTAATGGATTTGGCGCCAAATTTGGCGACATAATGCCCATAGCGATTTTTTTTGTCAAGAAAATCCTTATTATTGATATTCCAAAGATGGACGTTCTAATGTGATTGGTTAAAGAGTTACGGGAAATTTGAATAATAATAATAAATAAAAAAATGTTGGTTTTAAAAATAAAATATTAATCCTTTCAGAACAACATATATTTGCATCACGAACTATATTAGCACTTTATTAATGTGTAGAAAATCTTTAAAGTGATAATGACGTCAATTTTTGCCAGATGCATAATTTAACTTTTTACAATTTTTTAACGCTCACGTTTAATTAAATGTATTTATTTTTATGCCGAAAGAAAATGAACTCGTAAATTTTTTTGGCAACAATTAAATTATAGCTAATATTTTAATGACTATTTTTTTTTACCACGTTTTTATTAACTTCTATTCTTGTTTGTTTGTTTGTATGTTTGTTTGTTTGTTTGTCCGGTACAAATCTTGCAATCGAATTTCAACTAACTTCCCTACTAGCTAGACATTTGAAAATTTCACAGTAGCTCAGAACCTGGTGACAACACAATACTTCGAAGTCCGATTTTGGAATTTTCGAATAGTTTATAGACGGCAGTTAACGGCACATTTTGGAAATGCACTACTGGCCATTAAAATTGCTACACCAAGAAGGAATAATAATAACTGAATGAAATTTGTTGGACACATACATTATAGTAGGAAGAACAATTGATTAAAATTTCAGGAAATTTTGAGTTATATATACTGAGAAAACAGTACATAAAGCAGCGACCTCTGTGAGCAGTAATAGCACTTATTTGCCTAGGCGGTGAATCGAACAGCGATTGGATGACATGTACGGATAGAGCACTTCATGATGTTTTAACACGATGCCACAATTCATCGATCGAAGTTACTGGTGAGTGGTGGGGGGCCAGCCGCTTTTCAACGATAAAACAGTCATTTTCATTGGTGCGAGATCAGGAGAACGTGCTTGCAAGAGCAACAGTCGATAACATTCTGTACCAAAGAATGTCCGAACAATACAAACAACTTGCGGTCGTGCATTATCTTGATTAATTTTTCCGCTACGGAGGCCTCAAATACAGGGCAGAGGGGCTAGCCTTAACCCATCAGAAATTTAATGGCCGCTGTTGAGAGAGCCAGGAATACGAACAAGAAGTAATCGAGACGTGTATCCATTGGGAACCCATAACATCATTGGGAATGATGGACAGTATAATGATGTCGAATCCCAGCTGGCAATGTGCATTATTCATAATGCCGTTAAATACGGATAAGGCAATCTTGATGCTGTAAACAGGATTGTGATTTGTCTGAAAGGTGACTTCACGCCATTCCAGCGTCCAGGTTCATCGTTTATCACACATTAATGGCGCCCACATCAATGATGCAGTTTTGAGGGTAATCAGAATTTTGGTAGCCGCATACTGGGTCACCACCTGGATTGATCGTATGTTGTACCATTGGATACACGTCCCGATCACCTCTTGTTTTCATTCTGGCCACTCTAAATAACAGCCATTACATTTCTGACGAGTTAAGGCCCATCGCTCTGCCCTATATTCAAGGCTTCCGAAGCGCAACATTTAAGCAAGATAATGAACGATCGTAAGTTGTTTGTATTGTCCGGACCTTCTTTGATACAGAATGTTATCGACTGTTGCTCTGGCAAGCGCGTTCTCCTGATCTCGCACCAATGAAAATGACTGTTTAATCGCTGAAAAGCGGCTGGTCCCCCACCATTCACCAGTAACTTCGATCGATGAATTGTGGCATCGTGTTAAAACATCATGAAGTACTCTATCCGTACATGTTATCCAATCGCTGTTCGATTCAATTCCTAGGCAAAAAAGTACTATTATTGCTCACAGAGGTCGCTGCTTTATGTACTGTTTTCGCTGTACATACAACTCAAAATTTCCTGAAATTTTAATCAATTGTTCTTCCTACCATAATGTATGTGTCCAACAAATTTCATTCCGTTATTATTATTCCTTCTTGGTGTAGCAATTTTAATGGCCAGTAGTATATATATATATATATATATTCTTTTGCCTAAGAAAATTACATTGCCTCACGATTGCTCACGTAAATTATCAAATCGCGCTGAGGGGTAGTTTTAAAATTATAGTGTTTTGAAATCGTAACTTTAATTATAATCTCCTGTTTGTATGTGGGGAATCTTCTAGCTATCATATCTCAGAAACTAATGAAGATAGAACTACGAAACTTCAGAATTGATACAGGTCTGGTGTACAGATGAATTTTCCAAATTTTGATTAAAATTGGAAAATCAGAATTCGGTCATCGTAAACCGGAAGTGGCACCGTAAGTTCGTGTCTCAAAAACGGCTCTAACGATTTTCTTCAAAATTGCTATATGAACACTGTATTAGATGTCCTTTTGAATGATGCATTTGATTAGTTTAGAAAAATTGACAGGCTTCTCTAGGAATAGCTCAACTTCAGGTCTCGTAAGTGCTTTCTTTTAAAAACAGTTGTACGGATCTTTGTTTCGAACTCGCTAAATTATCTCCCCTTTAAACAGATTTTTTCAAAGATTATTTTGAAACTTTGAGAGTACGAAAAACCTGTTAAACCTCATATATTTTAGCAAAAAATTTTGTCTTGAAGAAGAAAAGGGGACCAGTGATAAATGTAAAAATAAATAAATAAAAAATTGATAAAAATGTTTTGGATCACCCTGTAAAAAGTAATGCTTGAAATGCGTTGTAGCTGAATTATGCGGATTCTTCTAATTATCAATGTAAATTTTTATGAGGCTATCACATGTATTCGTGGAGATATAACGGTTTCTTAAAAAAAAAAAAAAATAAATAAATAAATAAAAAAAAAAAAAATTAAAATACAAAAAATATTACCACTTTTAAATTACTAAACGTAGGGCATTTGAGCCAGTGCAAAGCCATTTTTAGAAAATATGGCATATAAAATTAGACGCAGAGTATTACAATCAGAATGCTAAAACACAAAATATCTTACGAAATATGAGCCTTTTTACTGAATAATTTTTAACTATGCATGCACAAGCATTCAAGAAATTTCATTTGCATAATTAAATCGCCAAAACATTTGAGCTACTTGTATGAAACCCCCAAATAAACATCGCGTAAATAAAAAAAAATTATGAGAGACAGAATGAACAGAATTTCAGTTCTTAAAAAAAAAAAAAAAAAAGAAAAAGAAAAGGAAGATGACAGCGGTTTTTTATCAATTTAATATTCGCTTACAATCAGCGGGTGGACACTGTATTATTATTGGTATTGATTGAGTCAAAATAAAAATGAGAGTAAAACTCTTTTTAGTCTTGCTTTTATTTTGAAGAAAAATTGAAATTATGTTCATTCCATTTCTCACAACTTTTTGAATTTACACGATATTTGTTTAAAACTTTCATATAAGCTCAATATTTTTGACTATTAAATTATGCAAATGAAATTTTTTAAAAGCTTGCGCATGCGTAGTTGAAAATTATTTAGTAAAACTGCTCATATATCGTAAGACACCAAATATTTTTGCATTCTGATTGCAGTATGCTGTGTCTACTGCAGTGTTCCAAGTTTCCAAGCTTTGCAATGATAAAAACCTGATTTTTGATTTGAAGGGAACTCAAAATGTGTAACTATTTCAAAACCACAGTTTCGAATATTTGTCCTAAAATAAATTCTATATTGTATATGAGTAAGAGAAAGTAAAAGTAAGAAATCGATATTTTGACGTAAAAGTGACTTTTGAAGTTATTCAGGTATCTCAAAATATATTTTTGACCATTTTATGGTATACTGTCTCCATAAATAAGGGATTTTCTTAATAAAAATTAGAATTCCTTAAACTTTTCTATATTCTATAACGATATAAAAATAAAGTAACAGCTGTACTTGTTTTCATATCATTAGTTTAGTTTAGTTTAGTTAGTTTCATTTTTAACGAAACACATGTATTTACATACATGAAAATTTTAATAAGTGATTCTAATTTAATGTAAATAAGGTATGTTCCATCCTGCCAGCTAAAACAACACATTCCAGGAAATTTCCACATTACAATTATTTTTGTACTTCGAATGCATCGTAATTGCTTTGTGGAATAATATTTCAAAAGAAAAGCTGTACAAATATGTTAAGTTAAAAATTTAAACATTTTTTTTTAGTATATAAGGAGATGCTAGATAGTTAGCATTTCAATTTCTCACGAAGTTTCCAGCTGCATTATATACTGAATCCTGAGTCTTTCCTTCAACATGAAACTTTTCGTAAGTAAAATTATTTATATTCTTTCTGTTTCTTTTTTAAATCTGTTTTTATATCAAAACTGCTTATATTCTGAAACTTTTTTGAAAGCCTCCCCCCCCCCTCTTTCCCCAAATAATGGCATGGAATCGGAGTACGAATTAAGATCAATTGTTTACCTTAAAAATACAGGCTTTAGTGTAATGCCTTCCGTGAGAATGGGGTTACTAAGGGTTACTAGTTCGTATTCATGTGAGTTTAATATAAAACAATAGAAAATTCCGAACAGCTAGGCCGGCGAGCGTGATTTCGTTTGAACCAACATCTGGTATAATAATGCCTTCGAACTGAGCTTTACGTCATGGAAGATCGATCGATTACAACCAATCAACTTTCGATTGGATGAAATCAGCCGATCTTCCCTGATGTAAATTTCAGTTCAGACGCATATAGGAGGTGTTGCTTGAACCCGGTACTTTCCGCCTAGACGGAACTTTACCTGGTACAGAGGGGGAAGTTATCATCAAATTTAAATCATCTCCCTGGTCATTTAAATCATCTCCCTCGTGCTACTGCATATCACGTTCAAACTCGCTATTTAAGGTGTTGAAAAGTATTAAGATAGAAACAAATAAACAAACAGAAAAAAGTCATAAATTGCAAGAAACTTGCAATAATTGTTTCGTATCAAAATAAAACACGACCCTTTGTGAGGCGTACTGCAAAATAAAACGGAACCGTACAAAAAAAAAAAAAAAAAAAAAAAAAAAAAAAAGCGCAGTGACGAGCTAAATAAAATAAATCTTGCCACACCAGTATTTATTTTGACTTTCAGTTTTATTTTTATTGACTGTATTATTACTGTTTTATTAGCTATGTTTTATCTTACCACTTTGCATTGCTGCTTTGTCTTGTAGTAGCATATGTGACTACTTTGTTTCCCGAAGGACCATGTTTTATTTTGACCTAAAACTAAAACAATTGATGCAATATTGTTTTTTAACACTTTCGAACAGAAAAGTGTTTATGACTTGGGTTTGTCTGTCTGTCTGTCCGTCTGTCTGTCTCTCTGTCCGCGCTCTAACTTCCGTAAATATTTATGGAATTTCTTGAAACTGATATATGTTATTCAAGTTCACTATCGGATGTTTCCTATTGAAAATGGAGTTTATACCTCTACTGGTTTGTGTACAGGGACCCCCGAAAATATTTCAAAGCATTGTGTTCTATGAGAGGCATTTCTATAAACCATATTTTCATACCCTTACTGTACAAAAATCTTAATGAAATTGAAATATGTTATACAAGTTCACTATCGGATGTTCCCTGTTGAAAATGGAGTTTATACCTCTACTGGTTTGTGTACAGGGACCCCCTAAAATATTTCAAAGCATTGTGTTCTATGAGAGGCATTTCTATAAATCCTATTTCCATACCCTTACTGTACACAAATCTTAATGAAATTGAAATATGTTATTCAAGTTCACTATTGTATGTTTCCTGTATATAATGGAGTAAATACCACCACTGATTTGTGTACAGGGACACACAAAACTATTCCAAAGCATTGCGTTTTATGAGAGATATTTCTATAAACAAAATTTTAATAACTTTACAGATATATGAAATTGAAATGTGTTACTTATAAGCACAAAAGAAAATGCTTTGCATAGAATATAGCACCATTAGCATTAGATTTACAGGGTGACACAAAACTATTCAGTTATATAAAGAGCTATTAATAAATATTTGCTAAAAGTGAACTTTCATTTACATTAAGCGTTTTTAACACTTTTTAACATTTTTCACACTTCCCAACAAGGTTGAAAAGTGCTAATGACTTCGGTTTGTTCGTCTGTCCGTCTCTCCGCGCTCTAATTCCCGTAAATATTTGTGTAGTTTCTTGAAACTGATATATGTTATTCAAGTTCACTCGGTTGTTCCCTTTTGAAAATGGAGTTTATACCTTTACTGGTTTGTATTCAGGAACACCGAAAGTAGTTCAAAGCATTGTGTTCTATGAGAGGTATTTCTATAAATCGTATTTTCGTACTATTACTGTACACATATCTTAATGAAATTGAAATATGTTATTCCAGTTCATTATCGGATGTTCCCTGTTGAAAATGGAGTTTATACCTCTACTGGTTTGTGTACAGGGACCCCCGAAAATATTTCAAAGCATTGTGTTATATGAGAGGTATTTCTATAAATCATATTTTCATACCTTTACTGTACACATATCTTAATGAAATTGAAATATGTTATTCAAGTTCAGTATTGGATTTTTCCAGTATAAAATGGTTTAAATACCAACTCTGTTTTATATACAAGGACACTCAAAAGTATTTTAAAGCATTACGTTCTATGAGAGATATTTCTATAAATCAAATTTTAATAATTTTACTTTCCACGAAGTTTTAGAAAATTGAAATATGTTATTTATAGGCACAAAAGAATGCTTTACATAGAATATAGCACGATTAGCATTACATTTACAGGGTGACACAAAAATATTCTGTTATATTAAGAGCTATTATTAAAAATTTGCTAGAATTCTACTTTCGTTTACATTAAGCGTTTTTAACACTTAATAACATTTTTTGAAGTGTGAATATGATACCAATTTGTGCATCTGTCCGTCTGTCCGTCTGTCTGTCTGCCCACGCTCCAACTCCCGTAAATATATACGGAATTTTTTGAAACTGATACATGATATTCAAGTTCACTATCGGATGTATCCTATTGAAAATGGAGTTTACACCTCTATGGTTTGAGCACAGGGACACCCGAAAGTATTTCAAAGCATTGTGTTCTATGAGAGGTATTTCTATAAATCTTGTTTTCATACCTTTACTGTACACATATCTTAATGAAATTGAAATATGTTATTCAAGTTCACTATTGGATTTTTCCAGTATAAAATGGTTTAAATACCAACTCTGTTTTATATACAAGGACACTCAAAAGTACTCTAAAGCATTGCGTTCTATGAGAGATATTTCTATAAGTCAAATTTTAATAACTTTACTTTCCACGAAGTTTTAGGAAATTGAAATATGTTATTTATATGCACAAAAGAATGCTTTACATAGAATATAGCATGATTAGCATTAGATTTACAGGGTGATACAAAAATATTCTGTTATATTAAAAGCTATTATTAAAAATTTGCTAGAATTGTACTTTCGTTTACATTAAGCATTTTTAACACTTCCTAACATTTTTTTTTAAGTGTGAATATGATATCAATTTGTGTATCTGTCCGTATGTCCGTCTGTCTGTCTGCCCGCGCTCTAAATCCCGTAAATATTTATGGAATTTTTTGTAACTGATATGTGTTATTAAAGTTCACTATCGGATGTTTCCTATTCAAAAGGGAGTTTATACCTCTACTGGTTTGTGTACAGGGACACCCGAAAGTATTTAAAAGAATTGTTTTCTATGAGAGGTATTTCTATAAACCATATTTTCATACCTTTACTGTACGATATCTTCATGAAATTGAAATATGTTATCCAAGTTCACTATTGGATGTTTCCTATATAAAATAGATTACATACCACCACTAGGTTATGTACAGGAACACTCAAAAGTACTCCAAAGCATTGCGTTTTTTGTGAGTTATTTCTATAAATCAAATTTTAATAACTTTACTTTCCACGAAGTTTTATGAAATTGAAATATGTTATTTACATGTACAAAAGAATGCTTTGCATAAAATGTAGCATGGTTACCATTAGATTTACAGGGTGACACAAAAATATTCAGTTATATTAAGAGCTATTAATAAAAAATTGCTAGAATTGTACTTTCGTTTACATTAAGCGCTTTTGACACTTTTATTATTTTTTTAGTGTGAATATAATTTCAATTTGTGTATATGTCTGACTGTTCTTCTGTTCGTCTGTCTGTATCTCTGTCTGTCTCTCTGCGCTCTAATTCCCGTAAATATTTATGGAATTTCTTGAAACCGATATATTTTATTGAAGTTCATTATCGGATGTTCCCTGTTGAAAATGGTATGGATACCTCTTCTGGTTTGTGTACAGGGACAACCAAAAGTATTCGAAAGCGTTGTGTTCTATGAGAGGAGTTTCTATAAATCATATTTTAATACCTTTAATGTACAGAAACTTTAGTGAAATTTTAATATGTTATTCAATTCCCTATCGGATCATTTCCTATGTAAAATACAGTTTATTTCTAACTGGTTTGTGTACAGGGGCATTTGAAAGTACTCCAAAGCATTGTGTTGTATGAGAGGTATTTTTATAAACCAAATTTTAATAATTTTATTTTTCACAAAGCTTAATGCAATTGAAATATATTATTCGTATGCACAAAAGAGTCTGCCTTCTATGTAAATAAGTATGGTTAGCATTAGATTTGCAGGACTACACCAAAATAATCAGTTACATTAAGAGGTATTAATAAAAATTTGCTGGAATTGCACTTTTGTTTACATGAGCGTTTTAACATTTTCTTATAATTTTAGTTGGAATATGATTTCAATTTGTGCATCTGTCTGTCCGATTGTCTGCTTTTCTATCTGTTTGTCTCAGGCTCCTATCATCCGTGAATATTTTGAGAATTTTTTTAAAAAAGATACACTCAAGTTCCCAATGGAATGTTCTCTATTTAAAATGTCGTTAATAGGTCCTGTACAACTAGTTTGTTTACAGGGACAACAACAACAACAGTAAAAAAAAAAAAAAAGCCAATGTGTTACGTTTTAGGACAGAATTTTTTAAAAGTTATATTTAAAAAACTTTCTACTACAAGAATCTTAAAAACATTGACATGTATTATTAATATTCTAAAATATTGTTTTGTATAGAATATGATATGATTAACTTTCAGATTTACAGGGCTACAGTAAAATATTCAGAGAGTTTAAAAGCTATAATTATAATCTAACGGCTGCATTTCTTTTTGCGTTAAGCCTTTTTAACACTTTCCAAAATGCTTAAGAGTAATTTAAAATCAATTAGTCTATCTGTATGTTTTTCAGTCCTTCTGTCTGTTGTGCGATAACGTAAGCAAAGAATATTAATAGTTATTCGATACAACAATTTCGTACAGTTGGAAAGTGTTACTAATCAATGCGTACTGCATGATTTTTCTTTCTTTCTTTTTCTTTTCTTTTTTTTTTTTTTTTTTTTTTTTTTTAATTTGTGATGTTTTTCAAAGCTTTTATCTTGTTATCTTATGGGGATATTACTTAAAACTTTTTATTAAGATTTAACTAATGATTTTTAAACACGGACATAGAAATAAATTCAAAGACATTACGTCTGCGGATGAGTTGGTGTTTCATGCAAATAACAAAGGGTAACAAGCAAAATCAAGAAGATGACTTTAAATATCTTAATATTTATGAACTGTAAATTTTTAAAATAATTTTAACTGCAAGCAATTCTACAGCTGATTTAAAGAGTTGTTTCTTCTTTTGGAGTTCTGCAATCAAAATTGAATAGCAAATTGAGTTTGGAAACAGTTATATAAATTGTGGTGTTATTTACATTTATTAAATGTAAATTCTATTTAGCAAAGAAATTTTTAAATGAATTTGTTATATTCCATTAAATAATCCTAACGTATATTTTTTCTATAAATCGTTTTATTGCATTAAGTGTTTTTATACCTTTCCGTTTTTAAGAAATTTACTGTGTGATGCTTATACAGTTTTTATAAGTAATATACCCAGAAAGATCTGAATATTTTGAGACACATTTGTTTGATATTAAAACAAGTCCTTCCGGCTCATTCGGAAAGGTAGGTTGATTCCACTTTTCTTATAAGGTAGCCGCCAAAATGGCGGCTACTTGAAATAAAATAGCGGCTACAAATTATTAATGGACTTGGTAGAAATATTGATGTGGACTTTATACATATGGAGTTTTAAGCAAATCGGTTCATAAATTCTTTTTTTTTTTTTTTTTTTTTTTTTTATGGGAATTTAAAATTTTCAAGCGACCTGGACTTGAAACAAGATGGAAACCAGATGGCGGGGTAAGTTGGCAAACAAATACATCAATTTTTTTTGTGAGATAATTCTACTGTACAGGGTTTGCCCGGAAAGTAATAGAACTGATTTTCCTCCGCCGCGACTGAACTTCGGAGCGTGCGCGCACCGACTGGATCCGGTAGAGGGCGTTCCTAGCTAACGAACGAGTGGCTGGTCAGTTATCTCCGAGCACCTGGAGAGTCAGGACAGGCTTTTTCGCGCGACGTGTTTCTGTGAGTGGTGCAAGCCGACCCCCAAGTGAAAGTGACCCCCAATTTTTGAATAACGTAATCACAGGTGACGAGTCATGGACCTTTGAGTATGATCCCGAGACAAAGAGGCAATCTTCCGAGTGGCACACGCCGGCGTCTCCTCGCCCAAAAAAGGCCTTCCCTTTTTTGGGCGAGGAGACGCCGGCGTGTGCCACTCGGAACATTGCCTCTTTGTC
The DNA here is from genome assembly GCA_963930645.1 of Salticus scenicus. Lineage (NCBI taxonomy): Eukaryota > Metazoa > Arthropoda > Arachnida > Araneae > Salticidae > Salticus > Salticus scenicus. Next base: position 44,175,356 of record OZ005662.1, read on the forward strand.
TCGGGATCATACTCAAAGGTCCATGACTCGTCACCTGTGATTACGTTATTCAAAAATTGGGGGTCACTTTTACTTGGGGGTCGGCTTGCACCACTCACAGAAACACGTCGCACGAAAAAGCCTGTCCTGACTCTCCAGGTGCTCGGAGAGTAACTGACCAGCCGCTCGTTCGTTAGCTAGGAACGCCCTCTACCGGATCCAGACGGTGCGCGCACGCTCCGAAGTACAGTCGCGGCGGAAGAAAATCTGTCCTATTACTTTCCGGACAAACCCTGTACGAATTTAGTTCGAATTAATTCAAAATTTATTGTGTTGACAAATTAAGTGGTCGCCACTTGCATCAAAATGGCGAAGCAATTTGCTCAGTGCACTAATCCAAGATATTTGTAAGATAAGTCCATTGTTCAACTTTGGTATGAATTAATTAAGCATTTCAGAAGTTAATGTGATAACAAATTTTCAAGTGGACCATACCACTCGGAAACAATATGGCGGAACATGTTGCCCTGCAAACTCATTCAAGATATTTGAAGCATAAGTTCATTGTTCAACTTTAATTCGAATCAGTACAGTATTTCAAAAGTTATGGTTATGACAATCTTTTAAATGGCAGTCTGATTTTAAGTGGCCGCAACTTGGAAACAAAAGAGCGGTGTGAGATGCCCATTATCTGGGATATTTGAATGATAAATCCACTACCAAAATTTGATTCGAATTGTTTCAGTATTACAAAAGCTATCATAATGACAAATATTCAAATGGTGACTACTTGGGAAATAAAATGACGAAGCAAGTTGTATAGCGAGCTTATCTGAGATATTTGAACCGTAAGTTCCCTATCAAACTTTGGTTTGAATAAGTTTAGTATTTCAAATGTTACCGTCGTGGCACACATTTTCAAGTAACTGAAACTTGGAAATAAATAGTTAGAACAAATTGCCCAGTGAACTTATCCAAGACATTTGTATGATAAGTCCACTGCCCAACTTTGGTTCGAACTGAATAAGTATTCAAAAAATTATCATGATTATAAATTTTCAAGTGGTAGCTTGGTTTCAAGTTGTCCCGCTTAGTTTAAGCCATTCACCACTTTATTGAAAATAGCGGATAAAATTCATTAATAAACTTGGTTGAGAGGAGACCATTATGTGGTTTATGTATACGTCAAAATTCAAGCAAATCCAGACTTAAATACGCTTTTTAAAATGTGAATTAAAAATTTTCAAATGGTAACCTTATTTCAAGTGGCGCCGCTTAGTTTAAGATATCTGTCATTTTGTTAAAAAGGGCACATAAATTTCATAAATAAACTTAGTTGAGACCTTTATATGGTCTATGTACACATCAAAACTCAAACAAATCCGGTCTTAAATACGCTTTTTAGAATGTGAATTTGAAAATTTCAAGTGGTCTGCACTTAAAAACAAAACGGTGGAGGAACTTGGTTAAAAAACGCATCGAAGATATTTATAAGATAAGTTCACTGTCCAAATTTGGTTCCAATTACAGTATTATTTCGGAAGTTATAGTGGTGATCAGTTTTCAAGTGGTAGCTGATTTCAAGTGGCCCCGCTTAATTTAGGATATCCGCCACTTTGTTGAATATGGCGGATAAAGTTCATTAATAAACTTGTTGAGACCCTTGTGTGGTCTATATATGCATTAAAATTCAAGCAAATCCGACCTTAAACAGGCTTTTTACAGTGTGGATTTAAAATTTTCAAGTGGCTGCTACTTGAAAGCAAAATGGCGGAGCAACTTGGTTAACGATCTAAGATATTTATAAGATAAGTTTGCTATCTAAATTTGGTTCGTTTTGGATTATTATTTCGGAAGGTACGGTGATGACAAAATTTTCATTATATATAGATTAAGATAGATTGATATATAGAAAAACGAACTGATTGCAAATGGTCGATTTCTAAAGAAATCAACCTAAAACAACTTTAAATATTTTGTGAATGCATAGTTGCAATTAGAGTCCTGCATCGGGTCGGGTTGACTGATTTATTTTTCGTGCGGGTCGGGTTGACTGATCTCTTTTTACTGCGGGTCGGGTTCAGTTTTCAGCCAGTCGGGTCGACTTGAGAACATCTTTCAATAAAATTTTTACCTTAATAAATAGAAATGTGTTTGCTATATATACCCATAAAGAATACGTGTTTACCCAAATTATTATAGCAAAATAATCATCCATATCGCACTGAAACAATTAACAAAATTCATCAAATACATCATTATTATCTTTTAGAATAGAAGCTGTGAAAAGCAGGCTTCCTCTTGGAGAATAATCAGATGTGTGATTCATCTATTTTTATTACTCACATCTCTTTGAAATAGACTGTGAACGTAAACTAATAATTAAAATTTTTTCTCTTGCAGATGTTTTTAAGAAGTTATTGAAATGTAATGTATTTTAAATTTAGATGAGAATGGATGTTTAGTAGGCGTCTGCAGAGCTGTATTATTTATATATATATATATTTTTTTTTTTGTGTTTTACCGATTAAAGAATAAACTAGAAACGCTGAACTTTAAACTCTTTTTTAAGCACTTGAAATACACATCACTCATACAATTGGCAGTAAATTTTTTGAATCGCTAGCTGTAATTCATGTTTAAAAGATGTGCACGTAATACTGTTTCATTAAGGGCCTTATTCACCAACTTCTTAACACTCGGATTAAACCTCGGATCAGTGATAATCGCTCGATCATACAAAAATCGGTATTCTCCAACAAAAATCCGCGGCAGATCTGTAGAACAGAGATTCACTGGTGTTTGTTTACATTTTGGCGATATTATCCGTGCGCCAACGAACCAAGGAAATGAATTTATCTTATGGCAACCTTACAAAACGTTTGTTTACGTTCGAAATGAAAGGAATATTAATGCAGACGACTATTTAACGTAATTAAATAAAATTATCGAAGAAATTTCATAAAATGGCGATGGTTAATTAACTTTTTAACTACAATATTTTAATAAATAAGCAAATACTTAACAAAATGCACGTTTTGTCATCGAAGTTTTAAGAGCAAATTAATTTCAACAACACAATAAATGTAATTAAATAAATGAAAATTCAGAATAAAAATATAACTTTAAAAGTAATTAAAAATGCATGAAAACTTACAATATATGCAACATGAATTTTATTTATTTATTTATTTATTATTTTTTTTTTTTTCCATTTTGAAATTTCTGTTGACTCCATAATACGTAAATCACATATCAAATATTTCACTTCGCGCTCAATTAATTCGTAACATTCGAGGATTCTAAACATTCTAAACATTCGAGGATTCTAAACTGAATCGAAACACATCGGTATAAAAATTATTAGAATATACAAATAAAATAAAAAACATATTTTCAAGTTATCAAATGATACGCTTTCATTTCTCCAGACACATATCGTTTCGAATTTTTCATTAACACTTACATTTCAGCGGAGGGGAAAATTCCCTAGTTTTCATAAACTTGACCAACAAGTGATTGAGTGAGTGAGTTTTACGTCGAACTAGTGCTACGTTGTGGGCAATGAGTACGGCAACCAAATATCCCCATTTTCTACAGACAACGTTTACTTTATTCGCATTATTATAATTTTTTAAAAAATTATAGAAAGTAAACTATTTAATATTCAAATGTTATTTTTAGTGCTTATTAATTAAAAATGAAAAAAAAAAAAAAAATACATGCATAATTAGTTAATTGAAGCAATTTAAAGCTTCTCTGTTTTAAAACTTCACGGATCCGGCCACTGTAACGACGGAGGATGAATTGGGACATACCCCTAAGGTATATGAATCAACAAAGAAACATGGCTGTATAAAGCTATGAATCTGAAAACGCACGTAACTCGGCTCCGCGGCAATCACTGTCGCGCATGTTAAAAAAAAAAAAAAAAAAAAAAAAAAATCACTGGACACCCCTACCTCGCTGTGCATGAATCTGAAAACGCACGTAACTCGGCTCCGCGGCAATCACTATCGCGCATGTTAAGACCAAAATTTCCCATAATGTAGCTCTAGTGCAACGTAAAATGCGCTCGAAACAAATGAACCAATCAAGTATCGCCTAATTTTCCATAATATAGCTCTAGTGCAACGTAAAATACGCTGAAAACAAATGAACCAATCAAATATCGCCTAATTTCCCATAATGTAGCTCTAGTGCAACGTAAAATACACTCAAAACAAATGAACCAATCAAATATCGCCTAATTTCCTGTAATGTAGCTGTAGTGCAACGTAAAATATACTCATCAAAACAAATGAACCAATTAAATATAGCCTTATTACCCATAATGTTTCTCTAGTGCAACGTAAAATACGCTGAAAACAAATAAACCAATCAAATATCGCCTAATTTCCCATAATGTAGCTCTAGTGCAACGTAAAATACACTCAAAACAAATGAACCAATCAAATATCGCCTAATTTCCTGTAATGTAGCTCTAGTGCAACGTAAAATATACTTATCAAAACAAATGAACCAATTAAATATCGTCTAATTACCCATAATGTAGCTCTAGTGCAATGTAAAATACACTCAAATCAATAAAAAACAAATGAACCAATCAAATCTCTCCATACTGCGTCATAATAGAATTGTTAAGTTATGTTTACAAGGATAGGCAGTTTCTCGCTACGGAAGTTCGCCAAGCAGAAAGTGAACCTCTGTTCTACGGATCAACCAAATCCGCTGTTCGCCGGCTACTTTAATTCTCGGATTTTCTGATCCATGGTTTAATCCGAGTGTTAAGAAGTTGGTGAATAAGGCCCTAAGTAACTATTTGTTGAGTCATGATCTTAGTCTTTATGCTGTTAATAAAAAAAAGTAAATTGATGGTAAAAATTAGTGATTTTAAAAAAAAGAAAAAGAAAGAAAGGAATGAAAAAGAAAGAAAGTATGGTTGTGTGCTTTAATAATTTTGCCGCCGACTGTAAATAGTTAAAAATTATTATAAATCTATTTTTTATATTTAAAAATTTTTAACTTAGTATTAGTAATTATATTTTCAATTCTTTTTTAAACGATTTACCAATTTATTTTATAACTTAAAAATATTTGCATGATTTTTAGTTGAATTATTCGTTTTCATTTATATTCGGGTTTCGGGTTGATTAAATTTTTTTTTTCGGGTTCGGGTCGGATTTCGGGTTAATTTAAAATCCATTTGTCGGGTTCGGCTCGGGTAAAACTCGACACGTGCAGGACTCTAGTTCCAATATTTAAGTGGGGATAGAGAAAGGTGGTAGCCTTCTTGACAAAGTAATACATATTAAGGAACAAATAAATAAATCAATAAAGCCGTAATTCGATATTTTCATTTTTTCATTCAGCAACTGTGAATTTTATCTTTTAAAAACAGGTATGAAAGGTTAAGAATTATGCCAGATATCGGATATCTTTAACAGTTTTGCCTGCCGGATACGGATATAAGCAAAATCATTATCTATTTCATTCCTATTTTTAAATGATATTATTATAATTATTCATATACAATAAAAAATTATTTATTTAGAAGATAATTAGCATTAAGAGTTACAGAGAAACACAAAAATATTCAGATACATGGAGGGCTCTACCTGGAAATCGTTGGAATTGCATTTTCGCTTTTATAAATACTTTTACACTTTCTAGCAACGTTTAAGAGTATTTATGCATGAATATGAATTCAATTAGTCAATCTGTCCGTCTGTGCACTCTCTATCGTCCATAAATATTTTCAGAATTTCTGCAAGCTGTTAACTGTTATCCAAGTTCACTGCAGAATGTTCCCCATTTAAAATGGTATGAATAGTACAGCTGGTTTATCATGAAAAACGACATTTTTTTGAGTGACGCAAGCGGAGGGAGAAACGGGACGCTGCGAACTCATATATACGGCTAGTTTGACATCAAAGAGATTTGTAAAAGCCGACTCTTAATATCTCAGCAAATATGCCATATTTTGTTCTGATCTTTTCAAAATAATCTTTTATCTTCGGTCTTAATCTATCCTGAAAATTTTACATTTCTACATGCAATATGTTTTGAGATCTGAATCTCAGTTTTAAGCCAAAATGGGAAAACGGTTGGTGTAATAGACTGGAATTCTGAAAAATATCTCTAAAACGGCTCGAAGGATTTTTCATATAATTAATATATGTTGTTAATAGGGTCTTTCTGAATCTAGTGACGTTTTCGTTTTTTTCAGGAAAACTCTTGTTTTTTGTATAAATCGCTTTAAATATGGAACTATATTACTCCGCCAATTACATGTGTTTCTTCGGGTGAAAACGCTGTTATGTGGTTCTTACTTGTGAGGTATGTGGGCTGGTTGATTGACCGATTTAAATGCAGCCAATAAATTATTTAGATTTTTTTTAACGCAAAAGTACTTTATTACATGTTTAAAATATTTATTGTATATATACTAAGTCAAATTCACTTAAATATATTTTCTCTTCTGTTATATAAAAAAAAAAAAAAATATTTTTGATTTCAAAATTTCATATTTAGTCAAAAAAATATTTAGATAATATTTTAAATAAGGAAGTATTTTGTAATTTTAGATATTCCATTTTATCATAATAATGATGAATTTACAATTTTTTAAAGCGAAAAATTTTTTAATTATTCATGAACATCGATTTTATAATAGCTCAATGATTTGAGATTCATATTCATGTATCATTCCGCGCCGGGAATGGAAAAAAACAGCAAATAGAGTTTTGGCGCCATCTATCGTTTTTTATTTAAAACATACACTTCCGTAAATACATATATATATATATTTTCCTTTTTAAAAATTAAAAATCTCTTTGAAAATACAGTTAGAGATTATTCATTTATTTATTTTTCAGACTTTAAAATGATACATATTTTAAATATTAACATAATCAATTTTTTTTTTTATTATTATTTAAAGCAATAATGACTAGGTGATGAAACAGTGCTTACACTGTTTATTAGAAATAACATTATTTCATGAATTTTATTAAAATTCATGAAAAATATGTCAAATAGCAATTATTAAAAAACACGTCAAAATAAATAAATAACACCTTTACTTTGAAACCCATAATAATGTATTTAAAAAATATTATTCTTTCTTTTATTTTTTTAATTAATTAATTTCTGCATGAAAAATTCTATTTCATAAATATATTTACAATTACAATAAACAAAATATCCCCTTTTAATTTTAACACGTTAATCGCCATGTCAGTCATATGTGCCTGACGCTAAGAAGTTCTACATGAGCCATGTCAGACACTGACATGGCTCATGTAGAACTTCTTAGCGTCAGGCACATATGACTGACATGGCGATTAACGTGTTAGTTGTTTGGATGCGTCAGACATATAAGACTGACACGGCTTGTCGAGAAAAAAAGTTTTAATGTAGGACCATTTTAGTCATATATGTGTGACATAAAAAATAGTGTTTTTCCGGGAATTTTGGCATTTTTTTTTTTTTTTTCTGTGATACATTAAGTTTCCTTGATACATTTTTAACTAAATTATCTAATAAAGTTACCATCGCCCATGTGAAAATTTTTCTGATATTATCGTGGCAATTAACGTGTTAAATAAGTATTTCTACCTGTTTCTAAACAAGTTTTTTTTTTTTTTTTTTTTTTTTTTTTTTTAAGGGGAAAGAAAATAATAATAATAAAAAAAGTTAAATATATATATGTATATGATTTTAATATAAACTACTGGATGGCGCCACTACATTTATTTATTTTTCTTAAAAAAAAGAAAGAAAGAAAAAACTTTTAATTGCTTCGAAACATGTAGAAATAATTATTTAAAATTAAAGGAGGGTTTTGTTTATTGTAGTTGTAAATATATTTATAAAATAGATTTTTTGAGCAGAAATTTCATTTTTTTTTTTTTTTTTTTTTTTTTTTAAAGCTTAACTTATATTTTCCATAAAATTTTTCTCCAGGTGATTTTATCTTATTTTTAAAATTATAGAAATTAAAGCTTAATTTATATTTTGTCTATTTTTTCCCCCAAACGTCAGGCTACTTGAAAATTTGTCAGTATGATAACGTTTGAAATACTGAATTAATTCACACTAAATTTGTAGTGTAGATTTATCTTAGAAATGTATTTGATATGTTCATTTGCCAACTTAATCTACCGTCTTGTTTCCCTGTGCTAGCACACTGAAATTTTCAAATTTACATTAGAAAGGTTTTATGAACCGATTTGCTTAAAACTCCATATATACAAGCCTTCATTAATAAATCCACTAAGTCCATTAATAAATTGTAGCTGCCATTAAAAAAAAAAAAAAAAAAAAAAATGGTTGCAACTTCATAAGAAAAGATAACTTAGTTTACCCTTCCTAGGAGCCAGAAGGACTTATTTTAATTTATTGATCAATAACCACTAAAAAGTAATGATATCAGTTCAAAAAACCCTTAACGGCTTAAAAGTTTGTGACGCCGCTACTTTATGGCTATAAGAATTTGAAATATGAGTCTTAAAAATAATGATATCAAATTTTAAGTGACGCTTTGCAATTAGTTAAAGTATACATAGATTTTCTTATTTGATAATTTACTTTTATATCTTTTATTTATATTTATAATGCAAACGTAATATGTTTAACTTCAAGATCAGACAGATATATAAAATACACTCACTGATGCTTTTTCATTCGCATTTCAAATTCAAAATAACAGTTTTAAAAGGAATTATATAAAAATTCCAATGGCGCCTCGGTGTTATTTTAAAAGATATGTTTTTAGATTCCATTAAAATTACTTTTGTTTTGTCTAATAAAGTATATTTACACATTTAAACAGTGCTTTTAATTTTCAAATATACTGTCAAATAATTATACTTTCACTGAGTTTGCATTATAAAGTAAAATTATTTATTTCAATAAATTGATTTATCTTTTGCAATAATTTTACTTTATAATGCTAACTCAGTGAAAGTATAATTATTTGACAGTATATATGAAAATTAAAAGCACTGTTTAAATGTGTAAATATACTTTATTAGACAAAACAAAAGTAATTTTAAAGGAATCTAAAAACATATCTTTTAAAATAACACCGAGGCGCCACTGGAATTTTTATATAATTCCTTTTAAAACTGTTATTTTGAATTTGAAACGCGAATGAAAAAGCATCGATGAGTGTATTTTATATATCTGTCTGATCTTGAAGTTAAAAATATTACGTTTGCATTATAAATATAGATAAAAGTAAATATATAAGTATAGATAATATAAATATAAATATATAATAATATAAATATATAATATAAATATAAATATAAATATAGATAAAAGCAAATGATCAAATAAGAAAATCTATGTATACTTTAACTAATTGCAAAGCGTCACTTAAAATTTGATATCATTATTTTTAAGACTCATATTTCAAATTCTTATAGCCATAAAATAGCGGCGTCACAAACTTTTAAGCCGTTAAGGGTTTTTTGAACTGATGTATATTGACACTCAAAAGAATATCAAATGCATTGCATTCTGTAAGACGCATAAATCATATTTAAATAATTTGTATTGCACAAATCATAATGATATGTTAAACGTTAGGAATTACAGGGTCACACTAAAATATTAATATACATTCGGGCTACAATTAAAATTTTTTATAACTGCATTTTTTTAAAAACTTTTTTTAACACTTATAAACAATATTTAAGAGCTATTATAAATTCAATTAGTCCTTCTGTTTCTCTTCCTGCCCATATGTCGGTTGTTTGTGTGATTACGTAAACAAAATGCAATAAAATTTAAATGATTCAACGAATACTTGTGGTCTAAAAGTGTTAATAATCTAAGGGAACCGGGAGATTTTCCGTTCTTGTTTCAACACATTGAACGCTTACATCTAGCAGATAAAGAATCAAACTAGGTTTCAAAATTTTGGGACAACCTGTCTGGACGTTGATTGTTTCGTAATCATAACTCTTACTTTCAATGAACACATTTGTAATAAATTTTGCGTCAACTACATTTTTGAAGTTCATGTTCTAGGTTTTGTTTCTGTTGTGCCTCTCATTGTTCTATCAAAGTTTGATGGTAGCTGCCGAACCTGATGGAACGGGAGCTAGGACAGGAGACGAAGAAGGGAATGATAGATACGTTGGTGACCAACAAGTTGGCATTTTGAAATCAGGAAATTAAAAAGGTTCCTGAAAAGAATGATGGAAAATCTGTAAATGTCTGCTGACATCAATCATTTTATAATTTTGCTTACGCATGTATCTAATGTGTAATGGAAGTAGTAAAAATTTTATAAATATCTATTTATTTATTTATTTATTTTAATACATAATTTTTTTGTCAGTTTGTTACCCCAATTTCTACCTATAAATATGAAAATTTATTTGTTTGTCCACTGGTTATACAAATTCATGTCTTTTGATGGCAAAAAAAAAAAAAAAATATCGCACATATATCAGCATATATAGTCACCCTCATCCGTGGCTGATTCTGTCCAACGAGATGTAGTACGTTGGGTACACGACAAAAAAAGCCAAAAAGCTGCACTTTTTGATTGGAATATGCCACCTTCTGTGGTCAAAGTTCATGCCAAAATATAAATTTCCAGATAGGGAGCCACTTGAAAATCCGTGCAGAACACCCGATGGCGGTCATTAAAGATGGCCGCCGTAAGCTGCCATATAGGGGCGCTAATTGTTTTGTATCTGAACTCCTAAAGATCCAATTTAAATTTTCTTCCTTTTAATACTTTGTAAATAAGATACTTTTTAACTTCTATACATTTATATATGTATATTATATGGTGTGACACTCACACTACTTATCAAAGCTTCTTTTCATCCGCCGTGTAGTAGCACTGATATTTTTACTTTCTTCTATATGTAATATAGAGAAAGTATTGGATTCGTAAAAATTTTCGACCACGGGTTTTTGATGAATTTACATGTTCTGAGAGCTGTAGAACACGATTTGACCATTTTTAGAAAATGTCTGTCTGTCTGTCTGTGTGTGTGTGTGTGTGTGTGTGTGTGTGTGACAAAATTTTGTGGCAACTGTATCTCAGGAACTACCGCACAGAATTTCATACAAATTGGTATGTAGTTGCACCTTCACATAAATTAGTGCCTATCAACTTTTGGTAAAAATTGTCTTACAAGTTGCGTTGCCATCTCGCTTTCTCTAAATTTTTAACATGGTGATATAGGACAAAATTTTGTATAAATGTGCATAAAGAGAATTATTTTTTAGTAATCATTATGAAATTTACAAGAATTATTTATAATAGAGGTAGTCAACTGGGAAAAATTTTTTGTATGCGTAGGATCCTCGCCACACCCCCTGGGGGGGATGTCCCCCCTCGAGGTGAGTAAAGTTTCAAGATGGGTATCTTTCGAAAGCTCTCGTCAATACCTTTAAAACGAATGGTTGAACTATAAATCTGTGATAATTTAAAACAAAGTTATCGATTTTTTTTACTTTTAACAAAAAAAAAAAAAAAAAAAACAGAAAAAAAAATGTTTTTTTTTTTTTTTTTTTTTTTTTTTTCTAAATTTAACCATATTGGTATTTAGTTGGCCCCTGATATAAACTGGGGCTGATTAGATTTGGGGATCAATCGCTCAACAGGTGGCGCTGTGATCGTATTTTTTCTAAATTTTTAACATGGCAGTAGAGGACAAATTTCGTATAAATGTACATAATGAGAGTTATTTTTAACCTGTGATTGTGAAATGAATATGAATTATTGATAATAGTAGTAGTTAATTAGGAAAAAAAAATTGGGGCATCGCTTCCCCCCCTAGGGGGAAGTACCCCCAGAAGGGGGGGCGGCGTAAATTTTCAAGATCGGTATCTTTCGAAAGGTCTCGTCAATACCATTAAAACGAGTGGTTGAACTTTAAATATGTGAACTTTAAATGTGTTTAATTTAAAACAAAGTTATCGATTTTTTATTACTTTTAACGAAAAAAAAAAAAAAAACTGAAAAAAATCGTTTTTTTTTTTTTTTTTTTTTTTTAAATATTGTTAAGGCGTGAATTTGTATAGGAAAATATAGAAGAAAGTCTTGTGGTGGCCACAACATACTAGTTTTTTCTGTATTTCAACTTTTAATGGCCCGATTTCGATTTTTTTTTTTTTTTTTTTTTTTTTTTTTGTATAAAAGACACTTTTTGTCTTATTATATTTACCTTTACACGTTTAAAATTCCGCGCAACTTAAAAAAAAAAAAAAAACAATTCTTTAGGAGGCATTTTTGTAATTTGTTGATTTTTGACGTAATCTTGATTTTTTTTTTTCATTATAATGTTATTCTCATTTTAAATACTGAACATTCTTTGTTTCTGATTGAACTGTTTTGATTTTTTTTTTTTTTTTTTTTTGTTAATGGCTCCAATGCGTTTGCGGCTGGTAGATATTTATATTAACCATATGACGGCCTTTGAAATGAGCAAAATTGTAATGTTGTTTTCACTGCATAGTTTTTTCAGTGCAGTAAATTAATATTTATTTCAACTTAAGATAGAAAATGTAACTGTGTAAAGATTATAATCATTATAAATATTATTTACGACCTTCAAATCTGAAAAACAAGCTAAAATTCCAAAAGTATACAATTTTGAATTATAAGTTTTATTGTGGAAAAAAGAACAGCTCAGTGATCGGATATATCCGTCAGCGACGGTCAGATGGTTAAATCCAAATTTAATCACAATGGCATAGATTGTACCATATGTTGCTTATGTCAAAAACACAGCCATGAAGAATTGTCTAACCATTGTCTAACCAGCCATTGTCTAACCATATATACTTCTGAATCACTCGTTGAAGTGGGGACAGGAAGTTTTACAGGAAAGTTTTCTGAAAATTTAATGTAATCGGTACAGTGTCCTTGATTTAGATTTCAAAAATTTAAATCAATGTTAAGAAATAAAAGGAATATTTAGAAAAATAAAGCACAAAAGTGCACAAAATGCATGCCATTAACTTAAAAAAACGCAAACATTGGTCATCTTTGCCCAGTATATCATCTCAGGACAAACCACAGTACAGTCCAAAGTCTGTATTAGAACCAAATGAAATAAAGCAATGTTTGTTATGCGTGCAACATTATCTATTAAAATGAAAAATGAAATGTTTCATATGTAATGGGAAGGACACTACTCGGTGGTTTTTGTATACAGTTCCTTCTTAATATATTAATTTTGTAGTCATAAAGAGTTAATTTAAATATCTGCCAAAACAAGTTTTTGAATTTTTTGTCTCCCTTTTGGAAAAACGTCAAAGCATTTTTTATACAACATAAAATTAAAACCTCGTCACTATTTTACCGAAAACCTCTTTGAATAAAGCAGAATGACCGTAAACATCCAGAGAAAAAAATAAGTAAATAGATAAATAAATAAATAAATAAAACTAGTTGGCCTAGGTGGACTCTGCTCAGTTCCCCATCATATTTATGTTATCATAAATTTCTAGTGCGAGACATATTATAATCATGTTAAAAAAATTAATTTGACCAAAGCTTGATATAGTGACAGAATAAAATCCCCGGATAATAGGCTATCCACGGTTAACTTCGATATATATATCTTATTCTAATCTATTAATTTATTTTATCAGGGTCAATTCCGTTGTTTAGTTTTCATGCTACTATTTCCAATGCAATAATCCTCAAAATTCATATTTATATGAAAAATTTACAATTTCGCTATGTTGATAAAATCGTAAATTACGAATGATTTACGAAATTTTCCTATTAGAATATTTGTGTTCAATCATGTTCAAATAAATATCATAAATGTAATTTTGAAGTTGTCTAATGTATTTATGATCCTCAAAATGGAAATTTATGCTCAATTTTGCCTTATTATGACACGTTAAGTGAATCGTAAATTCCAAATAACTTACGATTTTTTTAAATTGGAAAAATCATAGTCTATGATATTCATGCCAGTATCCTATATAATATTTCGAAAGTGGTTTGACATCTTTACGATGACAATATCCCTCAAGATTGATGTTTATGTGAAATTTGGCTCTATGCTGCCATGTTAAGAAATTCGTAATTTTCCAATAACTTACGAAATTTTTATATTGGAAAATTCATAATCATTAATATTCCTGCCAGTGTTCTAAATAATATTTCAAAAGTAGTCTGACATCTTTACGATGAAAATATCTCTCAAAATTGACGTTTATGTGAAATTTTGCGCTATACTGCCATGTTAAGAAATTCGTAAATTTCCAATAACTTGCGAAATTTTAAAAGTAGCATATTTATAGTTACTAATGTTCATTCCGGCATCAAACCTGATATTTTAAAACTGGTCTGACATTTTTACAGTAAATAGTTTCCATTTAATGCAAGTTTAAGTGAATTTTTGTCCTATTCTCCCATGTTAAGAAAATCGTAAATTTCTCATAACTTACGAAGTTTTTTAATTCGAATGTTGCAAAAGAATAGGGTTCTTGCCAGTATCGAAAGTAATATTTTAAAACTGATCTGACCTCTCTGCGATCATTTGTTCGTGAGATATCGTGTTAACAGACAAACAAACTAACGGACTAACACACTGACACACTAACGGACTGACACACTAACAGACACCCTGCAAACAGACACCATACAAATTTTGTCATTTTCGGATTCCTCACACCTGAAAACGTGTAAAAAAGTCAAAAAACCGAGGTCGAAAATTTTCACGATTACCTAAGTTCCCCATACCTATAGTATGATGGGGAACTAAGAAAAAAGGACTCTTAAAAAAAAAAAAAAAAAAAAAAATAAGATATGTTTGAAATAGAATTTTTACTTTACTTTAATTCACTGGCTTTAAAAATTTTCATTAAAAATTATTATTTAAATAAAATTTGTTTCATACTTTTTTTTTTTTTTTTTTTTTAAGTTTTTATTAACAATATTATTTATTATTGAGGCAATGATTGAATTGATCGTTTTAGGTAAGAAAGCTGGGGCTTTATCTTGTGAAAAAAAATTCTCTCTTTTTTTTTTTTTTTTTTCCCCCTTATTTAATTTTGGTAGTCGGACATCTTGCTTTATTCAAGGTACAAGATGGTGACAATGCTTTCTTTTTTTTTTCCTGTGTGAAAGAAATAGCCATTGCTTCGCTAAAAGAAAAAATAAAATAAAATTAGAATAAAGTAAAAATTTTCCTATATAATGTAAAGTTAGGGATGGAACACGGGCGCAGAATTCATACCACTATCAATGTAAGGAAATTTTCTACTTCTTAAATCAACGATATTATAGGCAGAGAAATTTCTTAAATAGATTCCGGTATGAATTCTGCGCCCGTGTTCCATCCCTGAAAGTATATAATAACATTCATAAAAATGCCTGATTATAGCTGTTTCAAGCGTAAATAAAAAATATTTATAAATTTTATTTATAGGTAAATGAAAATTATATAATGAGTTAAAAGAACGAATACGGAAGAACGTATTTTTTTAAAAAATATTTTACTTTATTTCTGCCACTTAAAATATTTCTTTGACATTCTTGATATGTATCTGATGAGAAAATTTCTGAAAAATCTAAATCCATAAAAGTTTTTACTCTATTTTTGGTAGTTTTGAAATTAAAGAAACGCACTATGCCTTAAATATCTTCACTTTTTCGGAAGCAAAGTAATCAATTAGTCCCTTCAAGCTGTTTCACACCTCATAATAGACGTTCAAAGGTTGCTTCCGGATTTCTCTCTCGCGCCAATATTTCGCCATGAACCTTTATTCGCGAACCAATACATTTATGTAAAATTTAGGTCTATTCATTATAAAAAATACCATGTTTGAGCATAAACAAATTTAATTTAAATAGCTAGTCTTTTTTCAGTTTAGTAGGAGAGAAAAAATGAAATAGGAAATGTGTTATACTTAAATTCCTTAAAGAACTATTTCCTTTCGCGGATGTACAATTTCTGTAGGCTTACCAATGCTATCAACTTCAGCGTTCCCCGAGTATAGAAATGGTTTTATTCAAATCGGCCACCATCTTTATCGATTACTAAAGAAAATTTGATGCGCCGTTATCCGATTACGGCATGAATCACCTTTAGAGATAATTTGTCCCATTCTCGCAATGTGGAAGCTTTAACTGAGTCTGAATTTCTATGTTGTTTAGCATTCATTTTGGCCTCTAAAATACCCCAGATGCAATAATCTAATGGATTAAGATCCGGTAATGAAGGTGGCCAACCTTCATGCTTGATAAATTTGGGACAGTTGATATGAAGCCAATCCTGTGTCGATTTTGCTCTGTGTGAAGGTGGAGAGTCTTGTTGAAATACCAGTTCTTTTTAGGATATAATCTGTCAGCATATGACAATAAATGTGTTGCCAATATGTCCTGTTTGTAAAACTCAGCATTGATTTTGAGGCACTCTAGATGGAAGTAGCAGACTATTTAAAATGCAATTGGAGATAGTAGGTTTATTTTAAACTGTCAGCACTATCCATTTTATATCATTTGTGAAACTAATTTTGTAATCATAGCTCAGATTTTTGAACGCACGTGGTTTTGTGTGTGCTCTGTGGTAATTTTTTTTATGGTGTACATTAGGTATCAGGGATCGTACTCTCCGCCTTTTTTACAGAACCCTTTCATAAAGGTGAAAATTTTAAATTTAAATTTAATCTACCACTATTTTTATAAAATAATCTTTACCCTATATAATCATTGCCCATTACTATAACAATACCAGTAGTATTTCTGCATTAAGTTTAATAGTCAGAACCATGATATGACTCAGATTCTAATTTTAATATATATGCGAACATTTTAATTTATTCTGGAGTATTTTTAGACACGCCTTTATTTCTATTTCATACCACTTATTTTCTAAGAGTAAATTTTTCTTATTTTATCGAAGTTATATATTGGAGAAAATTTTTCTGAAAATAAAGTGGTGCGAAATAGAGGCAGATCTAAAAATACTCCGGAATAAATTAAAATGTTAGCATCTATGTAAATGCATCTGCGAGTGATTCGGAAATAAGTGATATTTATGAAAGTTCGGATAGCGAATCTGAGAAATGTGTATTATGCGTATAGTGTTGTATTATACGTAAAATTCTTTTCATAAAATTCTATTTTAATGTTTAAAACACATATCTTTTATTTTTTCTATTTATTAGGAAAACAACATTCAGTCATAATAACCTGATTGTTGGATTTTCTGCAAAATTAAATTTTCTTAATTTCAGGCTAAAAATAAATTCCAAAAATTAAAAACGAATTGTTCATATACTTATTGTTATCATATACGTATTGTTCATATACTTAATTTTATACAATACTGTTGAATTAAAAAAAAGGAACTTTTTTTACTGTTTTCTGGAAAATTACAGGATTATTAAGGGGTTTAAAAAGAAGTAGAAATTCTTTTTTACACTTCATTTTTCAAAACAATATTATTTTGAATTGTTGATGGAATTATTAACTGTACACCGGTAAAATTTAGTGGATTACTTATAATGATTTTAGAACTTTCAAATGAATCCATGTCAATAATAAACAAAACAACTTTAAATCAAAACTATCCAATAAGAACGGCGCTTTTACAGAGCCGTACATTTTCTATAATTAAAAAATTTTGTTCTGCAAACATTGAATTGGGTGTTACAGTTACATAACTTAAGATCTCTTAAATCAAATAGCAAGTTCTTATCTTTAAAGGAGAAGTACATTAATAAGGAGTCGTAAGTGCTTGACATATTATAGCTTATGTTATAATATAGATATAGAAAGTGTTTAAAATATCTTGAACGGGACTTTCAGTTTTCAAGAATTAATCTTAAATATACATACGTTTAATAAAGATGTGATATAAAAAAAAAAAAGTACAGCATTTTATAAAATCGATAAAACATTTCAAGGTCATTTTAATAATTATGAATTTTAGAATGTTGTATGATCCCCATTATAAATAATAATAGTAGTAGTAGTAATGACAATAACAGTAAAATAAAATTCCTATAGGTGAAATTTATCCATTTTTCTAATTAAGTGATACATAAAATTTCAGCATAAAAATTCTTCAGTAAAAATTTGTAATTGTAACCCTTTAATAGAACAATTATTCCTAGTAATAGTATATTAAAATATTTTCGGGATTAAGATTGATTTAAGAAAAGGAATCCATTTAACGTATTAGATAAAAAGGAATTTGATTTTTAATCCTTTATAACGACTTAGAAACCAATGTTAATGTTACATGAGAAAGGCGTTCTAAGCTACTTTTCCACGCCTACTTTTTTTTAGTCTTAGCGCCCATTTTTATCAGAGTTGCCAATGTTTTAATTTATCCCAGAGTATTTTTAGCCCCGCCTTTATTGCATACTAGTATTTTTTAAGAGTAAATGTTTCTTATTTTATCGCTTTTATACATTCCAGAAAAAATATTCTAAAAATGAAGCGGTACAAATTAAAGGCAGGACTAAAAAATGCTCCGGAATAAATTAAAATGTTGACAACTATGTTTTATGGTAAAATGACTTACGACGACCTTAGAAAGATAATTTCAGAAAAAAGAAATCAACGCAAAGTGAAACACTTTGTTCTTTTATTTTATTGTTTCATGTATTTTAGTAAAGTAAAAACGACAGGCGTAGTAAAGTAGCTAACCACGCCTTCCCTGTTTAAAAATTATTGGTTTTGGTGGTAAGTATACTCACAGCTGCCAAAATTATCGATATTCTGTAGTATTGTTAGTACTCACCCCTTCAACCATACCACTTAACTTTTAGAACAACTCTTTCCAAATATAGATTGTAGTTGTAGTTATGATTAATTAAGAAGAAAAAATAAATACTCTTAAAAAAAAAAAAAAACACTAACAACACTACAGAATATTACTTAGTATGTTGGCAGCTATAGCTATGTATACTATGGACCGTTAATGTGTTTTACTCTGAACAATCTTGTGTCAGATTAATGGCCTATTAAAGCATAAATGTATTTGTTTATTCGCGTCATGATCGTTTTCATTTGTAATCTGCGTATAATCCCTAAAATGTGATCTACCACAAACCACAATGATTTCTGACAACTGAAATTTTATGTCGAAATATTAAGTCAGCGCTTTTCTCTGAGATTTAAATAATATAATGCTAAAACTTTCAACATCAATATCATAAAGTACCAACAAGACAAAAAAAAAAAAAAAAAAAAGTACTCCCCCCCCCTTCTTTTAATAATTTTTGTAAATATGTGAATCGATTAGAGTCTAGTTTAAAACGGTGTAGTGTCGGGTTTTAGTAAAGATTTCACTCTAACAGTTAGCTTAAATCCGAAATTAGCTTGAAAAACTTTAAACTGCGATGCCAGAAAAAATATCGCTCTGCGTAAACCAGTGTTGCCAGATTTGGGGACTTTTTTATTCAACTGTCACCAATAATTTTGAGAAGTGATATTTGCTATACATAATAGACGTTTATCTTTCGAAGTGCTTAGGTAACCGTTACAATTAAAATTTAGCGGCGGGGGTTAAATAAAAATGTCCCCAAATCTGGCAACACTGGCGTAAACTCATATTCATATTGTGAGCAATTTCTTTATTTTATAAGTTGAATAAATTATTATAATAAGTTAGTAAGTGTTACATAAGCATGTGTATAAGCAATAAGTTGTAATTTATTAAAAAAAAAAAAAAAAAAAAAAAAAAAAAAAATTACAGCCTGCAAAAGAAAAAACAACAACAAAAGCCTCTCTCTAGGATGAAAGCCTCTCTACCTGAAATCGTCCTATTAGTATACAGCTGGTATCAATCGATATATAATAACGACTTCGGCTAGTTTATAACATATAAATAGATTTTGCTTAGGGGAGTCGTCTACATATTAAAACTGGCATCAACGTTTTTTTTAATGGCAACCCCAATTTATTTATTTATTTATTTATTTATTTTTTATTTATTTATTTTTTTTTTTAGTTATTAAGAAACTCTCTATTTTTAATATTTTTTTACTTTCCGAACATGCATATGTAAGGAAAATATTGTATTCATGTCAAAAATCCAACTTTGAGATTTTGGTGTTTCTACACTCTTTGAGGCACCTGAGTTCCTTTTGACTATTTTTACGATGATATATGTATGTATGTGTGTGTGTATGAGTGTGAAGAAGTTTTAAAGTTTAAATATTTTGGCAATTGGTCAGTGTGTGTGTATGTATGTATGTGAAGAATCTTCTGGCTATCATATCTCCGAAACGAATGAAGATAGAACTACAAAACTTCAGAATTGATACAAGTCTAGTGTACAGATGAATTTTCCAAATTTATGGGAAAATTGGAAAATCGGAAGTGGAACCGTAAGAGCGCTTTCACACTGACCGACACGACAGCGACTAAATCGGCTGATAAATAATGCAACGATTGGAAAAATATCGTGTCGGATAGTACACTGCTTTTACACTACACCGATATCGGTCCTACAAAACGGGAACTTTTCTTTTCATTCCATTCCGAGATTGCGCTGTGCTAGCACGCATTCAAATATAGCTCCTCCGTATGTCAAATTGCGGTTGTCATATCGCATCGCCGTAGAAAAAATAAGTAAATAAAAGGGGTGGTGGAGGAAATTCACTGGCTGTATGCATGATATAAAATCAAGATACGTGGAAGATTATTTTAGATAACTTTCGGAAAACTACATGAGATCCTGCGAAATATTTTAATTATTTTTACATTAGTGAAGGAACTTGAACTGAAAATTTATGTTTTTAATCAAAAATAATTATCAGATTTATATAACAAGACGAATATATTAAAGACATCAGAAAATTAATATTTTACTTTACCTTTTTCTTTCTTTCTTTTTTTAATTTAAATTCATGAAAATGTTTCATAAATCAGACATTAGACCCCAAAAATGATATAAATTCACGCAATT
Organism: Salticus scenicus; assembly: GCA_963930645.1. Taxonomy (NCBI): domain Eukaryota; kingdom Metazoa; phylum Arthropoda; class Arachnida; order Araneae; family Salticidae; genus Salticus; species Salticus scenicus. Next base: position 44,196,256 of record OZ005662.1, read on the forward strand.
TTATCAACCTAATCAAATTATAATTTCAAAACAATGTGACACTTTGTGCATTTGAATTATAGGAATACAACTTTTCTTTTTTAAATACAAAGTATATTTATTAAATTAATTAATTAGAAAAATATTTTCACATTTTCATATTGTTAACAATTTATTATTTATTTATTAGTTAATATATAGTTACATAGTTAATTTATTTATTAAATCCCATTTTTTTTTTTTTTTTTTAAGAAGCATTGCTCCTTTATGTTAAATAACTTTAAGAAGGGGGGGGGGGGGAGAAACTGTATGTCTCAACAAGATTTTTTGTTATACATATATATATATATAAATACAATTGAATTAAATTTTTAAAATCACGCTTTGTTTTATTTATTCGAGCTATTTTTGGAAAATAGGATGAAGACTAGGTGAAAATATTTTTTCTTTCTAATTTTTTTCTAGTTGTTTCTTATCATTCTGATAAAGCTTTATATACACACTTCCCTCTAAATAAGGGACAGCTTTGGGACCAGGTACTTCACCTTTATATACAGGTGTACCTCATTCAGAGGCTGCATTTCTTAATAAGCTTAATTGTTATTAATCAATCGTTTTTACATAATATTTAGTGCCTTAAAAAGTGTATTTGATATTATATTACAATTTATCAATATAAAATTAACAACAAACTCTGCTATATTGGCAATTTATATAATAATTTAAGTACTTTTAAGTATGCTTACCAAAAATAGAGACATGTTATAGAATAACAACTTTAGAAAAACTTATTTTATTTGAAACAAACAGTTGGTAAAAGTCCTTTTTTTTCTCTCTCTCTTTCAATCTTTTTTCTTTTCTTCCCCAAAGTAATGATTTCCAAATAAACTTGTAATGTAGCATTGATAAAATGGGTAAAATACTAAAACCGGCTAACAAAACTAACAAAAAAAAAAAAAAAAAAAAAAAAAGATTAATCAATTAAAATTTTACCTCTTCTGAAAATTGTAAATTCTCATTTTCAGATAAATCTTGCATTTACTTGTAACCCCCCCCCCCCCCCCACTTTCTTGTATTTCACTGCAACTTTGAATTTCAGTAGATTTATGCCCAATGTCTATTATACATACAATTCTCAATTACTCTTTAATTATACATACAATTCTCACAAATGATCTCATACTTTTAGCACTTTCAATAACCTTTATCTCCCACCCCCCCTCCTATTGTTTAAGTGACACCCATCAAAGAGATTAATATAAATCTGCTTAATTCGTTATCTCAAATCTGAAATCTTTAAAAAATGACTAGCTTTTTTTAAAGTGGAAAAGTTTCCAAAACTATCTTCATCAGATAATAGAAGAATTTTCCTTAGATATGGAAATTTTAATATTTAAAAAAATTGCCCTTTTTTATTAGTAGTATCCCATAATTAGAGATTCCTTAGAGGAGATACGAGTAAACATTTATCAGCTGTGGCTTCAAAACCTTTCAATGGATAACACTTTAATTAGTATTCAATCATTTTATTACTTTTATGAATAATAATAATAATAAGAAGCTGTAAAATTATAACTGGTGAAAAATCACCCCCCCCCCCCTCATTAAAAATATTTGGAAGGAGTTTACTTGTAAATCATTGCTCATAATTATTGATCAGTAATAAGATATTAACATTTTTAGTTACTTCATCTTTTCCTGTATGTTTATATATTTTTACTTTCTTCTATATGTAATATAGAGAAAGTATTGGATTCGTAAAAATTTTCGACCTCGGGTTTTTGATGGATTTACACGTTTTGAGAGCTGTAGAATACGATTTGACTATTTTTAGAAAATGTCTGTCTGTCTGTCTGTGTGCGTGTGTGTGTGTGACAAAATTTTGTGGCAACTGTATCTCAGGAACTACTGCACAGAATTTCATACAAATTGGTATGTAGTTGCACCTTGACATAAATTAGTGCCTATCAACTTTTGGTAAAAATTGTCTTACAGGTTGCGTTGCCATCCCGCTTTTCTAAATTTTTAACATGGTGATATAGGACAAAATTTTGTATAAATGTGCTTAAAGAGAATTATTTTTTAGTAATCATTATGAAATTTACAATAATTATTTATAATAGAGATAGTCAACTGGGAAAATTTTTTTGTACATGTAGGAGCCTCGCCACCCCCCCTGGGGGGGGAAGTCCCCCCTCGAGGGGAGTAAATTTTCAAGATGGGTATCTTTCGAAAGGTCTCATCAATACCTTTAAAACGAATGGTTGAACTATAAATCTGTGATAATTTAAAACAAAGTTATCGATATTTTTACTTTTAACAAAAAAAAACTTAGAAAAAAAAATCGTATTTTTTTTTTTTTTTTTTTTTTAACGAAACTTAACCAAATTTGGTATTTAGTTGGTCCCCGACATAATTTGGTGCTGATTACATTTAGGGATCAATAGCTCAACAGGTGGCGCTGTGATCGCATTTTTTCTAAATTTTTAACATGGCAATATAGGACAAAATTTCGTATAAATGTACATAATGAGCGTTATTTTAAACTTGTGATTGTAAAATTAATATGAATTATTGATAATAGTAGTAGTTAACTACGAAAAAAATTTTGTGCATGTGGGGGCACCGGTTCCCCCCCTGGGGGGGAAGTACCCCCCGGGGGGGGGGGTAAATTTTCAAGATGGGTATATTTCGAAAGATCTTGTCAATACCTTTAAAACGTATGGTTGAACTATAAATCTGTGATAATTTAAAACAAAGTTATCGATTTTTTTTACTTTTAACAAAAAAAAAAACTTAGAAAAAAAATCGTAATTTTTTTTTTTTTTTTTTTAATATTGTTACTGGTTGAATATGTATTACTTTTAACAAAAAAAAAAAAAAAAAAAAAAAAGAAAAGAAAAAGAAAAAAATCGTATTTTTTTTTTTTTCTTTTTTTTAAAATCTTGTTTACTGATTGAATATGTATTACTTTTAACAAAAAAAAAAAAAAAAAAAAAAGAAAAGAAAAAAATCGTAATTTTTTTTTTTTTTTTTTTTTTTAAATATTGTTACTGATTGAATATGTATATAGGAAAATATAGAAGAAAGTCTTGTGGTGGCCACAACATACTAGTTTTAGAAGAGCTTCAATGGATAACAAATTAAAACTGTCAAAAATAGTACAAAAAGTGACTTTATTATTTTTATGACAAACCAAAGGATAAAAATATAATTTACATGTGGTAATCCTATTTTATTTTATATATGTATATGTGTGTATATATATATATATAATTTTGTAAAGTGTGGTTATGTTTTTTTTAAATAGAAAAAGTTTCTAAAAATTTCATGCAAGCTATCTCTTTCTGAATGTTTTTTTTTTTTTTTTTTTTTTTTTTTTTTTAATAATGATTGGAGATGAATGAAGGGAAGAGATTTTCAAGTTTTGAGATGATAAACTTTAAAATAAAATTTATATAGTAGTGAAAAAGAACATGTAATAATATTTTTAAAAATTTCTTTATTAGAGTATAAATCAAAAGTATATAATATAATAGAGTATTAATTAAAACTATAGATTTTGTGAGCATTATTTGCAGTGTTAAAATCAGGTCGATTACAAAATAAAACGAAGCATATTCTTGAATTAATGACATATATAATTAATGACATATATAATAGATATAGATTACTAGGTGTATAATTCTATCACTGCAAAAGATAACAACACACAAAACAAAATAATTAAGGTACTTATTTGAGGGAAATAAAAGGGGACGAGGATTTCAAAATATACGTGAAGAAAGTAATAATTGAAGAAAATCTGTTCAGAAATTTAACTTAACCCAAAATTTAACCATCTACATTATTAACATTGGGTACAAATATACAAAAAATGAGAGTCTTAATTTAGTTTTAAACTTGATACTATTAATTTAGTTCAACATTTATAAATAGAGTATCTAGAAAAATAGTATGTAATAGTTATCTAGAAAATTAGAGTAAAAGAGCGTTTATTAAACCGTTTAATAAAATTCCATTTGTTTATCAAAGTTATAAGACAGCACGTGTATTTATTTGGAAATAAATGAGCGCAGTTATTTTTTATGTCGATAACTCACAATCTATTAAGCACTGTATATAATGCACATAAAATTTACAGTTTTCATTAATACCATGTTATATTATACACTTTTTTAATTTATACTCCAACAAAGAAATTCCTAATAAGATTATTACCTGTTCTTTTCCACTTCCGAGGAAATTTCACTTTCTGAGTTCGTCATCTCAAAACTTGACAATCTGCTTCCATAATTTAACTCCAGTAATATATCTTTTAGTTATCCTTCTTTTCCTTTAATCAATTCCATCAAGATGTTTATTTAATATACACTCATAGCACTGAAATATCTTTTCTTCAATAAATACTGAAGACATAAAAACTCTCACGTTGTTTAAAAAACCAACATGGCGGAGAATGAGAGAAAATTGTCGGAACGATTTTATAGGGAGCGTGGTTGCTCGACGACAGTCAAACGGCATCGGCTTATCGGGACGACAAAAACGTCCTCAAATCGGAGGGTGTGAAAGCACGTAGTATATAGCATTGTATTTCGCCTGCACGGATGTCGGATAACAACAATCGGATACGATTTGTCGGTGTCGTGTCGGCAAGTGTGAAAGCGCTCTAAGTCCGTATCTCAAAAACGACTCTAACGATTTTCTTCAAAATTACTATATAAACACTCTATTAGATTTCCTTTCGAATGATGCAGTTGGTTAGTTCAGGAAAATTGATAGACATCCTGTATAAATAGCTCAATTTCAGATCTCGCAAGTGCATTCCTTTAAAAATGGTTGCACGGATTGTTTTTTAAACTCGCCGTATTAACTCCCCTTTCAATATCCATTTGTATGTAATTGTTTACCCGTCAATAATTGAGTATACCAAGTTTTGCTAAAAGTTGGCATCTCAAAAACGGCTCTTATGATTATCTCGAAAATTGTTATATAAATCCATTTTAGATACCCTTTATCGTGTATTACATGGCTATTACAAGAAAATTAAATGTCATCCTGATTAGGCAGTTCAGTTTTAGATCTCGGAAATTGGTGCGTAAAAAAAGAACTCTATTATTTATTTTTTAACTCGCTATGTAAACTTTGTTTCATATGTCTTTACACGTGTATCAACTTTCTCTTACTGCAAAATTCCAAACAATGCGTATTATACGTGTAATAGTGGGTTATGAAAGTCGTGTGGTTGTTTTAAACCAGATTTTTTTAGAAATTATTTTGAAACTATGGGTGTACAAAAAACATGTTATACCTGATATATTTTAGCAAAAATTTTGTCTTGAAGAAGAAAAGGGGACCAGTAAAAAAAGTAAAGAAAAAAAAATGTTTTGGATCACCCTGTAAAAAGTAAGATTTGAAATGCGTTTTAGCTCTATTATGCGGATTCTTCTAATTATCAATGCAAATTTTTATGAGGTTACCACATACATTCTTGGAGATATTACGATTTCTTAAAAGAAGAAGAAAAAAAAAAAAAAAAACCACATTTTAATTATTACACGTAGGGTATTTGACCGAGTGCAAAGCCATTTTTAAATTACACACAGTATTGCAATCTGAATGCAAAAACTCAAAATATCTTACGAAATATGAGCCTTTTTACTGAATTTTTTTTTTTTTTTTTTTTTTTTTTTTACTGTGCATGCACAAGTTTTCAAGAAATTTCATTTGCATAATTAAATAGCCAAAAGTTTTGAGCTACTTATATAAAACCCCCAAATAAACATCGTGTAAATAAAAAAAAAAAAAAAAAAAAAAAAGGCATTTTAATTATTACACGTAGGGTATTTGACCCAGTGCAAAGCCATTTTTAAATTAGACACTGTATTGCAATCTGAGTGCAAAAACACAAAATATCTTACGAAATATGAGCCTTTTTACTGAATAATTTTTTTTTTTTTTTTACTGTGCATGCACAAGTTTTAAAGAAATTTCATCTGCATAATTAAATAGCCAAAAGTTTTGAGCTACTTATATAAAAACCCCAAATAAACATCGTGTAACTTAAAAAAAAAAAAAAGAGAGAGAGAGAGAGAGAATGAATAAAATTTCAGTTCTCAAAAAAAAAAAAAAAAAAAAAAAAAAAAAAAAAAAGAAGGAAAAGAAAAGAAAAGGAAGATGATTTTTTTTTTTTTTTTAATCAATATTCACTTACAATCAACGAACACTGGATTATTATTGGTATTGATTGAGACAAAATAAAAATGAGAGTAAAACTCCTTTTAGTTTATCTTTTATTTTGAGAAAAAATTAAAATTCTGTTCATACTATTTCTCATAACTTTTTTGAATTTACACGATATTTGTTTAAAACTTTCATATAAGTAGCTCAATACGTTTGGCTATTAAATTATGCAAATGAAAATTTTTAAAAGCTTGAGCATGCGTAATTAAAAATTATTTAGTAAAACTGCTCATATATCATAAGACAATAAATATTTTTGCATTCTGATTGCAGTATGCTGTGTCTACTGTTTTATGCCAAGTTTCCAAGCTTTCCGCTGCTAAAAACCTGATTTTTTTTATTTCAGGGGAACTCAAAATATGTAAATATTTCAAAACCACAGTTTCGAATATTTGATCTGAAAGAAATTCTATATTGTATATGAGTAAGAGAAAGTAAAAGTAAGAAATTGATATTTTGACTGAAAATTGACTTTTGAAGGTATTCAGGTACCTAAAAAAAATATTTTTGACCATTTTATGGTATACTGTCTCCATAATTTAGGAATTTTCTTAATAAAAATTAGAATTCTTTAAACTCTTCTATATCCTATAATGATATACATACAAAGAAAGAGCTGTACATGTTTTCTTATCATTAGTTTAGTTTAGTTTAGTTAGTTTAATTTTTAACGAAACACATGTATTTACATAGATGAAAATTTTAATAAGTGATTTTAATTTAAACTAAATAAGGTATGTTCCATCATGCCAGCTAAAACAACACATTCCAGGAAATTTCCCCATCGCAATTATTTTTGAACTTCGAATGTATCGTAATTGTTTTGTCGAATAATATTTCGAAAGAAAAGCTGTACAAATATGTTAATTTAAAAATGTAAACATTTTTTTAGTATATAAGGAGATGCTAAATAGTTAGCATTTCAATTTCTCACGAAGTTTCCAGCTGCATTATTTACTGAATCCCGAGTCTTTCCTTCAACATGAAACTTTTCGTAAGTAAAATTATTTATATTCTTTTTGTTTTTTTAAATCTGTTTTTATATCAAAACTGCTTATATTCGGAATTTTTTTTTAAAGCCTTCCCCCCCCCCCTCTTCACCCTTTCCCTAAATAATGGCATGGAATCGGAGTACGAATTAAGATCAATTGTTTACCCTAAAAATATAGGCTTTAGTGTAATGCCTTCCGTGGGAATGGGGATTATTAAGGGATACTAGTTCGTATTCATGTGAGTTTAATATAAAACAATAGAAAATTCTGAACAGCTAGGCCGGCGAGCGTGATTTCTTCGGTTTGAACCAACACCTGCTACAATAATGCCTTCGAGCTGAGCTTTACGTCACGGAAGATCGATCGATTACAACCAATCAGCACTTCCTCTAATATTTATTGGATAGTTTCGATTGGATGTAATCAGCCGATCTTCCCTGATGTAAATTTCAGTTCAGACGCATATAGGAGGTGTTGCTTGAACCCGGTACTTTCCGCCTAGACGGAACTTTCCCTGGTACACAGAGGGGAAAGTCATCATCAAATTTAAAGGTCATTTAAATCATCTCCCTGGTGCTACTGCATATCACGTTCAGACTCGCTATTTAAAGTCTGTGTCTTATAGAGATAGTAAAAATGCACCGGAAAACTGGTGTTGAAAAGTATTAAGATAGAAACAAATAAACAAACAGAAAAAAAGTCATAAATTGGAAGAAACTTCTAATAATTACTTCGTATCGAAATAAAACACGACCCTTTGTCAGGCGCATAGAACAGGCATAAGTACTGTAAAATAAAACGGAACCGTACAAAAAAAAAAAAAAGAAAAAAAAAAAAACTAGAAATTTAATTTTTTACTAATTATACTCATTACATGCGGAAATTAAATTTTACTTTAATAAAATTTAGAATAATGCCACAGAATTATAAATGTTGAGAAATATTTAACCTAAAATAATAATAATAAAAATCCGAATTTGAGATTTTGATGTTTCTATACGTGTCGAGGTTCCCTGAGTCCGTTTTCACTGTTTTTGCGATAATGTATGTACACTAAGCGACAAATATATATATATATATATATATATATATATTTAAAGGGGACTAATGTGCAAGTTGTACCTCACGGGACTAATGTGCAAGTTGCACCGAACGAACAAACTATTTCTTTCAACGAAAATGCCTACTAACCCTGGACGATAAGTCTAATATATCGTATCATATTATGTATCGTATTTACCGTAATATAACTCAATACTTATTTCGCTTCCTTCTTCGACTAGTTTTAATACGCATTTTTTATATGCATGAGCAGTCCCCGAAAAACAAAAACATTAAATCATTAAATTCATTTTTTTTTACTTATTTTTATTTCATATTATTTCACGCGCACTTTTTATTTCCTAATTCAAAATTATTAAAAAAAAAAAAATCTTTCGTTTATCGCTTGTAACGATACTGATTATTATTAATTTTCTTTTCTTTTTCTCTCAATAATAATAATAATAATAAAAAAAAAGATTTTGATGAAATTCTGGCAAAAGCAGAATTTAGTTTAGGACGGAGGACTATTAGTTTTTTTTGTTTTTTTTTTCTTCTTTTTTCAAATTATAACATCGCTTTCAAATTATTCAATTATATTTTCGATAAATTTTAGATTTCGACAAATGTACAACTATCGAAATCGACAACGCAAAAATCTCAGATTGAGACTAATAGGCCCTCAGTCCAAAAAAAAAAAAAAAAGGCGTAGTGACGAACCAAATAAAATAAATCTTGTCCACCAGTATTTATTTCGACTTTGAGTTTTTTTTATTTTTTTTATTACCTGTACTATTACTGTTTTATTAGCTGTGTTTTATTTTGCCACCTTGCTTTGCTGCTTTGTCTTGTAGTAGCACTTGTGACTACTTTGTTTTCCGAAGGATTATGTTTTATTTTGACCTAAAACTAAAACTATTGATGCCATTTTTTTTTTCTTTTTAATTTGTGATGTTTTTTAAAGCTTTTATCTCATTATCTTATGGGGATATTACTTAAAACTTTCTATTATGATTAAACGAATGATTTTTAAACACGGACATAGAAATAAATTCAAAGGCATTACGTCTGCGGAGGAGTTGGTGTTTCATGCAAATAACAAAGAGACGGAAATAAAATGGGAATACTTGGGAAATAAAATGACGAAGCAAGTTGCATAGCGAACTTTTCCGAGATATTTGAACCATAAGTTCCCTATCAAATTTTGGTTTGAATCAGTTTAGTATTTCAAATGTTACAGTCGTGGCACACATTTTCAAGTGACTGCAACTTGGAAATAAAAAGTTAGAACAAGTTGCCCAGTGAACTCATCCAAGACATTTGTATGATAAGTCCACTGCCCAACTTTGGTTCGAACTGAATCAGTATTTAAACTAGTTGGCATAGGTGGACTCTGCTCAGTTCCCCATCATATTTATGTTCTCAGAAATTTCTAGTGCGAGACATATTATAATCATGTTAAAAGAAATGAATTTGACCAAAGCTTGATACAGTGACAGAATGAAATCCCCGCCTAATAGGCTATCCACCGTTCACTTCGATATATTTATCTTATTCTAATCTATTAATTTATTTTATCAGGATCAATTCCGTTGTTTAGTTTTCATGCTACTATTTCCAATGCAATAAACCTCAAAATTCCTGATTATATGAAAAATTTACAATTTCGCTATGTTGATAAAATCGTAAATTACGAACGATTTACGAAAATTTCCTAGTAGAATATAGGTATTCAATCATGTTCAAACAAATATCATAAACTTAATTTTGAAGTTGTCTAATGTATTTAGGATCCTCAAAATGGAAGTTTATGATCAATTTTGCCTTATTCTGACATGTTAAGTAAATCGTAAATTCCAAATAACTTACGAATTTTTTTTAATTGGAAAAATCATAGTCTATGATATTCATGCCATTATCCTAAATAATATTTCGAAAGTGGTGTGACATCTTTACGCTGAAAATATTCCTCATGATTGACGTTTATGTGAAATTTTGCTCTATTCTGACATGTTAAGAAACTTGTAAATTTCCAATAACTTACGAAATCTTTATATTGGAAAATTCATAGTCATTAATATTCATACCAGTGTCCTAAATAATATTTCAAAAGTAGTCTGACATCTTTACGATGAAAATATCTCTCAAAATTGACGTTTATGTGAAATTTTGCACTATTCTGCCATGTTAAGAAATTCGTAAATTTCCAATAACTTGCGAAATTTTCAAAGTAGCATATTTATAGTTACTGGTGTTCATTCCGGCATTAAAACTGATATTTTAAAACTGGTCTGACAATTTTACAGTAAAAAGTTTCCATTAAATGCATGTTTAAGTGAATTTTTGTCCTATTCTCCCATGTTAAGAAAATCGTAAATTTCTAATAACTTACGAAGTTTTTAAATTCGAATGTTGCAAATGAATAGGGCTCTTGTCAGTGTCGAAAGTAATATTTTAAAACTGATCTGACCTCTCTGCGACAATTTGTTCTTGAGATATCGTGTACACAGACTAACAAACTAACGGACTGACCCACTAACAGACTAACAGACTAACAGACACCCTACAGACAGACACCATAGAAATTTTGTCATTTTCGGATTCCTCACACCTGAAAACGTGTAGAAAAGTCAAAAAACCGAGGTCGAAAATTTTCACGGTTACCTAAGTTCCCCATACCTATAGTATGATGGGGAACTAAAAATTTTCACGATTACCTAAGTTCCCCATACCTATAGTATGATGGGGAACTAAAAATTATCATGATTATAAATTTTCAAGTGGTAGCTTGGTTTCAAGTTGTCCCGCTTAGTTTAAGACATCCACCACTTTGTTGAAAAAAAGTGGATAAAATTCATTAATAAACTTGGTTGAGAGGAGACCATTATGTGGTTTATGTATACGTCAAAATTCAAGCAAATCCAGATTTAAATACGCTTTTTAAAATATGAATTATAAATTTTCAAATGGTAACCTTATTTCAAGTAGCCCCGCTTAGTTTAAGATATCTGCCATTTTGTTAAAAATGGCACATAAATTTCATAAATAAACTTAGTTGAGACCTTTATATGGTCTATGTACACATCAAAACTCAAACAAATCCGGTCTTAAATACGCTTTTTAGAATGTGAATTTGAAAATTTCAAGTGGTCTGCGCTTGAAAACAAAACGGCGGAGGAACTTGGTTAAAAAACGCCCCGAAAATATTTATAAGATAAGTTCACTGTCCAAATTTGGTTCCAATTGGAGTATTATTTTGGAAGTTATAGTGGTGATCTGTTTTCAAGTGGTAGCTGATTTCAAGTGGCCCCGCTTAATTTAGGATATCCGCCACTTTGTTGAATATGGCGGATAAAGTTCATTAATAAACTTGTTGAGTCCCTTGTGTGGTCTATATATGCATTAAAATTCAAGCAAATCCGACCTTAAATTGGCTTTTTACAATGCGGATTTAAAATTTTCAAGTGGCTACCACTTGAAAGCAAAATGGCGGAGCAACTTGGTTAACGATCTAAGATATTTATAAGATAAGTTCGCTATCTAAATTTGGTTCGTTTTGGATTATTATTTCGGAAGGTACGGTGATGACAAAATTTTCATTATGTACAGATTAAGATAGATTGATATATAGAAAAACGAACTGATTGCAAATGGTCGATTTCTAAAGAAATCAACCTAAAACAACTTTAAATATTTTGAGAATGCATAGTTGCAATTAGAGTCCTGCATCGGGTCGGGTTGACTGATTTATTTTTCGTGCGGGTCGGATTCGGGTCGGGTTCAGTTGAACCCGACCCGGGCCAATCGGGTCGATTTGAGAACGTCTTTCAAAAAAATTTTTTACCTTAATAAATAGAAATGTGTTTACTACCCATAAAGAATACATGTTTACCCAAATTATTATAACAAAATAAACATCCGTATCGCACTGAAACAATTAACAAAATTCATCAAATATATCATTATTATCTTTTAGAATAGAAGCTGTGAAAAGCAGGCTAGAGGTCTGCACGGGCCGAAATTTTGAGACCCGGGCCCGGCCCGGCCCGTACGGAAGCTTTGGTTACTCGGCCCGGCCCGGTATGAAGTCAAAAAATTCGGCCCAGGCCCGGGCCGGCCCGACCCGTTTTTTTAATATATAAAATATTACTTTTTTTTTTTTTTTTACTCGTTTCTATACTTAACAGAGGAAAGTATTAGATTAGTAAAAATTTTTGACTTCTGGTTTTCGATGAATTTACACATTTTGAGGTGTCCAGAACACGATTTGATCAGTTTTAGAAAATGTTTGCAAGCGTGTGTTTGGGAAGAGAGAGAGGGGTGTTAGTGTTTGAGAATAAGGCCGATTGACTGAGGAGAGTGCCTTCCGTGGAGGTCTTTCTAAGGGGTCCTAGCCAGCAATTATGCAAGTTTCTGAGAAAACCACGGAAAACTCCGAACGGCTAAGCCGATGAACGTAACCTGTGATAGAACCAGGCACCTCACGTCTTGCAGCTTTGAGCACAGAACCACCCAGGCCCGGGGGGAGAGAGAGAAATAAGGTTATAAATTTCACAACTAAACTCCTTTACGATTTCATTTATTTTGGAAACATACTATTATTCAGTAATTATGGTTGGCATTCCCCCCCCCCTCAAAAAAAAAAAAAAAAAAAAAAAAAAAAAAAAGAGAGAGAGAGAGAGAGAGAGAGAGAGAGAGAGAGAGAGAGAGAGGGAGGGAGGGGTTCAAATTCTATTTTAAAGTTGAACTTTTATCTAAATTACAATAAATATAAATCAATATTATGCATTACCATAAAATGGACAAAGAAATTGAAATGATGTAGGTACTTAAATTGATCAATATGAGAATACAAAAATCTTTTGAAAAAAAAAAAAAAATCATCATAAAAAAATTTATAATCATTTCATGAAAACCCATTGAAAACATTATGTAAAAAATAAAAGCAAGAAAAAGCAGTTGACTGTTAATTTAAAGATAAATTATGGGACTTAAATCTTATCCAGATAAAATTGAAAGTAAAAAAAATCAAAAAAAAAAAAAAAAAAAAAAAAAAAAAAAGAGAGAGAGAGAGAGAGAGAGAGAGATTGCTTGTTTTATGAAACATTTTTTGCACAGGACGTGTGCATGTGTAATTGTAACACACATGAGATCAAGGAATGTGAAATATAAATAAATAACAATCAAATTTTAAAATCAAATTAAAAAAATTTCAAACTTTGACAATACTGGTTATCTTAATTAGCAGAGAAAAAATTCAAAACATTTCACGAAAGCATTAAACATGAAAAATGTATTAAAGCAATCAGATAAACAAAATTTAAGAATTTTATAATCAATCAAAATTTTTACAAAAACTTATGTGACAGATAAATGAAACACCTTTCCAATAGATCATATATATAATTTGCATTTTTTTTATATACTTATTTTTTCTCTCTTGTAACCAAAAAATGACAATTGGTAAACGTTATGAGACAATATGTCAACTTTTTAAGTGTAAAATATCATTAGCTTAATTGAACTTAAATACAAAAAATCAAATTTTTTCAATATGTCATTTAAGTATCAATTTTTAATAAATTTTAAGGAATAGTATCTTTTTTATGCAGATCAATAATCATAGTATCCAAAAAATAAGAAAGCTAACATTCTTCTCGGGGAAAAAAAAAAAAAAAAAAAAAATAGTGAAGAGAATAGAAAGTTTTAAAGAATAAGCATTTGCAATATTATATATATATATACATATATAAAGAATTTTAGAATTCAGATATTACACAAAATTTTGTGGGTGTGATGAAGCTTATTATTAAAGAAAGAATTGGGTACTTTCAAGGAAAAAAAAATGCTTCAAAAATGCTTTAAAATTTAGTATAATCAAGCTGAAATTGATGTGAAATAGTGACTATATTGAGCTAATCTCTATTAAAATTTGTAGAACAGAAATCAAAACTTACTTCATAATTTAAATATATTAAAATGTAATGATAAAAGGCAAATTTATATTTGATACTCTTCATACTCAAAATTTAGTTGTGTAAAAAATTCAGATTTATATATAAAATATAACGAAATAATATGAGATTAAGTATACTAGATACAGCCCCTTATGCATTAAAAAAAAAAAAAAAAAAAAGTATGTAACAGAGTGGACACTTAGTTATAACAAACTGGATATAGCAACCAGGATTAGTTTGTAACTTTAATGAAAATACGCAAAGTGGGGAAAATGTCACTCAGTATTTTTTCTTACATTGAAGAACAGTTTTTGGAAATACATTTTATCGTTAAAATTATTTTTATGCAAATGATAACGGATACCTAATAATGGTACAGTGTTAAAGCTGTTCCTATAGTGAATTTTTAACTCTTAATGATTACTCTTACTCATGTTTAGGGTATCTATGCTCTAAATAAATCTTTTTACTAGGGGCGCATTCGAAAGTATTTCTCGGTCACTTCCCGAGTTGGGAAATGACGTCACGCGGGAAGTTCGGGAAATTAGAACTACCATATAGGAGCCATGTTTGTTTATATATTTGTTTCCCGGGAAGATGAGATGTGTACGGATGTAGTTATATCTCGGTCATTTTTCGTGAGACTCCTATATGGTAGTTCTAATTTCCCGAACTTCCCGCGTGACGTCATTTCCCAACTCGGGAAGTGACCGGGAAATACTTTCGAATGCGCCCCAGGGCTGAGGACTATTAGTCTCAATCTGGGATTCTTGCGTTGTCGTTTTCGATAGTTGGACATTTATCGAAACCTAAAATTTAGCGAAAATATAATTGAATAATTTGAAAGCGATGTAATAATTTGAAGAAAGAAAAAACTAATAGTCCTCCGTCCTAAACTAAAGTCTGCTTTTCCCAGAATTTCATCAAAATCTTTTCTTTTTCTTTTCTTTTTCTTTTCCTTTTTCTTTCCTTTTTTTTTTTTTTTTAAGAAAAAGAAAAGAAAATCATAATAATCAGTATCGTTACAAACGATATAGAAAAAGTTTTTTTTTTTTAATAATTTTCAATTAAGAAATATAAAGTGCGCGAGCAATATGAAATAAAAATAAGTACAACAATGAATTTAATGATTTAATTTTCGTTGAAAGAAATAGTTTGTTCGTTCTGTGCAACTTGCACATTAGTCCCGTGAGGTAGAACTTTCACATTAGTCCCGTCAGGTACAACTTGCACAATAGTGCCCTTTAAATATAGTGACCAGCGAAGCTGGCAAAGCATTCGTTGATTCACTACATTAATTAATTTCACATTCCGTCATTTTTTAGGACTGAGGGCCTATTAGTCTCAGACAGCGGATTTTTCGTTGTCGTTTTCGATAGTTGCACAATTCTCGAAATCATTTTTCGATAGTTGGACATTTATCGAAATCTAAAATTTATCCAAAATATAATTGAATAATTTGAAAGCGATGTTATAATTAGGAAGAAAAAAAAAACTAATAGTCCTCCGTCCTAAACTAAATTCTGCTTTTGCCAGAATTTCATCAAAATCTTTTCAAAATGACATTGACATGAGTCCCCCCCAAGGCACAACTATGACATGAGTCCCCCCCAAGGCACAACTTTGACATGAGTCCCCCCCCAGACCCAACTTTGAGATGTCTCCCAAAGGCACAACTTTGACATGAGTCCTCCCCAAGGTACAACTTTGACATGAGTCCCCCCCCAAGGCACAACTTTGACATGAGCCTTCCCCCCAGACCCAACTTTGACATGTCTCCCAAAGGCACAACTTTGACATGAGTCCCCCCCAAGGTACAACTTTGACATGAGTCCCCCCAAGGCCCAACTATGACATGAGTCCCCCCCAAGGCCCAACTTTGACATGAGTCCCCCCCCAAGGCCCAACTTTGACATGAGTCCCCCCAGGCCCAACTTTGACATGAGTCCCCCCCTAAGGCACAACTTTGACATGAGTCCCCCAAGGCACAACTTTCACATGAGTCCCCACCAAGGTACAACTTTGACATGAGTCCCCCCCAAGGCCCAACTTTGACATGAGTCCCCCTCCAGGCACAACTTTCACATGAGTCCCCCGAAGGCCCAACTTTGACATGAGTCCCCCCAAGGCACAACTTTGACATGAGTCCCCCCAAGGCACAACTTTGACAATGAGTCCCCCCCAAGGCACGACTTTGACATGAGTCCCCCCCCAAGGCACAACTTTGACATGAGTCCCCTCAAGGCCCAACTTTGACATGAGTCCCCCCAAACCACAACTTTGACATGAGTCCCCCCCAGGCCCAACTTCGACATGAGTCCCCCCCAGGCATAAGCAACAATTTTATGCTATAAAACACTACTACCGTCCGAAAACTTCATGAAAGCGAGGAAGGTTAAGTTTAGAATTTTTAATTATTATTTTTTTATATTTTAATTCCTTTTAGTTTTTATTTGTGTGCTGTTCTTAATTTTAAAAACTGTAAAATTAACCAATGTTCATAGTTCAATTAACTCTTTTTTTACATGACTGTACTGCGAAAGTTGCTATTGTAGTATTTTTATGTGCGAAAAAATTGTTTTGCGAAAAACTTAAAATCATGGTATTAGAGGGTAAGGTACAGTATCGCCATATTAGAAATATGGTACCTAAAATCGAGTTTTCAGCTACGCTTCCGTCATAAGTAACGTCTGAAGCGCCGCCTGTCGCTAGCAATAGAAAACATATTTCTAAACAAACATGGCTGCCTGCGAGCCGCGATCTTAGTAGCGGTAGCAACAGTATGGTTCTAAATAAATATTCCATAAATATTTTATTTAACTTGCAATTTTTTGTTGCAAATCAAATGAATGATGAAAAATATTAATAATCAATTCAGAAAATTGTTGAATATATGCGAAAGATCCTAAATACAATTGAAATAATTATTATAAAAGTTAATGTAATTTGAAACATGTATTTTTTTTTTTCTTTCCAAACTGTACATTCGGCAGCAAAATTATTGAAACGCTAACATAATTCTTATGGAAAAGATTGGCACCTAATACTGTTTTGTTAGGTAAATATTTGTCGAGTTCATTAACTTAATCTTATGCTGTTTCTAAAAATACAATATGATAAAAACTAGCGATCATGTTTAAAAAAAATGTATATGAAATTTGTGTATATGTGCTTCAATAATTTTGCTGCCCACTCTATAATTTCAAACAAATAAGCATATAAAAAAACCCATGGATATCGCTTCCGTTTTCAAGCTTTTTATTTTTACATATTTTGAAATTCAGTACAAACATCAGAAATTTAATTAAGATCTATGATAATAAATAAGTTATCAATGACTTCCTGTATTATGAGCTAGAAGTAAACCATGGCTACTTAAATGTTCTACCCCCTGCACATAAATTAAAACATGAATTGATATCTATGTATTGAAATTGATATGAACTGTAACTAACGTGTGTATAATGAAATAATGAATACCTAAAAAAAATTTATATATCTTCTTTTATTTAAAAAACAAAACAAAAAATTGAGAAATACAACTTAACTATAATTTATTCTTCTCAGAAATTTCATTTATTATTTTTAAGAGGGAATGTGTGTGTGTGTGTGGGAGGTAAGAAATGTATTTTAAGGAATGTACTCATCTTCCAATGTCATGAAAAAAAATTCTAGATATATTCTGTAATTCTGTTTTCTCTAGGATTTTGAGTAGCTGAGTTTCTTATCCTGAACAAGGTTCTAAACAATCAAACCTTGAACACAAGTTAATACTCTTTAGGAAAACCCCCACAAGGGTAGTATTAAGACTTTCATGTAGTTAATTGGCCAATGACAAATATATCTAGAATCTCACGTTACAATTGATACATTTTCCTATGCAGAAATGTAAAGTTTGTTATTGAATTTTCATGTCTGATATTTAATGTTATTTATACAATACATACATACAAAAAAAAAAAAAAAGAAAAAAAAAAAAAATCTGGTGTGAAATAACCACACGACTTCCATAATCCACTATTGCACGTATTAGAAGTATTTTTTATTTTTTTTAAGATAATGTGATCAGAAGATATAAAATTGACCTAACAAAGTTGACGCCTAAAAATTTTCCTGTAAGAGAAAGCTGATAGACTTTAAATAGAACTTATATAGCGAGTTAAAATATATATATATATATATATATAGTGGTGCCTTTTTTTTAAAAACCAATTTCCAAGTTTGTTATAGAATTTCAATATATTGTCTTTATAGTGGTATGAAATTGATCTTTTCTTTTAGCAATAACTTGTCATCTCTGATTATACCACACACACACACACATATATATATATAAACATGTTGAGCTTTTATTATAAATACCTTACTTATCGATTTAGCCATCAGGAGTTTTCCACGGTTTTCTTTGAAACTATAGTACAAGTTAGGTGCCCTTAGAAAGACCCTCTCCCTTTCCCCACAGAAGGTCCTAGGACCTTCATGTAATCAAATGGCCTTACTCCAACAAACTTAGATTTATGTTACAATTGATGCAATTTAGTTTGTCAGAAATTATTTATATCTGACATAAAATGTTTATTTAACACATGCATATAACTATTCATATGTTGAGCTTTTATTATATGTATCTACCAGTGGCGGATCCAGAACTTGACTTTTGGGGGGGGCTAAGATTTTTCAAAGTGTTATTCTAGACCAATAAAAAATTTGCAATTGCAATATTCAATTGTAAATGTCAGTGTTTTGGGGGGGCTTCAGCCCCCTAGCCCCCCCCCCCCCTTAAATCCGCCACTGGTATCTACCTCAGCCTTGCGCTTTACTCGTGTACCAATTAGGACCCCTTCTTTCTTACAGAACAGACTAGAACCTTCGCACAGTCAATTTGCCTTAACTCTAATGCCCATGTCATATGATAGATTTTTGCACAATATTTTACTAAACACAACACAGCAGTGTATGGGGAAGATTCAAGGTCAGCATGTAATCAACTTGTTCAACCATCTTTTGGAAAAGTTGAGCATGTTGTGTCTAGTAAAAAGCTAAACGAAATTGTTCGTGTGATATGGCCATAACACATCTAGGATCTTATTTTAGAAATCATACTTTTTCCCATGCATAAAGTGTGTTACTGAATTTTGATATCTGACATGTTATTTTTAATACACACATACTACGCCCCCCCCCCCCAAAAAAAAAAAAAAAGAAAAAAAGGTTGAGCTTTCATATGTACCTACCTCATTGACCTACTTGTCTAGAGTTTTCCATGGTTCTCCTTGAAACTCGTGTACAAATCAGGACCCTTTAGAAAGACTCACTCCCCTTTCCCACAGAAAGTTCTGGTACTTTGATGTAGTCAATTGGCCTCAATTTCAACACACCTAGGATCTTATATTACAATCGTTAAAATTTTTCATGCTCAAATTTAAATTTTGTTATAGAATTCTCATAATTTGACATTGAACATTATTTATAACACATACACACACACACAGAAAAAAAAAATTCACATGTTGAGCTTTTATTATAAACATCTGGAGTTTTCGCTCAAAACTCGTGTTCAAGATAGTACTCCTTAGAAAGACCCCACTTCCTACAGGAGGCACTAGGACTTTTGTGTAATCAATTGGCCTTTATTATAATACACTTATATTACAATTATTATACTTTCCCATGCATAAAGTTTGTTATTAAATTTTCATATCTGACATTAAGAGTTATTTTTACCACACACACATATCTCCTCCCCCCCCCTCCAGAAAAAAAAAAAAAAAAAAAAAAAAAAAAACACGCTGAAATTTTATTATAAGTACCAGTTAATGGCTAGGTAAAAACTGAATGCAGCATTCATCATTTGAAAAATTCATTTGTTTCATATACTATTTCCTACAAGGCAAGTTTTTCATATAATTACCGTAAAAACCGGCAAATGAACCGCTAAAGATACAAAAAAAAAGTTGTATTTTTTCTATCTGCAGCTCTTACGCAATTTTTTTTTTCTTTTCCACCCTCCTCCCTTGACACATTCTGAACTTTTCTCCAATGGTGTGCAAGAGAGGGAAAAATGGCAATTTTCAAATTTTCATTCACCTTACATTTTATTTAACATTTGGCCTAGACAGCATATTATAAAGCTACAGTTCAATTTTCATGAAAATATGTGAATGAACAAAAAAGTTACATTTTTATTGGGAATTATATTTATCACGACTCACGTCACCAAAAAAAAAAAAAAGTTAAGATTAAGTTTTCTTTTTATTTTGTAGTATTTTAAATTGAGATATGCCATTGAAATTTCTTAATATTTGGTTTTAACGCCCGATAATTCAATTGTGAATATTTTTGAAAGTGTAGAATTATTAGGAAGGGCTTAAGGAGGGGGATGAAGGGGCAAAAAAGAAAGAAAGTTACTGCATTTAAAATTGGTATTATTAGGTTTTAAGGCAAGATAAATTGATTGCAGATATTTTCAAGTGTAAATTTATTAGGAGGGAGGGAAAGGTGGGGGTAAAAATGTAGAAAAGGAACGGGAGTTTTGGAGAAAACAATGGAAAACATAGAACGCCTTTATTCTTTTATATTTTGCAGAGTTTCGAATTTCAATTTCCGCTCACAATTTGTACTAAGGATGTTTATCATTATATAACCCGGAATTACGCAAGTTTCGGAGAAAACCTTGGATAAATCAAACACAAATCTTTTTATAAAAATGTTTTATATTATCTTTGTAACTCAGCTTCTAATTAACATAATTTCATAAGTAATGTATCATTTTAAAAGTTATTTGAATTAAAATTGAAGAGTGTATGTTGTAAATCTCTGTCGCCAGAGGGCGCTTTAATGTTTTAATAATTCAATATTTAGAATTCTAATTATGATTAAATTATTTATAACACATCATTTAGAATTTTGAAGACTTTTAAACTTATATAAGTCGTTAAATTCAGTACGGGGGTGTCAGGACTTGAAACGGGAAAAAGGTGCCGCACTCGCCACCGAGCGGGAATTTTGTAAAATAGGATTTTTCAAGGATCACGAAACAGCTGGTCACCGAAGGCGGCTAGTATAAATTAAAAATGAATTCGTTTTCATTTAAACAATCTTTATATTTCTTATATATTATTTTTATTATGAAAGAGCTGGAGCGGATTTCTGGCATCGCACCTTCATAAGGGCCGAAATAAAATAGTGCAGCTCTCACGAAGGTGTGGCACTTCTGAAAAACTTATCATTTCATTACCTAAGATTGTGTTGACGCGGCTCATATGCGAATGCGGACGATCTGCCAGTTTTTACGGTATAAGATTAAATTGCTCTTCTGTTTCATATTCATCATTTTT
This sequence comes from Salticus scenicus, assembly GCA_963930645.1. Classification (NCBI taxonomy): domain Eukaryota; kingdom Metazoa; phylum Arthropoda; class Arachnida; order Araneae; family Salticidae; genus Salticus; species Salticus scenicus. Next base: position 44,217,805 of record OZ005662.1, read on the forward strand.
TCGCATGTAACCGCATTTCACAAAACAATTTTCTGGTTTACTAAAGTGGATATTTCCCGCCATGCTGAAATTGCAAAATGAATAGATGGTCCAGAGACAAAAGCATCCCAATTTTGATCCTCAATGGAAATGGGGGGGAAAAGTTATTTTTGGAAGAAAAAAGTAATTCCAGTTTGTATGCCATATGGAAACGCTTGAGCTTCAGGAGAAAATGTTTACGAGGTCAGGACAAATTTTTACAACAATGAATATGGGAAAATGACTTTTTTAAGCACGATACATGTGGGTTTTGTTAACATTATTTAAATAATATTTGTGCAGGGACCATAAAAATAAAAAAATCAATGTGGGAATGATAGATCGGGGTTTCACTGTAAAGAAAATTTTGAAAAATCAGTTTTTAGAAAATGATAACCAGTTTCAACAGTTGTGAATTTCCTGAATGTGAAAAATGAATTTAAAAACCTGTATTAGTTAGGGTTGTAATAGCGATTAATTCCCCATAGAATAACATTGGCTTTAGCTTTCAGTGATAAGTACAGTTTCAAAGGCTGAAAAAAGTATTTTCTCTATATGTTTATTAAAAAAAAAAAAAAAAAAAAATTAAAATTTTGAGCACATAAAAGAACAACATTTAAATAATATCATGTAAAATTTTCATTAAAAAATTTTATAAAAATTCAGGCAGCAGGTTCTGGTTTTCGGAGACTTTTAGAAAAGCACTTGACATGATTTCACAAAAACTAATGTATCAGTCTTATTGAAATTTCGTACACTTCTTCGGAATAAAATGTTCTTGAACATTTTTTTTTTCTTTTAAAAAGGCATTTAAATTTTTAGAGAAGTTCTATGCAAAAACAATACATTTTTGATGCATTTTACCCCACATATATCCTTATAAGATCAATTTTAATAATAATAAAATTGTTTGTTCAAGCCCTAGTCAATTCTAATTTGAAAAAATGTACAAAATTTGAATAAGATCAGTGCTTCAGGTTTTAGGAAATTTTATTGACTACTTTCCTGAAGGGTGAATGGAAATCAGGACATGTCGGCTGAATTTTCCAAATTTTTTAATACAAAATTTAGAATGTATTGTTTAAATATTGCTCTTTTAACTGCTCAAAATTATAAACAAAAAATCTTATTTATTACATTAAAAAAAAAAAAAAAAAAAAAAAAAAAAAAGACAAAATATGCTTTAGTCTTTGAACCCATGTATCCCCTTTAAAGCGGTGTTAAAGTGTTTAAGTCTTATAATAACAGGAGACTTGGCGTTGGAATATAAAACCTGAATAAACTACTACGTCATTCCCACCTTTCCCATAATCCTATTGGTTGAACTAAATTCAGTCCCTCTCCTATATATACGAGCACTTCTCCAGATCAAGAATTCATTTTGCACTGAAGACTGTATGCTTAAGGCTACCGAAACAGCTGTATGCATCTCAAGTATTTTTCTTTGGCGTTTCTGACGTAGTAGTTTATTCAGGTTTTAATATTAAAGTCTTCTTCATTTTTGTTAGTATATCATAGTACTCTGTTGTTTTGCCTAGCAAATCATTAGTCACTTATACACAGAACCACACAAAATACATAAAAAAAAAAAGAAATATATATATATCTAGCAATATGTGACATCAATCAGTTTTGAACTATATATGTGTGGGTGGCTGGAAAAAAACCATTAACATAAAGAGTTTATTTATCTGATGATTAACCCTTAAATGCCTGATAAATCAATTTAACCGTTTGAGTTCCAAGCAGCGTGATTGCGCTGTTGAGATTTTACGTCGAGAAAACCCAGTACATTTGTATGCATAAAGTAGTGAATTCTTGTAATCGAAATTGAGAACACAGGTTTTCCTTTGCCAAATCATTTTGAAACACACAATTATTAACAATGAGAAACACTTGCGCAAGAAAATGTCCGATCGCTTTGCAAACTGCAATAAATATGACGGAGCGATGAGAAAAAGACGAGAATCGCGTTACCTAACAAATACAAGAAGCGCTATTGCTCCAATTGGGATTCATCAATGTAAAATAAACAAAGTGCTATCGCGCCGTTTGGTATTTCTCGACATAAAATAAAACAAATGCTATCGCGCTGCTTGGGTCTTTTCATACTTACTTAGAGAAAGCGCGGTTGCGCTGTTTGGGATTCTTCGACAGTGTTTTTTCAATACCCCCTGGGACTCAAACGGTTAAAAATGTACATACTTTACCATGTATCTAATAATTTTTAGCACTAGTGTTGCCGAAGGAACATGATGAAATTCTATGTAATAATACTATCAGTATGTAATTTATTGGCTAACATTAGGCATTAGAGCTAGAATATTACTCTAATAATATTTTAGAAGACAAAATTGAATATGTTACCAAAAGGCAAGGGTTAAAATGTCATCATATTTACATTGTATTGTTTCTTGAAGTAAATGAATTAACTAATAAACAGTGATGTCGCTAGGCTTTCAAAATCATGGGTCCTCACATAAATTAATTGGCTAAGCTTTAGTATTTATACGGCACCCATTGCTTATTGCCGTTGCCGATGTTTTGATCATGTGGTATGATGGTGATTCGAAACCCAAATCAGAGTATCGATACTTTTTTCCGTTGTATCGAAACGTAACAAAAAGATCTTCAATTGTTAAAGATCGTTTATATCTTCTACTTTTTTTAAAGCCGCCGCGGTATATGTAAGTGAGATTAATTCTAGATTTTATTGTTTTTAAATGATTTTACAAAGTTTAAAGCAAAATTTTTTCAGTGTATTTTTAGTTCCCCATCATACTATAGGTATGGGGAACTTAGGTAATCGTGAAAAATTTCGACCTCGGTTTTTTGACTTTTCTACACGTTTTCAGGTGTGAGGAATCTGAAAATGACAAAATTTCTATGGTGTCTGTCTGTAGGGTGTCTGTTAGTCTGTTAGTCTGTTAGTATGTTAGTCTGTTAGTGTGTTAGTCTGTTAGTGGGTCAGTCCGTTAGTTTGTTAGTCTGTGTACACGATATCTCAAGAACAAGTTGTCGCAGAGAGGTCAGATCAGTTTTAAAATATTACTTTCGACACTGGCAAGAACCCTATTCATTTGCAACATTCGATTTTAAAAACTTCGTAAGTTATTCGAAATTTACGATTTTCTTAACATGGGAGAATAGGACAAAAAATCACTTAAACGTGCATTAAATGAAAACTTTTTATTGTAAAAATGTCAGACCAGTTTTAAAATATCAGTTTTGATGCCGGAATGAACATCAGTAACTATAAATATGCTACTTTGAAAATTTCGCAAGTTACTGGAAATTTACGAATTTCTTAACATGGCAGTATAGGGGAAAATTTCACATAAACGTCAATTTTGAGAGATATTTTCATCGTAAAGATGTCAGACTACTTTTGAAACATTATTTAGGACACTGGCATGAATATTAATGACTATGAATTTTCCAATATAAAGATTTCGTAAGTTATTGGAAATTTACGAATTTCTTAACATGGCTGAATAAGAGCAAAATTTCACATAAACGTCAATCTTGAGGGATATTTTCATCGTAAAGATGTCAAACCACTTTCGAAATAATATTTAGGATACTGGCATGGATATCATAGACTATGATTTTTCCAATTTAAAAAATTCGTAAGTTATTTGGAATTTACGATTTATTTAACATGTCAGAATAAAGCAAAATTGAGCATAAACTTCCATTTTGAGGATCCTAAATACGTTAGACAACTTCAAAATTACGTTTATGATATTTGTTTGAACATGATTGAATACAAATATACTAATAGGAAAATTTCGTAAATTATTCGTAATTTACGATTTTATCAACATAGCGAAATTGTAAATTTTTCATATAAATATGAATTTGAGGATTATTGCATTGGAAATAGTAGCATGAAGACTAAACAACGAAATTGACCCTGATAAAATAAATTAATAGATTAGAATGAGATAAATATATCGAAATGAACGGTGGATAGCCTATTAGGCGGGGATTTCATTCTCTCACTGTATGAAGCTTTGGTCAAATTGATTTCTTTTAACATTATTGCCGAAACGTCAGTGGAGGCCCTCTGTTGAGACTCAAAACGGTTTTGGGCTGTGTCTGTCTGTCTGTCGCGCGATAGCGGCCGCCAAAAAAGCGCTATTTACTTGAAATTTGGTACACATGTTCATGAGCCCCACGAAATCAGCTGTATAGTTTTTGGTATGTATTCCATTTGTAGTTCGTATACAGGGACACGCCAAAGTTTTTCTTATCATTACGGCCTATGGGAGAAATTTATATGTATCACGATAGCGGCCACAAAAATCACGCTATTGACTTGCAATTTGGTACACGTGTTCATGTGCCCCGCGAAATCTGCTGTATAGTTTTGGGTGTGTATTCCATTTGTAATTTGTTTACAGGGACACGCCAAAGTTTTTCTTATCATTACGGCCTATGGGAGGAATTTGTATGTACCGCGATAGCGGCCACAAAAATCACGCTATTGACTTGCAATTTGGTACACGTGTTCATGAGCCCCACGGAATCAGCTGTATAGTTTTAGGTGTGTATTCCATTTGTAGTTCGTGTACAGGGACACGCCAAAGATTTTTTATGATTAGGGCCTATGGGAAGAATCTGTATGTACCGCGATAGCCACCGCAAAAATCAAGCTATTGACTTCCAATTTTTGCCGAAATGTGAATGGAGGCCCTCTGTTGAGACTCAAAAGGATTTTGGATTCCGTCTGTCTGTCTTTCTGTCATGCGATAGCGGCCGCAAAAAACACGCTATTGACTTGAAATTTTGTACACATGTTCATGATGCCCACGAAATTAGCTGTATAGTTTTTGGTGTGCATTCCATTTGTAAGTTCGTGTACAGGGACACGCCAAAGTTTTTTTTACCATTATGGCCTATGGGAAGAATTTGTATGTACCGCGATAGCGGCCCCCAAAATAACGCTATTGACTTGCAATTTGGTACACATATTCATGAGCCCATTGAGCAAGCATTTGACGAAACTGATATAGATCTGAGACTGACCGCCTTGGCGAAAATAATGCTCCTTTTGTACTTTTCTATCGAAAACAGACTGTTCTGGAAAATTCTCGTATCACATCAGCCAATGAGATTAGAGCTTCCATATTTGGTATATCCCTAATAAGGATTTTCTCGCCAAGATTGCCAAAAAAATCGCCAAGGAGGGAAATAGTCGCCAAAGTTGGCGCCAAATTTATTTCTTCCCTTATAGGAGCTTTTTAATGCGTTTTTAAAGGAAAATTTGGCTATTTTAACGCTAAAACGACTATAAAGGCACAAAATTAGCATTTTATCAACTTACCTCTTTGAAACCAACAAACCTCTTTGAAAGAATTTATACAAAAATAAATGCAGTTATTTACAATTTCGTAACACTTTATATCATATACAAATAGGCATACAAAGAGAGATACAACGGGGGGTTGAGGGGGGCTGCCGCCCCCCTCAGGAATGTATTTGATTTTGGTAATAAGTCGATCGAATCAATATATACTATTATATAATAAGGAATAAATAAAAATGACCTATTGAATAATGTCTGATGCAAATAGGACGTTGAGGCTCCTGATCTGCAGATCCACTAGTAATATGTCTCGCACTAGAAATTTCTGAGAACATAAATATGATGGGGAACTGAGCAGAGTCCACCTATGCCAACTAGTTATATATATATTTTTTAATAAATTTACGAAGAAAGAAAGGGTAGGGCATAATAGTCATTGCTTCAGTACAGATTTTTTTTATGCATTGATTTAATTAGGTGCATTCAGTGATTATTTATTTATTTATAATGCTTGCGTAGCAATCTACCATCGGAATACTCACCGTTACAGTAAATATTTCATGCATTTTCTGATTCATGCTCCTCGAAATAGGGGTGTCCAGTGATGATTGTTTTTGGTTTTAATGCTTGCGAAGCAAGCATACAGCAGCTAGTGTACTGATCGCAGCTTATACAAATTTATATAAATATATAAATTATTAAAACACATTCCACTTATTTTTATAAATTTTTTTACTCCCTATATTAGAAATGTTAAATAAAAGATTTCCATGCAAAGTGCACGTTACATAATCAATTTAAATTATTTTTAACATTGTTTCTTCAAATAAAGATGATCTTGGCAAAATTTTCAACATAAAAAATAAATAAAATATGATTAATGAAAATAAAATGTTGTAGGTAATTGTTCACAAAAGGTAATTATACAATCGCATGTTCATAAAAACCTTTCATTGAAAAAAGTCTCTTTCCTTTGTTTTTAAACTTTAGGTTATAGAACATGAAATATATATACATATTTACATACCCCCCTCTTTAAATCTACATGATAATGCAATAATAATAATCAGCAACAGATTTACTTAGGAAACTATACAATACACTATGTAGTTAGGTTTTTTTTTTCTTTTAATTGATAAATAAAATGACATCTTCTACTTTTCAAATTATTAATTTAAGGGAAAATATATCGATTGCAAATTTAAGATCGATTGCTAAGTTTAAAGTACAATTTATTGCTTTGACAGAATAATCTCATAAATTATTTATGCATCAAGCATAAATAATTCATTCAATTGCTTATATTATGTCCAGATTCGTCTATTTTTAATTTAGTTTTGTCCCTAGTTTTGTCTAGTGAAAGGACAATTTATAAAAAGTAGGAAAAACAACGATCCTTCCCGCAAAATTTACTACGGCCAAATTACTTAATAATTCAAGTCATTTGTAAAAGCAATAAAAATATAACTACAAAATAATATATAAAATGAAAGACGTAAATATATCTTTAATCGTTCGCACTAAAAACCATATTTACTTTTTTTAATCCCTGGCAATATTGTTTAAGAATTCTAATGAAAATTTAATAAGACATTTCAACATTACACTCAAAATACCCAAAACTTTCTTTTCTCATGCAGAAAACATTTTTTTAATGTAGTACATTTTTTTTTATGATTGCATGACAAACGTAAACAAGACCTTTCAGATGTAGATTTAAAAGGCTTAGCAATCCTGTCAGTTTTGTTATGCAGTTTTTAAGCGAAATTTGATTGAAGGCTCTTCAGTAAGACTATTGGAAAAATTCGAAACATAATAATTTATATTTACCTTGCTTATTTATCAATATTCATTCAATTTAAATTTAATATTACGTAAATATTTACTCAACAACATTCATCTAGCTCGCTTACCTTCCCACACAGCACATACGTTCAAATTTTGTTGATTTCTCGTCTCGTACGTCCAAAACACGTCCCTCCAGAGAACTGACATCCCATTTTTGTCAGATGCTCACATAAATTCAACCATCATGTTGAAAGTATGTGTCGTGAGTAACCAAATTTGGACATACATTATTAGAAAAATATCTTGGAAGTAATGTGTTCCACAATTGAGCGAATTCATCCCCAATGAAGTGTCCTTTTACGTTGAATTCAACAAGCATGCAGCGTACTTTTTACTAAAACGGAACGAGCAACTGGGCATGCGCATTCAACCAACCATTCCACTTTTCCTCGTCCATCGCTTCGCTCGCCGCCATGTTATTTTTGTAAAATGTGAAAGAATTGCGCTGTTTAATTAATATTGTGATTGTCACATTACCGTAGATTTGACGAACCATTCTAGCATGCCTTTATTTTAAGCAGAAATGAAATTATATTACAAGTAAACATTATACTGTAAACTTAATCAGAGTTTCCATTGCATTTTACCCATTCGAAATCGTCACATTTGACAAACATCTGAGATGTGCATTTCATCCTAATTATGTGTTTCTGAAGTGAAAACAATTTTACATTATCGTTCTGTACAGAATACGATTTGATAATAATTATCATGTAAGTATATAAAATCATTTAATTTTATTTTCATTTCTGATATTTGACTTTAGTGTAATAATGCATATTATCCCTGAAAAGGTTTATTATTTGTAAAATTTAATTTCATGGGTGGTTTTAGTTTTTGCTTGTTGTGTAATAATTTCTTATCCGTTGATTTATAGTTCCATAAATATTATTACATGGCCAAATGGACCTTTCTTTTATTTTAAGCAGAAATGAAAATATCGGTACGGTACAAGTATTTTATTGTAAACTTAATCGGTATTTCCATTGTATTTTAACCATTCAAGCATGCCTTGATCAGTTGTTTACCTTTAATAAACAATCCAAAAATGTGTTCATAAAAGCTTAAATTTATTTTAAAACTGTTGTAATTTTATTTAACTCTCTCAAATTATTAAAAAAAATAAGATTGATTTCATTAATGAAAGGTGTTATTTAAGTATGAGAAATTCAGTGATTCCGAAGTTAACTTATATGAATAACAACTGTAAAATTTTCTAACGAACAACGAACCATAGAAAATGAGAATAAACAAAGATTTCTCATGAGCTGCTTGTACTGGTTTGGATTCTCTTATCTAGAATATATGTATACTCTTTAACTTGTTTTTCACGAGTAATTTTTTTCCTAAATATTGTAAATATTATATATTTATATATATTAAATTTTATATATGTGCAATTTACAATTAGAAGCCAAACCATTAATTTCTCTTTCTCTTATCTACAATATGCATACGTTTTAATTTATTAAATTTAGTTATGTTTTTCTCAAGAGTAATTTTTTCCTAAATGTTGTAAAAATAAAATATTTGTATATATTAAAAATATATGTGCAATTTACAATTAGAAGAGAAGCCAAACCATTAATTTCTCATTCTCTCACTTTTTATTTAATGATTTTAAATTGATATATTTAGTCTTCTGCTATTTATGTGTTAATACCAATAGCAGAAACAGTGCAGCTAACACTGCAGTTTAATTTAATAATCTATAAATGAGATACGCTTAGCAATTTTTCTCCTGAATGTTCTAAATATTATATATTTATATATATTAAATATCATATATATGTGCAATTTACAATTAAAAGAGAAGCCAAACCATTAATTTCTCTTTCTCTCACTTTTTATTTAATGATTTTAAATTGGTATTTTTAGTCTTCTGCTATTTATGTGTTAATACCAATAGCAAACACAGTGCAGCTAACACTGCAGATTAATTTAACAATCTATAAATGAGATACACTTAATAATAATAATAAATCAATGTCGTAGCTAAAGAGTTATACTTTCTCCTTTGTACAAGCAAATTTTGCACATTTTATGAATTATATTATTTCTTTTTATTATACCAGACCTGATCCCAGATTCTGTGATTGCAGAATTTTGTTTTATTGTAGATATATATAAAAAATTCTTCCTGTGCACATGTGTATACGCATATTTATATAAAGTCTAAAATTACAGTTAACATTACATAAACTATGAAAATTGTAACTTCGTGTTGATGGTATTTTTTGATTAGGCATAATTTTTGTTTTTAAAAATTTGATTTCTCTTGGAGGTAATTATTAAATGTAAAATATTACTCATGATATGTTTTTTTTCCCCTCTAAAGTTGGAATATAAACTTTGAAATGTTTTTTTTTTTCTTCCTGTACTATGCAGTATTTATAAGCTATTTTTTTTTTTTTTTTTAATTTTGGCCTTTTGTATTTTTCTTCCCAGATTATTTATTTAAGAAGTTTATGAAGAATATGTAAGGAATCTAGATTTGGCCTGCAGTTTCCTAGCAACCCTTCAGTTTTAAAAGCTTGCAAATTAATTTAAGTAAGATGCTTACTTTCTGCATAATTATAACATAACTCACTACTATTCTTTTTTAATTCACGATTCTCAATGTTTCTTGAAAGTGGCATTTTGGGCTCTCTTTATATTGGTGGCTAATAACAATACATTATAAATGACATTTATTTCTTTTATTGATGAATTTCAACAGTCAATGAGATAATGAGCTTTTTACTATAACAGATAGTTTTTAGCCATTCACGTAGAGATAGATCAAAATGCTTTATTTATTTAAATGTTATTTTACAACTATATATATAAGCTTTTAAATTATATTAATAATGTTTCTGTAATTTAGTATACTGGTTATACAACTATATTGATTTATACAACAGATTCTTTTTTTACATATGTTTAAAATTATTTTAGACATATTTATCAATGTACATGTATGTAGTGTGCACCTATATATATTCATTCATGTTCATAAAAAAATCATGTATGTATTTTGCTTAAAATCAAAACAATCTTTCAAGCTATTTCAAAATTTTGTAGTAAGCATGACTAATAATCAAGATTACTAAGTATTGTACTAAATGCTAATAAATTAAATTGTATTGTATACACTTGTGATTTAAGTTATACAGTTATATAAAACGTTACTTATTTTTAACTGTTAACTTCAATACTTAACTTTAAATCAAAGAAAAGTTCAAATTAAAGCCAACTATTTTATCTTTATTTCGTAGTAAAAATAAACTGTAATAACAATAAATGGTTTTATTTATTAAGGATATAATAAAAAAACTAAATGTTTAAATTAAAATACAAATAAAACTGAAATATTTTTAATTGGTAATTGCAATACTTAACTATGAATCAAAGAAAAGTTCATATCAAAAACATAGTATTTTACCTTTATTTCACAGTAAAAAAGAAACTGTAATAATAATAAATGGTTTTATTTATTAAGGATATAATAAAAATGTATGGTTGAAATAAAATATATAATAAAATTAGGACAGTAATGCTATGTACATTATGCTTTTAAATGTTATAAAGCGTTTTGCCAAGAAGTTTGGATGAAATTTCAAAACAAATAAAAATAGTAAATTAAATATGCTTATTTAAATATATATATATATATAATTAAAATCAGGTTTATGTTAAAAATGATATAATTTGTAGTCCAAATTAATCAATATAGAACAAAAAATGTCCTGATCCGTAATTCCCCCGGGGTCAGGGTGTGATCGATACTTACCCGGTTGCTGGGGTAATTACTGATCAATGAATTTTTTCAATTAATCAAACTTTTGAAACATTTTAATCAAACTCTATATTTTATTGAATTGACACATGGTAAAGCTTTAACCATGCTGAATTTGGTTAACATCAATTGTGATATTTTTAGAGTTATTTAGATGTTTTTATTTTTTTGATCGGGAATTACCCTCGTCCACCCTAAAATCTTATCCATGCTATGGAACTGATAAAATAATTTTGAAAAAGGGTAATTTATTAGGGAAAATGACATCATAATCTGAAACAATGTATTAAGAGGAAACTTTTACTCATACTTCCCAAAGAAAATAGAATAAAGAGTTAAGAAAAATAAAAGTAGGATATCTTAAAAAACTTATATTTAGGCTAAACTAATATAATTTGAATCAAGAAAATTTTTTCACGCTATACCCATTAACAAAATTCACATTTTCATTTTCATCTTATTACTTTCATTTATTCTTTTAACTTTTCTATATTGAGTCGGGACAATTCATTAAACAAGCAGTGACAGCTGACTTGAACTGTATGTAACTGATTATATGTAATTAAATGGGTATGGAGTTTTTAAAAAAAATTTGGAGGCTTCAGCAAGGACCGTTTTATTCCTGTGGAGCACTGTGGCACTCATGTTTAATGGACCCCTCTTTCTCAAATTTTAATATTTATATTCTATTAATCTATACAGAGAAAATATTTTAAAGGTAAATATTTTTTTCTGCACATGATTATACAGTTTACGAAAGGATTAAACACTGATTATCTATATTTAAATAATTGATAACATACTATCATTTTACGGCAAAGTATCTATTGTTCGAAAAAATACAAACAACGTTCAATCTTCCATAGTGCACACAATGGAAATATTCACAATTAGTAAAAAAAATTGTATTTTATGTTATAGGATAAAAAATCAATAAACAAAAAAGTGTAACTTATGATGAAGTGTAACTTACAACTATTTTAATTATAATTAATATGATAGTTAATGTAAGATTTATTGTTCTGATTTTGTTTATTGTGTGTACATGTATGCAATCAGATTTAACATTATTTTTATTATTGAATAATTTATATTGTGTCAGTTGCCTGTTACCACTTTTGAGAGGGGGGGGGGCATGAAAAGTTCAGCCTTTTTTTCTGTAAGCTTGTACCATGTCTGAAATTTGAAAATTTTATGGATTTTAGTTTTTTTTTTTACTTTTTTTTTAGTATAGACAAATAGTTTTTTTATTCGTTTTATTTTTATTCTTTGAAATTACTTTTTATTTAAGCACAAAAACTTTTTTATAAATTTCATTGTTTACTTTGGTTGTAACTTTATTTATAATTTTAGTAATACATATTAGGGTATTTATTTGCATTGTATAATTTTATATTGCTACTATTCAGAAGTTCTTAAAACATTGTTTTTATCATATTAACTAGTATGCTGTGGCCATCACAGGTCTTTCTTTTATATAATCCTGTACATATTTACACAATATAAATTATTTGTTAAATTATAATTTATTAAAATTATTTTGCATGATGGATGCAGACGATTTTTATCTGAAAGTAGTTTAATATTAAATGCCAAAAGAAAATCAGTTTTGTTCAGACATGAGAAGAAATGAATTTTCTTCCCATTATTTCATTTATTTATTTTTTCATTAAAAATGGAAAAAATAAATAACTTAGTATAAATTATCACTGATCTATTGTTCGATCATTCATTTAAAAGGTGTTGACGAGTTCTTTCGAAGATACCCATATTGAAAATTAACGAAAGGGGGATGGAGCAGAGCAATGTTCCTACATGCACTTACCTTTTTCCCCTAGCTTACTACTACTGTTAGCAATAATTCATCCAAATTTTACAATCATGCTTAAAATAATTCTCATCATGTTCATTTATACAAAATTTCGTCTTGTATTGCCATGTTAAAAATTTAGAAAGAATAGAATAACAGCACGGCCTGTTGAGTGTTTAATCCCCAAATCTAATCATTACCAGTTTAGGTAAGGCTCCAACTAAATACCAAGTTTTGTTCAATGGTTTTGAGATACAGTACCTACAAAGTTTGTAAAACACACGCAGACAGACATTTTCTAAAAGCAGTCAAATTGTGATCAGGAAATCTCAAAACATGTAAATACGTCAAAAACTGTTTAAAAATTTTCACAAAACCAATATTTCCTTCTTACATAGAAGACAGTAAAAATAAGATTTTTTTTGCTAAGTTTTTTATGGCAAAAATGAAAGAAAAAAATCGATAATGTTGTTTTAAATTAACGCAGATCAGTGGTTCAGCCATTTGTTATTTTTTTTTTTTCTTTTTCGTATGTATATAAAGAGAAAGTATTGCATTAGTAAAAAGTTTCAAACTCCAGTTTTGATGGATTTACACGTTTCAGGATATTCTGACTTCTGATCACGATTGAACTGATTTTAGAAAGTGTCTGTCTGTCAGTCTTTCTCTCTCTGTGTGTGTGTGTGTGTATCACTAATGTAGTAGACACTGCATCTCATTAACCAATTAACAAAGTTTAACCAAACTTGGAATTTTGTTGAAACCTGACATAAACTGATGCAGATTTGATTTGGCGATCAATTGTTCAACAGGGCTGTAAATTTTTAACGTGAACAAAACAAAATTTCATATAACTCTAAACAATGTAATTATAAAATTAATTGTTAATTAATAATTGTTAATCAATGATTGTAAAATTAATATAAATAATTGATAATAGTAGTAATAAATTAGGGGGGGGGATGTGCATCTGAGAACTTCGTTTCCTGTAGTGATGTAACTCTGTTAGATAAAAATCGTCTACATTTATATGGAAAATAATTTAATAAACTTCTATTTTATGATTTTGGTGTATAATTAAAATTATACAGAAGAAAGTCTTGTGGTGGCAATATCACACTAAAGGTATTGATAAGCTCTTTTGAAAGATACCCATGGTGAAAACTTGTCCCCTCTGGGCAATAAATGTAAAGGAAAATATATTCCATAGTCTGCAGAACTGTTTTTCTTTTTCTGTTTTTTAGTAGCTTTTAATATAATTTATATATATTTTTCCATACATTTGGACAGTGATCATTGTATTATGTGATCTGTATAAATCATGTTAAAAAAAATCACCTAGGAAGATCTATAAATAAAGCTTATAAAATAAAATTTGATTCGTAGAGTTTAGAGTGCTATTCAGTCAAATGTGATATCATTGACAGTTTATTATCTACAATTTGACAGTAAAAATATAAAAAATAATTATAATAGAACTAACCTTTAATAGCTATTTGTTTTTAGCATCATGAAGTATATATATATTAACATTTATCAATAATTGTTTCAAAATTTTTAAGTTATAATGATGTTCTATTATTATTATTATTATTATTCACGTTTAATTTTAATATGTTTGTCAACTAATTTAAAACTAATATAAGGTTATTATTATCATGTTTCAATTAATTAAAAAATGATGAAAAATTTGAAAAATCGGGCTTTAAAATGCACTAGGATGATGTCTCAGTAAGCATCTTCGTGTTGAATCACATGACTGTCTTTATTACCATTTTAGTGCTATGCTGTCTGGAGACACGTCCAGACACTGTCTTTTTCATATATGAAGATTTACTCGTATTATTGAAAAATCTAGTACTTATTGTAGATGAGAAAATTCAAAACTGATTGGTTTCAATTAAATAATCATACAAAATTGTTTCTTATAAATACCATAACTTGCATATTGTTATTGAGTATAATTTTTGGTTTATGGGAGGACATAACTGTCAGTTTTTATTTATTTATTTATTTTTCCGTTTGAAATGTTTTTTATTTTCTCTCTCTGCAGGTGCTGCGAGAACTTGTCTATTACAGAGAAAAACATTAGATGTTGAATTAAAATAGTAATGTTCAATTAGCTTCGCTATGCAAATAAAGAAATTTTATGTAATTTTTAAAATAAAAATGCATAAATACATATTGTTTCTTTTGATTCTTTTTGAAATTTGAATCTCAAACCAATACAGGTAGGTTGGAAGTCAGTCCTTCATGGTATCTTGCCGAACAGTCTACAATTTGTAGTAGTTAAAACAAATTCAGCATATGGAACAAAGCACAAGTTTGATTAATATGTTTAATCAAAAACATATGTTAAAAAAAAAAAAAAAGTTAAGCAAATCACTTTTGATAAAAATATGTGTGTTTTTAAGCTACGTAAGTACTTTCTAATTTTTTCTTTTGTTTTTATATTTTATCTAAAAATTGCACTGAGTTTAATTTTGTTTCTAATTTTGACATTCACTGAGACTTGATTCTTGGCTTTTTCTTTTTAGCTGCATTTCATTGCTACAACCTGTCGTCCGAAAAAGTGGGATCATATTAATTATAGTTTAGTGATTACCTCTACAGTTTTACATCACAACCATCATTATGCATCACGATGTGAAAACATGGAGGTAATCAGGAATTTTACTGCCTGTAATTAATGTGATCCAACTTTGTTGAATGCCAGGTGGTATGAAATGCTACTAAAAAAAAAAGTCAAGAGTCAAGTTCTTTGAACATCAAAAGGGGATGCAACTTACTTGGAACAATGAGAATGAATATGTTCATAAAGATAAAATTTATATGGTGGTATTTAAAATATTTGAAAATTGTATATACAGTACACTTATTATGCTGCTATTGCACAAAAACTTTTTGCACAACATTTGAACCGGTTTTTGCTCTAATTTCTGGAGACTGAAAAAAATTTTTGGTTCAGAAAGTTCTCCAAAATACTTCAGATCTCAGTGGATGGTGTCACATTCAGTCTATGCTTAGAACCGGTTTGTAGCTGCATCTATAATGAACCAGTTCTGGTCCTAGACTGAAAGTGGTGCCATTTACTCAGATAAAAAAAGGAGAGTGACAAAAAATCAGTTTCAACTGTCAACATCACCTAAAACATGTGCTGAGGAAGTTCTGGATGGAAAGAATGATATACATATAAGCTCTGAATAAAGCTATTAAGTTTTATCTTTAATTACAGTATAAAAGTTTCATGTTTTTTAGTAATAGTAAAATGTGGAATTGATGCATTTTTCTAATTTGGATTCTGTGTCTCCATTTGACATATTTGTGATCCATGTTAGTTAAATGTAAATTGGAAGAATGTAATGTTTTTATAATAAGCTTTTAAGACAAAGTTGTAGCAATTCAAAAATCATGAGAAAGGCTCAAAAAATGTTTAAAAAATTGCTTAAAATTATTTACAAGGAATTAGGTGAATAATAATTAATGTTCATTAGTTGTTAATTAAAGAAAACACTGTTATTTATTGACATAAATTTTACTATTAAAGATGTGATTCTTTAGATTAGGTTAATGCCCAGTGGGTGATCCATGTATGCTAAATTAATTTTATATTCAAAAATCTGGAGTAACTCTGTTTGACTTTCTGATAAATTAAAGTAAAAGAAGTTGTTAAATGAAGAGAAGAGTAAATTATAATAGGGCATTTGAATAATTTTCTCCATATAGTGTGTTCTTTAACATTATTGCACTTTAAAGAATTTGAGCCTGTAGATCATAATGTTAAAGAATTTCGCATTGTGTCACTATAAAATAACTAAGCTCTAGATACTCCAGAATCAATAGGTCTTGTGTTACGGTGACCTATAGCATATATACCAACATTCAGGTAAATTCATCAATGCATTCAGATGCTATCATGTTCACTCACACATATATACTACACACACATGCATATAGTACCGTGAAAATAGCAAAAATGAACTCTGAGACCTCAAAACCTATCGAAATACCAAAATCTCAAAGTAAAATTTTTGTCATGATTACAATATTTTCTTTACATATATATGTTTGTAGAGTATAAGTAATATTGCTATTGCTAGGGGATAAGGCTGATTATCTATTTTATGAATTTAAAACTGCAGGGATACTTTTTTATATTTGTGTGTTGGGGGGGGGGGATTTACTCCCCAACAGACAGAATTTTCTGTAATGATTTGCAGACTGCAGTATAGAACTGCTAAACTAACTTTTAAATCACATGTAGCTATTAGCACTTAATAAATTAAGTAATATCTGCATATAAAAGGAAAACGAAGAATGTACAAAAGAACAGTAATCTAGAGACATGATGTAAATTGTATTACTTTTCTTATCTGTATACATGGTAGAGAAAGTATTGTTTTTGGATCAAATAGCTGAAATTGAGTTTTTGTTAAATTTAAATGTTTTGAGGTCCCCTGAATCTGAAAATCATGTTTTTAGCAGTTAGTCTGTATATCTGTCTGTTATCAACATATCTCTAGAACAAATAGTAGCAGAAAGTCGAAACTGTAATGTACAAAATGCGCATCATATAGACGCTACACTAAACTTTTCTTTGAGATCAAGCAAGTAGTTCATGTACAAGGGCATCCAAGAGAATTCAAACATATTATCCTTGGAAAAATTTCGAGTAAGTACAGTGTAACAGCATTAAGCTGACAAAAACAATTTTTTTTTTTTTTTTTTTTAATGCATAAAAACATGTTTTGTGTATATTGTGATATGGAAATCATTCATCTGTTGTGTACAGGGCTACCCAAAATATTTGGATATTTGGGGCTATACTTATATTGACCAAACGTCCCCATTTTCTGGGGACAAATGGGGACTTCCTTTTTTTTTTGAAGGCATTTTTCTAAGTTTTAAATAATTGTAGAAAGTAAATTATTAATCAGTAATACTTAATCAGTAATACTTAATCAGTAATACAATAGTCCTTATTTATTAGGAATGAAAAAATACACCCATAATTGGATAATTGTAGCAATTTTTAACGCTTCTCTATTATAAAGGTATTTTGATCTGGTCAGCCTAGCTATATTTGAAAATTGCTGGAATAGTAATTAATTTTTTGTTAGGTGTTTTTTGTTTGGGACTAAATTTAAGTACACAATATTATTTATAGACAATATGACAACAGAGCTACCAAAAATTGAGCTAAATGTTCTTTTATATTCAATGTAATTGATGGAAGTGCTTCGATGCACGTTACTGTGTCGACAAACACTGCTCAGAAAGAAAAATTAGTGTTTCAAATTCATACTGTAAAAAAAGTAATTTTTAAAATTTAACTTTGTTTTTTCTTGTATAATATCATGTTTTGAGGTAACCTGATTACAAAAGTCCAATTTTTAGTGATCAATCTGTATGTATTTATTTATATTACCATATCTTAAAAAATCTGGTGTGTCACACACATCATTTTCTCTTACCCTGCATTTCAATATTATAATGATTGATTGCATATTAAATTTTAAGTTCAATAGCATAAGATAATAAAATTCAATATACTTTTAGAACATTCTAAAATAGTTTTAAAAACAATTTTATTTGATATACAGTTCTGTGCATAGAATTATTACAAAAAAAAAAAAAACCAGGCTATTATTAATTTACCTTCAAACTTGCCAGTATTTATAAAATTTTTGCCAGTAACCTAATATGAAATTCAAAGTGCTAAATTTGAATTTCCTGCAGTTATTTACTATTAAGTTATGCGATAACAGATACACATACAGACCAACTGCTAAAAATTGGACTTTCATAATCAGGCCACTTCAAAACATGATATAATACAAAAAACAAAGTTGAAAATAAAACTTCAAAAATTACTTTATTTACAGTATGCATATGAAACATTAATTGTGCAGTGTTCGGCACCATAGTAAAATATACAAACCACTTCTGTTAATTAGATTCAATAGAAAAGAACATTTTGCTTAATTCTGAGTATCCCTGTGTATTGTCTATAATCAATATGCACTATTAAGAATACTTTGTATTAAAAATTAGTCTTCTTTGAAAAGCATTTAACGCAAAAGGAATTATGATTCCTCCAAGTATAGCCCCATCCAAATACTTTAATTGGCCTTGTAAATGAATGATGAATAATTTTCATACCACAATCTACACAAAACATGCTTTTAAGAATTAAAAAAATATATATATATATATATTCCATTTTGGTTAAGTCAGCCTGTAGATGTTACACTGTATTTGCCATATATTTCCCCTTAGACAATGTATTTGAATTCACTTGGATGTTCCTGTACACAAACCATTTGCTTGGTCTCAACGAAAAGTTTACTGTAACATTCCTATATGATACGCATTTAGAATACTAAGTTTGAACTTTCTGCTATTATTTGTTCTTGAGATATGCTGATAACAGATACACACTCAGACTAACCGCTAAAAACATGGTTTTTGGATTCAGGGGACCTCAAAATGTATAAATATGATAAAAACACACTTTCAAAAATTTGACTGATAAACAATACGTTACCTATATACCCCTTTAGAAATATATACATAATGTTAAAAAGCATTATCATTAGCTCTGAGAGAGTTAGCTAAAAATATTTAAAAAATGCATTGTCAACGTGTTCTGAGCTTTTCTGAAAGTTTCAAATGCCTAACTAGTCAAGAAGTCAGTCGATTGCAAGATTTGTACTTGTAACGCTGCCAAAGGCAGCAGGGACCTGAAACAGTTCTCTAAAAGTATTAAAAAAAAGCATTTTCACCATGTTCTGAACTATTCTGAAAGTTTAAAATGTCTAGCTGGTTGTAAAGTTAGTTAAATAAATTTTCTGTTGAATCATATAAACACTGCTGAAGGCAGCAGGTATCCAAAACAGTTGGCTGAAAATAATAAAAAAAAATGCATTTTGAATGTGTTCTGGGCTTTTCCGAAAGTTTCAAACGTTTAGCCAGTCAGGAAGTCAGTTAAAAATCATTTGCAAGATCTGTACTGGTAACGCTGTTGAAGGCATCAGGGATCCGAAACAATTGGCTAAAAGTATTAAAAAAATGCATTTTCACCATGTTCTGAACTATTCTGGAAATTTCAAATGTCTAGCTAGTCGAGAAGTTAGTTAAATAAATTTTCCGTTGAAACCGTATAAACGCTGACAAAGGCAGCAGGGACCCGAAACAGTTCTCTAAAAGTATTTTTAAAATGCATTTTCACCGTGTTCTGAACTATTCTGAAAGTTTTAAATGTCTAGCTGGTTGAAAAGTTAGTTAAATAAATTTTCTGTAGAATCATATAAATGCTGCTGAAAGCAGCAGGTATCCGAAACAGTTGGCTTGTTGGCTAAAAATAATTTTAAAAAATGCATTTTCAACAGGTTCTGGGCTTTTCTGAAAGCTTCAAATGTCTAGCTAGTCGGGAAGTCAGTTAAAAATCATTGCAAAATGTGTACTGGTAACGCTGCTGAAGGCACCACGGATCCGAAACAATTGGCTAAAAGTATTTTAAAAATGCATTTTTGCACTGTTCTGAACTATTCTGAAAGTTTCAAATGTCTAGCTAGTCGAGAAGTTAAATAAATTTTCTGTTGGAACCATACAAATGCTGCCGAGGGCACCAGTGGCCCTCAACTATTTGCTAAAAATATTTAAAAAATGCATTTTCACTGTGTTCTGAGCTATCCTGAAAGTTTCAAATGTCTAACTAGTGAGGAAGTTAGTTAAAAATTGATTGCAAGATTTGTACAGGTAACGCTGCCTAAGGCAGCAGGTATCTTAAGCAGTTGGCTAAAAGTATTTAAAAAAAATGCATTTTCACTGTGTTCTGAACTATTCTGAAAGTTTCAAATGTCTAGCTAGCTGGGTAGTTAAATAAATTTTCTGTTGAATCATATAAAAGCTGCTGAAGGCAACATGTATCCGAAACAGTTGGCTAAAAATATTTAAAAAATGCATTCTGAGCATTTCTGAAAATTTCAAATGTCTAGCTAGTCAGGAAGTCAGTTAAAATTCGATTGCAATATTTGTCCAAACAATTTTTGAGTTAAAGTTTTTTGTTACTTTATGGCCAAAAGCTTTGTATTTTTGGTCATTATGAACCTAATTTTCTTAAATATCTCCAAAACGGAAAATTATACAAAGTCCAAAAAGGGAGGTGCACAACTGGATGTTATAACAAACCTATGTACCAATTCGCAACTTTCTACGTCCAATCGTTTTTGAGTTATGTGACACACACACACATGCGTACGACGTCACGAAAAATCGTGTAAAGTCGCTTATATCGCTAAAACGAGAGCTCGTGTTAAGACGACACTTGCAGGTGTACAACTAGACATCATGACAGTCACACATATAAATTGGCAACATTCAGCGACCATTCGTTTTCGAGCAATGTGAAATACAAAATCCATTTCGCAAATCGGGATTACTATAATTCCTTATACTTTGTACTTTGAGTACAAAGTATAATTCCTTATACTTTGTTGGAAGTAAAAAATGGTGCAGAATTTTATGAAACCAACTAGAAATTTTCAAGGAATTTGAAAAAATAATAATTGTTGCCTGTACAAAAAAACAAAAACAAAAAAAAAACAGTATTTTGCAATGAGCAAAATTATGTCTCATATTCTAATAAGATGATATACAAAGTTTTATCTGAAAAACTTCCAGGTGTGATCTGAAAAAAAAAAAGAAAAAAAAAAAAAAACTATCTTGCCAAATTTTCTGCCTGGGTAATGAATTCCATTAAAATCTACCAAAATTGGATATGGAATATACATTTGGATTTCATCCAAGTTTTATAGAAGTTACATACAATCAGCATAACTGATGCATTTTTCTTTTTTTTTTTCTTTCTCTTTTAAGCATTTTAATGCACTTATTTTAAACAGGGAAGCCAAAAGCATTGGCCATGCTTTTTATTATGCAAATATTAATTTTAGACAAAAATATACAGGTATTGATTTTAAGCATATATTTTTAAACCCTGATATTGAAAATCAATATCACACTTATGTTTAAAATTAATCTCTGCATTATAAAAAACAAGGTCAATGCTTTTGGTTCCCCTGTTTAAAATAAGTGCATTAAAATTCTTAAAAGGAAAGGAAAAAGAAAAGAAAAATGCATCAGCTATGTTGATTTTACGTAATTTCTATAAAACCTGGATGAAATCTAGATGTATATTACATATTCAATTTTGGTTGATTTTACATGATTTAGATGAGATCTGGATGTATATTTTACATCCAAATCTAGTTGATATTACATGAAATGGCTGAAAACACAATGTTTCATTTACATCCAAATTTGGTTGATTTTACATGAATTGGACAATCTCTGAATGTCTTACATAACAAGTTGGTTGATATTACGTACCAACTAAGTCTCATTTGGGGCCATGTTACAACTTTGCTTGTGACATTTCAACCAAAAATCAACCAAAGCAGATAGCAAATTTCAACGTAATGGGACGTGATATTTGATCGCGATTACGTAATATCAACCTAATCGGGATGAAGTGTGTTGTGTGGGTTAGGAGCAGAAAACATTGATGGATTCTTTAATTCCTGTTCTTTATTTCTCTTCAAGGCTTTCCTATATCCTGTGTCGCACCCATACACAAAACATATTCTAGAGCTGGACATATTGCGATCAAATAATTAATTTAATATTTAAAAAAATGTAACTTTCACGAAGATGCTAATACAAAAACGGCATAAGAACTCACATCAGCGCCACTATGCGGTGGTTTGCGCGTTAGGCCCATTTTTGCGTGAAATCGCCGTAGAGGAAATTCCTCCTTCTCTCTACCTTTATGCTTAAAATGCATCAGTAGTGGCTACAATAGAAGCCAATACTGGGCACCTTTTTGTTCTAGAGAATCTCTTAAACCGTGGTTCTAGTCATAGATATAGTAATAAGACATAGATTGATCAGCGAGGGCGAAAAAGTGATGCCTTTTTTACTCGGGGAAAGACGGCCATTTTACAACTCCACCCCGTCAGAATTTTTCACGATTCGATTCAGTTGTCGGTTTGAATCTCCGTGGTTTGAATAATAAGTTTTTAGAATTTAAATATATTATTTAAATATTTTATTTTCATCATTCCTGTGTGTGTCTGCAACATTTTATTGCTTTTGGCAGTTAATTTGATAAATCTTTACGGTTTTGAGACTTAATTTAATCGTTTTTATTACAGATTAATTTTTCTTTGGTTTGACAGCTAAATTTATTTTTATTTTAACAGCTTCGGATTAATTTATGTGACATACCTGTATTATACAAAGTGGAGGTAACACATTTAGAGACAACGGCTGAACTGGAAGTGAAAAATCTGACAGTTACTAAGAAAATTCGACTCCAAATTGGAAAATATTGGAGAATAAAGAATATAATGATAGTGTTTTATAACTAATTATAATGTTCTTTATAAATATATTTGATGATATTCAAAATTTCTCTTTAGCTTTTTTTTAAGTTTTACCAGTGCAAATATTTTATAATTGCAAACATCAGAAAATGCAGATGTGCAAAGGAATTTATGAATAACGTCAACATGCACTTGTGATGCGTGTAAAACAGACAAAACAATACGTGGAACACCTCCGACTGGAATGTATATATTTACATTATCTTATGTTCTTCCGTAATTATGTATGGTTGTTTGCAACTTAACCTGAAGTAGCAGCTAAACACAATTTTAATATGGATCTCCATATTCATTCAGGAGAGAAACCCCATAACTGTGAAGTATGTTTAAAATCATTTTCACAAGTTGGAAATCTAAAAACACATATTTTGTGTCATACTGGAGAGAAACCTCATAAATGTGAAATGTGTTCAAAATCGTTTTCACAATTTGGGAATCTAAAAAGGCATCTTTTGTGTCATACTGGAGAGAAAACTCATAAATGTGAAATGTGTTTAAAATCATTTTCGCTAAATGGAGATCTAAAAAGGCATCTTTTGTGTCATACTGGAGAAAAACCTCATAAATGTGAAATGTGTTCAAAATCGTTTTCACAATTTGGGAATCTGAAAAGGCATCTTTTGTGTCATACTGGAGAGAAACCTCATAAATGTGAAATGTGTTCAAAATCGTTTTCAGAAGTTCGGTCTCTAAAAACACATCTTCTGTGTCACACTGGAGAGAAACCTCATAAATGTGAAATGTGTTCAAAATCGTTTTCACAATTTGGGAATCTGAAAAGGCATCTTTTGTGTCATACTGGAGAGAAACCTCATAAATGTGAAATGTGTTCAAAATCGTTTTCAGAAGTTGGGTCTTTAAAAAGACATCTTTTCTGTCATACTGGAGAGAAACCTCATAAATGTAAAATGTGTTCAAAATCGTTTTCACGAGTTGGATCTCTAAAGTCACATCTCCTGTGTCATACTGAAGAGAAACCTCATAAATATGAAATATGTTCAAAATCATTTTCACATGTTGGAAGTCTAAAAACACATCTTCTGAGTCACACTGGAGAGAAACCTCATAAATGTGAAATGTGTTCAAAATCGTTTTCACGAGTTCAATCCCTAAAAAGACATATTTTGTGTCATACTGGAGAGAAACCTCATAAATGTGAAATGTGTTCAAAATCATTTTCAGAATTTGGACATCTAAAAACACATCTTCTGTGTCACACTGGAGAGAAACTTCATAAATGTGAAATGTGTTCAAAATCGTTTTCACGAGTTCAATCCCTAAAAAGACATATTTTGTGTCATACTGGAGAGAAACCTCATAAATGTGAAATGTGTTCAAAATCGTTTTCAGAAGTTGGGTCTTTAAAAAGACATCTTTTCTGTCATACTGGATAGAAACCTCATAAATGTGAAATATGTTCAAAATCATTTTCACATGTTGAAAGTCTAAAAACACATCTTCTGAGTCACACTGGAGAGAAGCCTCATAAATGTGAAATGTGTTCAAAATCATTCTCTAGTTGGACATCTAAAAACACATCTTCTGTGTCATACTGAAGAGAAACTTCATTAATGTGGAATCTTTAAAATCATTTTTGCTAGGTGGAAATTTGAAAATACATTTCTTTTTTTAACCATATGCTTGTTCTGAATAGGAAAAAAAATTTTCAACTAAGCAATGTTTAAACACACTCTTCCTTTCCCATGCAGAAAACTTATTCTAATGTGAAGTATGTTCAAAAGAATAACCAGAGGTAACACTTTTCAAAAAATGCTGTTTAAAACACACAAACAACAAAAACAAAAATTTAACTCGTCTCCTGATTGTATATAAGAATCAATACAAAATCCCGTAATGAGATAATATTTTGTGATGTAGCTCTACAATTTATGGCTATATAATTTTAAAATGTGGGTTTTAAAAATATCAAATTTTGAGTGACGCTGTGTATAAAAACTGGATTTTCCCCCTCCTGTCTGCTCTCATTTATCACAGTTGTGGACAGTAAAAAGCACATTAGGATGATAGGTCATTAGTTTTCAGGTTTTGTGTGAATATGCCTTAAAGTGTAAATAATGCTTTCAAGTGTTAGTAGAAAATGAGCTGAAATTTGTAGTACTGACAATGATACAGCCATGATGTAGGAAAAATAATTCTGAGATTGTTTTTCTACGTGTAACACATACATAACACCAAGGTTGAGTTAACGATACACAGCCTGGGCTTGGCTTGGGTACGCACATCCCCCGAAAATGACGTCATAACTTTAACCCGGGTAAAAGTTTTCGTGAACGCTTTTGGGTTTACCCACTCAATAACAAACATGGCGGAGTCTGCAGATTTATTTTTTTTATTTTATTTTTTTTATAATTTTAAATTAAGAAATATAAAGTGCGCGAGCAATATGAAATAAAAATAAGTACAAAAATGAATTTAATGATTTAATTTTCGTTGAAAGAAATAGTTTGTTTGTTCGGTGCAACTTGCACATTAGTCCCTTGAGGTACAACTTTCACATTAGTCCCGTCAGGTACAACTTGCACATTAGTCCCGTCAGGTACAACTTGCACATTAGTGCCTTTTAAATATAGTGACCAGCGAAGCTGGCAAAGCATTCGTTGATTCACTACATTGATTGATTTCACATTCCGTCTTTTTTTTTTATATATATATATAATTTTAAATTAAGAAATATAAAGTGCGCGAGCAATGTGAAATAAAAATAAGTACAACAACGAAGTTAATGATTTAATTTTCGTTGAAAGAAATAGTTTGTTCGTTCGGTGCAACTTGCACATTAGTCCCGTGAGGTACAACTTTCACATTAGTCCCGTCAGGTACAACTTGCACATTAATCCCCTTTAAATATAGTGACCAGCGAAGCTGCCAAAGCATTCGTTGATTCGCTACATTAATCGATTTCACATTCCGTCATTTTTTTTTCTTTTTTTGTCGACATGATAATAGTGCCTAGATACTGCAAAATTGTTACTTTTTTTCTCATGCTAATTAAAATTATTTATTATCGATTTACATGATATTTTTTTAATAATTACGATTTCTCTTATATTATAACAAATTTACTTAAGCCAACGTAACACAAATTATGTGTTTACTTCAATCTATTTTTCTTTCTTTATTTTATTATTAATTAACTTTAAAATAATAGTTGGATGGTTGAATAAGGTCATGCGATCATATAATTAATTCTATTTTTACATGAAATCAGAACCTTCAAAATTTTATCCTTTTTTTTTTTTTTTTTTTTGTGTGTGTGTGTGTGTATGAATAGTTAGAATAATATCATTTAAAAATAGGAATGAAATAGATATTGATTTTGCCTATATCCGTATACGACAGACAAATGTACTAAATATATCCGATATCTGGCAAAATTCTTAACCTTTCATACCTATTTTTAAAAGATAAAATTCAGAGTTGCTGAATGAAAAAATGAAAATATCGAATTATGGCTTTATTTATTTATTTATTTATTTGTCCCTTAATATACATTACGTTGTCAAGCAGGCTACCACCCTTCTCTATCCAAATATAGCAACTATACATTCACAGAATATTTAAAGCTGTTTTACGTTGATTTCTTTAGAAATCGACCTATTGCAATCACTTTGCTTATCTATATACCTGTATATCAATCTATCTCACTCTATATATAATGAAAATTTTTTCATCATAGTTCTTTCCGAAATAATAATCCAAAATCATGTCAAAAATGAACCAAATTTTGACAGCGAACTTTTAAATATCTTGGATACGTTTGTTAACCAGGTTGCTCCGCCGTTTTGTTTTCAAGTAGCAGCCGCTTGAAAATTTGAAATCCACACTGTAAAAGGCGTACTTAAGGCCAGATTTGCTTAAATTTGAATGCATATATTTGACAGGGACGAACAGCCGCTTGCCACTCAAGGAGCTGAGTCGAGCGATTCTAGATACGCTAGGCCCCTTCTCCGGAACATTCATATTTTCATCGTAAAGATGTGAGACCACTTTTTAAATATTATTTAGGATACTGGTATGAATATTATTGACGATGAATTTTCCAATATAAAATTTTTTTAAGTTTTTACTTTCCGAACACTATAGTGAAGAAAGTATTGTAATCATGTCAAAAATCCGAATTTGAGATTTTGATGTTTCTATACGTTTCGAGGTCCCCTGAGTCCGTTTTCACTATTTTTACGATGATGTATGTATGCGTGTATGTATGTGTGTGAGTGACCTAGCGTCTAAACGCTTTGCTCGTATGAGCTGTAAGTTGTTACGTATGTTGTAAGTCACCGTAGCACGAGCCCTATTGATTTTGATGATAGTTTTTTACAGGGACTTATAGTTTTTTTACAGGGACACAAAGAAAAATTCTTTATCATTATGGCCTATGGGAACAAAATCTTAAAAATGCGATAGCATCTAAACGCCTTATTCAATTGAGCAAAAAATTTATACACATTTTATAGGTCACAGTTGTACCAACAGTATAGATTTTGGTGAATTTAGCACTTACAGTTTATTTATAGGGACACAAAGAAAAATTCTTTATCATTATGGCCTATGGGACCAAATTTTTAAAAGTGCGATAGCATCTAAACGCCTTATTGAAAATTTATAAAAATATTATAAATCACTGTTGCACTAACTATAAGCATTTTGGTGAATCTAGCATTTATAGGTTTTTACAGGGACACAACGAAAAATTCTTTATCATTATGATCTATGGGCTCAAAGTTCAGTAACGTTAAATAAAACATCGTGTAATATATGGAGAAAAATACTCAAATGCTCTATTATGTATTTCTCCCTTTTGTTTGTTTAACAACTCCTCTTACTTTACTTTATCTACAAAACTGTTAATTACTCAATGTTCGGAAAGTCGAGTGGAGTCACTCGAGATTTTTTTATATAGGAGTGGGGAAGTGGTAATTTTACTTTCAAATGGCAGGTTTCTGTTACCATTTTTGTTATACTATCTGCTTGTTCATTGCCCGCCGTGACACCCCTGTGTGTCGAGACTGTAATTTTGTATGTGTTATTATTCTGTTTTTTTTTTTTTTCTTTTTATTTAACGCAGTTACATTGTACAGCACCATAAATATCCCTATCGGCGATTTTCGGAACTATTTTTTCTTTCTTTTCTTTCTTTCTCTCTCTTTTTTTTTTTTTTTTTTTCACAAATCTTAATTCCCATGTCATCATTTGTCTTCATTCCAAATTTGGTGCCATTCCGGTTGTTAGATCGAGCTGCAGGAGGCTCCGAATAGCGTCAGTTTTAGAAAAATCCTTCTGTATATAATAGTAATAAAATGGCGTATTTTTAGACCGTAGTATTTTTATTTATTTATTTTATTTTATTTTATTTTATCTTTTGAAATAGAGTATTCGTAGCAAAGAAATGTTATTTGTGACAAAAAAGTACAATTTAATATTCTTACATGTTTTTTAGTGTTAATGAACTCCAAATTTTTTTTTCTTTGTACACTATCTACCATTCAGTATTTGGACTCTTTCTAATTTAGACATTTTATCAAATATCTAGAAAATTTTTGCTTCAATTACCCTACTACTGTAGGTAATGGAAGTATTGTGTTCGGTCCAAAAATTAGATATCGAGTTTTCACCTGATTTGCACGTTTTAAGGCCTCCTGAGTTCAAAAATGTAGTTTTTGGCAATTGATCAGTGTGTGTATATAATATGTATGTACACATACAGGGTGATTATAATTAAAGTTACGATTTCAAAACGCTAACTTTTAAAATTACCCAACAGAGCGATTTGATATTTCACAGAGCAATCTTGAGGCAGTGAAATTTTGTTTGAGGAAAGAAAAAAGTAGTTCCAACAGGTTCCTATAGATGGTGCTGTCATGATAATCTCAGGGGAAACGCCTAAATGGACTCATTAAACACAGAAATGTTGTTAGCAACACAATGGAATAGCAGGAAACAAGGGTTTACAACATTTTTTTTTTAGCAAGAAGACAAGAATACGTGTTTACAGCGTAAACAGTCATAGTGAAAAAAGAAAAAGAGGAGCTTCATGAAACAAATACTTTTCTGATAATTAACGGCACATTTTGGAACTTTTTTTTTTTTTTTTTTTTTGATTAAGAAAATTTCATTACCTCACGATTGCTCACGTAAAATATCAAATCGCGCTGCTGGGTAGTTTTAAAATTATAGTGTTTTGTAATCGTAACTTTAATTATAATCACCTGTTTGTATGTGGGAAATCTTCTAGCTATCATATCTCAGAAACTAATGAAGATAGAACTACGGAACTTCAGAATTGATACAGGTCTGGTGTACAGATGAATTTTCCAAATTTTGATTAAAATTGGAAAATCAGAATTCGGTCATCGTAAACCGAAAGTGGGACCGTAAGTTCGTATCTCAAAAACGGCTTTAACGATTTTCTTCAAAATTGCTATATGAACACTGTATTAGATATCCTTTCGAATGATGCATTTGGTTAGTTTAGGAAAATTTATAGGCTTCTGTATAAATAGCTCAACTTCAGGTCTCGCGAGTGCTTTCTTTTAAAAACAGTTGTACCGATCTTTGTTTCAAACTCGCTAAATTGTCTCTCCTTTAAACAGATTTTTTGAAGAATTATTTTGAAATTTTGGGAGTACAAAAAACATGTTAAACCTCATACAATTTAGCAAAAATTTTGTCTTGAAGAAGAAAAGGGGACCAGTGATAAATGTAAAAATAAATAAATAAAAATGTTTTGGATCACCCCGTAAAAATTAATGCTTGAAATGCGTTGTAGCTGAATTATGCGGATTCTTCTATTTATCAATGTAAATTCTTATGAGGTTACCACATACATTCTTGGAGATATAACGGTTTCTTAAAAAGAAACAAAAAATATTACCACTTTTTAACACTTTCCAGCAAGGTTGAAAAGTGTTAATGACTTCGGTTTGTCTGTCTGTCTGTCCGCGCTGTAACTCCCGTAAATATTTATGGAATTTCTTGAAACTGATATATGTTATTCAAGTTTACTATCGGATGTTCCCTATTGAAAATGGAGTTTATATCTCTACTGGCTTGTGTACAGGGACACCCGAAAGTATTTCAAAGCATTGTATTCTATGAGAGGTATTTCCATAAACCATATTTCCATACCTTTACTGTAGACATATCTTAATGATATTGAAATATGTTCTTCAAGTTCACTATTGGATGTTTCCTGTATAAAATGGAGGAAATACCAACATCGGTTTATGTACAGGGACACTCAAAAGTATCCCAATGCACTGCGTTCTATGAGAGATATTTCTAGAAATCAAATTTTAATAACTTTAGCTTTACTTCCCACGAAGTTTTAGGAAATTGAAATATGTTATTCATATGGAAAAAAAGAATGCTTTGCATAAAATATAGCATGATTAGCATTAGATTTACAGGGTGGCACAAAAATATCCAGTTATTAAGAGCTATTAATAGAAAAATGCTAGAATTGTACTTTCGTTTACGTTAAGCGTTTTTAACTCTTTCTAACATTTTTTAAGTGTGAGTATGATTTCAGTTTTGTGTATCTGCCGGTCCGTCTGTCTGTCCGAGCTCTAACTCCCGTAAATATTTATGGAATTTCTTGAAACTGATATATGTTATTCAAGTTCACAATCGTATGTTTTCTATAGAAAATGGAGTTTATACCTCTACTGGTTTGTGTACAGGAACATCCGAAAGTATTTCAAAGCATTGTGTTCTATGAGAGGTATTTCTATAAACCATATTTTCATACTTTTACTGTAGACATATTTTAATGAAATTGAAATATGTTATTCAAATACACTATTGGATGTTTCCTGTATAAAATGGAGGAAATACCACCACCGATTTATGTACAGGGACACTCAAAATTATTCAAAAGCATTACGTTCTATGAGAGATATTTCTATGAATCAAATTTTAATAACTTTGCTTTCCACGAAGTTTTAGGAAACTGAAATATGTTATTTATATGCACAAAAAAAAAAAAAAAAAAAAAAAAAAAAATGCTTAGAATATAGCATGATTAACCTTAGATTTACAGGGTGGCACAAAAATATCCATTTATGTTAAGAGCTAATTAATAAAAAGTTTAAATTATATCTATATATATATATAAATGAATGTTTGTCTGTATGTCTAAAATCGTAAACGGCTTGACCGATTTCGATCATTCTTTTTTTGATTTTTTCCTTATAGGTCAGGGATGATTTAGGAAAAAAAAAAAGGGCAAAGGGGGGCAAAACGTGAATTCAAAAAATCCTTCATATCTCAAACAAAAAAACAGATATCCGTAAAATTTTTGCTTTAAAATATAGCTAATATAAATGTCTAAAAACCAATTTCTGAAATTTTCGAAATTCGGTCCCCAAGGGGGGGGCGGGGGGGGGGGCAAAACGGGATTTCACATGCGTAAAACGCGATTTCGCATAATCCTATATATCTCAAAAAAAAAAAAAAAAAACAGATATACGTGAAATTTTTGCTATAAAATATAGCTAATACAAATATCTATAAACCAATTTCTGGAATTTTAAAAATTCAGCCCCCAGGTGGGGCAGCAGGGGCAAAAACAATTAGAAATATAGTTAGGCTGTTCAAAATTGGTACAGATAGGTTTCAATAGCCTGGGGGCGTACAACGAACACTTCGTAGAGCTCACGACGTGAGAACTTCACGATGCCGAGTTTGGAAGATCTCACCAAAATGTTTACGACAATCACTTTTGGCCCTACAATGAACTGATCGTGAGCGCTTATCGAGAGCTAAACGGTGAGTTTGAGATTCATTCGAAATCGGATAGCATTAACCAATCACAGTGAAGTAAAATCTCACCTCCATACTCGAAAACTTTTCGCGAGTTTCAGCTTCGTATACTATCTGACCAATCACAGTGCGTGAATGGTCGAAAATGAATACGCTCAGATATTGTCAGCCATGTTTTAATAAAAACTGGTGATTTAAAAAACAAAAATGATGAACATAAGTTATACTTTTTTGAAAAGAACTTTCAAAATTATAAATTTTTTGTGTGAACACTATACAAGTTTAATAATTTGCTTTAAAGATATTTGATTAGGAAGTTTACAAGTGACGATAGGTCTGTTGCTTTCACCTTAAAATAATAAGACAAAAATAACCCTAAATTTAAAGACTAAAGAATAACTTTCTGAAAATAATCAATTTTGACGTCCTCAGAGCTATAAATTCTAAGTTAAATCATGTGAATTCATCGTTCATAATAAAATAATTGTAAAAATGCTCATTTAAGGACTCTGTAATAAATAACATAAGAAGGTCGTCATACGGCTCCTAGTGGCTTGGGCACAGAGCATTTCGTTTCAAACCATCAGTACTCGGGTTCAATCCCCGTCACGTCCTTTTTAAGTTTTTTTTTTTTTTTTTTTTTTTTTTTTTTTAATAAGTATGGGGAAAAAAGAAGTTTAAAATAAATAATTTGCCAGTTGTAAGTTTTAATTCAGCAATTAATTTCACCTTCATTATTATTGAATTTAACTTTTATTTCAGTATAAATTCAAGTAAATATTTCAAAAGTAAGTATTTTAGTTTTAAAATTTAATTGCCTATTTTTAAAATATTTTTTTATTTAATTAAAACAAAAAAGTTAAATTTAATAAATAATGAAGTAGAAAAAAAATGAGTAAGTTAAATAATACGTTGGATATACACAATAACAAGAGATTAAATTAAGAATAAAGAAATAAATAATAAAGAAAAAACATTTCAGTTTAAAGTTTAATTTCTGTTTAATAACAACTTTTCAAAAGCAGAAAAATGATCAAACATTTTATTTTTAAATTATTTTATTTAAACTAACAAAAGGAATTGAGAGAAAAAAAAAGAGAGAGAAGAAGAAGAAAGTTCCATTTTTGTTAAATTAAATTAATAACAATAATAATAATAAATTATACATTATCAAATTAACTTAAACATTTTTATTTATTTTTAGGACTGAGGGTCTATTAGTCTTAATCTGGGATTTTTACGTTGTCGATTTCGATAGTTGGACATTTGTCGAAATCTAAAATTTATCGAAATTTAATTGAATAATTTGAAAGCGATGTTATAATTTGAAGAAAAAAAAAAAAAAAACCAATAGTCCTCCGTCCTAAACTAAATTCTGCTTTTGCCAGAATTTCATCAAAATCTTTTTTATTATTATTATTAGTGTACGTGCTCTTTCTCTAGCAAAATATTTGAAGGGATAATAATAATTTATGGGCGGAAAATTAAACTAGTTACAAATTTTAGCTTCTGGCATATAATAACTATAATTAAATTTAAATGTAATATATATATATATATATATATATATCGAAATATAAGCATTTTATTATTATTTTTTTTTTTTTTTTCATTCAGAAAAGGGGGGAAGATTTTTTTTTTCAACTTTTAAATTAAATATTCATATTTTCCTTGTTAGTAATAAGAGAAATTAGGGAATTGCTAATTCATGCAATATTACGCATAATATATATATATATATATATATATAACTGTGGTATATTTATCACAAAAACAAGAGAATTAACAAAAAAATAGTCCATTAAAGACTGAAGAATAAATTTCTAAAAATAATCACTTTTGTAGTCCTCAGACCTTTAAATTTAAGCTAAATCATGTGAATTAATCGTTCGTAATGCTAGTTTCGTAGCAATCCTATCTTAAACAGAATCCCGTGCTTTTTCTATGGATTTTTAGCTCCCCCCCCCCCCATTAATTTTACGTATTAAATTCGTTGATTAAAGAGCTTGCTCATTGCCTTAAAAAAATTTAACCGAGAGTTCCCAAATTGAATCCCTGGTAAGGGATAATAGTTTATATACATGTGTATATTTTATTGCATTAAAAAAAAAAAAAATGTTATATATATATATATATATGTATTTTATGCACAATATTCCACATATTAGCAATTCCTTAATTTACTTTATTACTAATAAGAAATATGCGAATATTTAATTTAATAGTTAGGGGAGAGAAAGAAAGAAAGAAAATCCTTCTTTCTTTATTTTTTCTTTCTTTATCTTTTTTTCTCATTGAAATAAAATAATTTAAAAAAAAAAAAAAAAAATGCTTATATTTCGACTTTTTTTTTCTACATTTAATTTTATTTATTATTTGCCAGCAGATAAAATTGTAACTAATATAATTTCCCCCCATAAGTTATCCTTTCAAATATTTTGTTAGAGTATGCATACAAGTAACAAAATAAATAAATAAAAATGCTTAAGTTAATTTGATAATATATATATATATATATATATATATATATTTAAATTATTAATTTAATTTAACAAAAATGAAAATCCTCCCCCCCCCCCTCCTTTTTTTTCGTTTTTTTTCAGTTCAAATTAAATAGTTTAAAAGTAAAATGCTTGATCTCTTTTCTGCTTTTGAAAAGTCATTAAACAAAAATTAAACTTTAAACAAAAATATTTTTTCTTTAAAATTATTTATTTAATTTCTTGTTATTGAATGGATTACTTTTAATGGTTACTTTTGAAATATTTGTTTGAATTTATACTGAAACAAAAGTTAAATTCAATTAATAATGAAGTAGAAAATAATTGCTAAATTAAAACTTCCATCTGGCAAATTATTCATTTTAAATTAATTTATTTTTCTTCATATATATAATAATTGAAAAAAAAAAATCTGAAATAGAGTTAATGGGGTTTGGACCCGGGTACTGCCGGTTTGAAACGAAATGCTCTGTGTCCAAGCCACTAGGAGACGTATGACGATCTCCTTATATTCTTTATGATTTTTTTCCTTAAATGAGCATTTTTACAATTATTATATTATGAACGATGAATTCATATGATTTAAATTAGAATTTATAGTTCTGAGGATGTCAAAAATGATTATTTTCAGAAATTTATTCTTTAGTCTTTAATTTTTAGGGTTATTTTTGTTTTATTGTGTCAAGGTAAAAGCAACAGACTTATTGTCACTCGTAATCTTAATAATCAAATATCTTTAAATCTAATCATTAAATGTATACAGTCTTCACACAAAAAATTAATAGTTTTGAAAGTTCTTTTCAAAAAGTATGACATACCTTCATATTTTTTATTTTTTAATTCATCGGTTTTTTGTACTAAAAATGGCTGACTAAGTTCTCACTTCGTAATCGCGATTTCACTAGCTTTCAGTGGGTGAGATTTCAGAGGTAGATAACGAAGATAGATACCGGCAGTGAGAAGCTTACGATGAGTTCGTTGTAGCACTTTTTGGTGATTGTCGAAAAATGACGTCACAGCACAGAATTCTCGGCTAGAACTCGGCAGTGAAAAGATTACGAAGTGTTCGTTGTAGGGTCCCTGAAGTCGAATGGGATATTTTCGAAAGTGTAAAGTTATTAGGAGGGGAGAAAAAGGGGGAGGGGAGAGAGGGGGGCAAAAATAAAATAAAAATAGAGTTAGATCGTTCAAATTTGGTATATGGAGGTTTTCGATACTTACAAATCGATTGCGGATATTTTCGAATTTGTAAAATTATTAGTAGGTGCGGGAAGGGGGTGGAGCGGTAAGGGGGGCTATGGGCAAAAACAAATAGAAATACAGTTAGGGCATTCAAAATTGGTACAGATAGTTTTTAAAGGCCTGCAAGTCCAATGGAGATATTTTCGAAAGTGTAAAGTTATTAGGAGGGGCGAGAAGGGGGGAAGGTATGGGGGGGGAAATAAAAATAGAGTTAGATCGTTCAAAATTGGTACACAAATGGTTTTCGATACTTAAAATCGAATGCGGATATTTTCGAATTTGTAAAATTATTAGGAGGGATGGTAAGGGGGGGCTATGGGCAAAAACAAATAGAAATGCAGTTAGCCCGTTCAAAATTGGTTACAGATTGGTTTTAGAGGCCTGCAAGTCGAATGGGGATACTTTCGAAAGTGTAACGTTATTAGGAGGGGGGGGGGAAGGGGCAAAAAAAAAAAAAAAAAAAATAGAGTTAGATCATTCAAAATTGGTACATAGATGTTTTCGATACTTACAAATCGACATTTTTCCTAATCAGATTTTGTTTCGCTTTTTTTTTTTTTTTTTTTTTTTTTTTTTTTCACGTGATAAAAATTAATGCAATTTTGAGAATTCAGTAATTATAGTGATTCCTTTAAAAATAGGGTCCAGCGAAGCGGGCGAAGCCTGCTAGTATATTATATTTTTATAATTAATTAATAAAAAATTACTAGAATTGTAAATTGGTTTACATTAAGCGTTTTTAACACTTTCTAATATTTTTAAGTGTGAATATGATTTCAGTTTATGTATCTGTCCATCTGTCTGTCTGTCTGCCCGCGCTCTAACTCCTGTAAATATTTATGTAATTTCTCGAAACTGATATGTTTTATTGAAGTTCACTATCGGATGTTCCATATTGAAAATGGATTGAATATCTCCTCTGGTTTGTGTACAGGGGCACCCAAAAGCATTCGAAAGCATTGTGTTCTATGAGTGTTATTTTTATAAATATTTTGACTATAGAATGTTCCCCATTTAAAATGACATTAATAGGTCCTGTACAAATAGTTTGTACAAAAAAAAAAAAAAAAAAATGCCAATGCATTACGTTTTAGGACAGAATTTTTTGAAAGCTATATTTAAAAATCTTTCTTCTGTAAAAATCATAAAAATATTGAAATGTATTGTTAATATTCTAAAATAATGTTTTGCATACCCAAGTTAAAATTCATGCTAGTACCAGCAACAAAAATATGCTAGTTATTGCTATGTATTGCTATGTCTGCTAGATTTTCATGCTATTATATGCTTTATAATGCTAGCCAGCATCGAATGCTATATTAGCTAGCTAACACGGCAAAAGCATGACATGCTATGTACAATCATTGTATGCTTATTTGTTGTTTAAGCTTCTTCCAAAGCATGGAGAGGTATGTACCTTAACAAGCTATTGTATGCTTTTTCATGCTTGCCAGCATAACATGCTATGTAGATAGCTTAGGTAGAAATAGCATGACATGCTATATCCCAGTAAGAAGTGCTAACTTGCTGCACAAGCTTCTTCTAATCATGGCGAGGTATGTACCTTAATAAGCTATTATATGCTTTTTCATGCTTGCCAGCATAACATGCTATGTAGGTAGCTTAGGAAAAAATAGCATGACATGCTATTTCCCAGTAAGAAAAGCTAACTTGCTGCACAAGCTTCTTCCAATCATGGCAAGGTATGTACCTTAATAAGCTATTATATGCTTTTTCATGCTTGCCAGCATAACATGCTATGTAGGTAGCTTAGGTAGAAATAGCATGACATGCTATATCCCAGTAAGAAGTGCTAACTTGCTGCACAAGCTTCTTCCAATCATGGCAAGGTATGTACCTTAATAAGCAATTATATGCTTTTTCATGCTTGCCAGCATAACATGCTATGTAGGTAGCTTAGGTAGAAATAGCATGGCATGCTATATCCCAGTAAGAAGTGCTAACTTGCTGCACAAGCTTCTTCCAATCATGGCAAGGTATGTACCTTAATAAGCTATTATATGCTTGCTAGCATAATATGCTGTGTAGGCAGCTTAGGCAGAAATAGCATGGCATGCTATATTCCAGTAAGAAATACTAACTTGCTGCACAAGCTTCTTCCAATCATGGCAAGGTATGTACCTTAACGAGCTATTATATACTTTTCTATGCTTGACAGCATAATGTGCTACGTAGGCAGCATGGCAGTAGAAATAGCATGGCATGCTATATGCCAGTAAGAAGTGCTAATTTGCTGCACAAGCTTCTTCCAATCATATGGAAAAAGGTACCACAGTGAGCAATCGTGTGCTTGTAAATGCTTGCTAGCATAATATGCTATGTAAGCAGCTTATGTAGAAACAAGATGATGTGGTGCTATGTGCCAGTAAGATGTGCTAATTTGCTACACAAGCTTCTTCCAATCATGGCAAGGTAGGTACCACAATGAACAATTTTGTGCTTGTTAATGCTTGTACCAAATGCAATGTACCAAAGTTAAGCAGGAAGATGTATTAATTTGTTTTGTATGATTGGAACAACCCCTGTAGCGTAGATATATTGCCCAACCATACTAAAAATGATCCGTAGAGATCAATACAAAAACTTATCGATATCAATAGAATTCTATTGGTATGAGTTTATTTCTATCGATGTCCCTACCGCTATCAATAGAAGCTATTGACATCTGTAACCTATTGATTATATCCTCAACTGATATCAGTAGACCTTTACAGACATTATTAGAAATTTGATCAGTAGGCTGCCGATATAAATAGAGTTTTATTGATACGAATTGATTTCTATGGATCTCCCTACCTTTATCAATAGAAGCTATTGACATCTGCCGCCTATTAATTATATCCTCAATCGATATCAATAGATCTTTACAGACATCAGTAGAAATTCGATCGGTAGGCTATTGATCCCAATTGGTATCTGTAGAAAAAATGATATTTGCAAATTTTGCTCATTTTTTTCCAAATCTCGATAAAAAAAAATTAAAATGTTTAAAAATCTGTATTTCCCGTTTCAAAGCATATTTTAAACGCAATGACGTATTCCTCTAAAAAACATTATTTTTCATGCTCGGGGGGGGGGGGGGAAATCACGTTCAGTATTACAAAATTTATATCTGCGAAGTTTTGATCGAAATTTTAAAATATTCTATTTTTTTCATTGACATTTTAATATAAAAACTGATTTAAAAAATTTCAGCATTCAAAGAAAATTGGTTTTGAGGCATATGCATTAGGTTTGCAAAATTGATTAATTTTTTCCAAGTCCCAGAAAAAGAAAATGGTTCAAATACTTAAAAATATGTATCTCCCGTTTCAGTGCATACAAAATGTCATGCTAAACATCTTTTTAGAGGTTCTGAAGTATTCCTCCAAAGAACGTATTTCTTTTATCCCCCCCCTCCAGACGGTATTCCCTATCATCAATTGGAGGGGGAAATGACGCTAGTAACTCAAAATTTACAGTTGGCAGAAAAATTATTGAAGCCCAAACTTAGATTTCTCATACATATATGTATAGTTTGGTTGCTAATTTTTATCATCAGTTTACAGCATAAAAAGAGCGTAAGGCTAAGATCATGACGCGACAAATATTAAACTCAAATGTATTACTCGAAAAAAATCTATAACATTGTTTTAAATTAACATAGATCTATGGTTCAACCATTCGTTTCAAAGGTATTGACGAGTTTTTTTGAAATATATCCATACTGAATATTTATACCAAATGGGGGCTATTTCCTCTCAGGGGATGTTCTAACATGCACATACTTTTTCCTCATAGTTTACAACTACAGTTATCAGTAATTCCTATTAATCTCACAATCACTTCATAAAAAGTAATTCTCATTACCTACATATTTATACGAAATTTTGTTCTGTACTACACCCTAGCACACAGTCACATATTTTCTAAAAATGGTCAAACCGTATTAAGGATGGATGGTTGGGTTTTACGCCGCACTAGTGCTGCGCAGATGGGCAATTGGCGACGGTCTGGGACACACCCCCTAGAGGTGGTTCGGAGACATGCCATCACAATTTTGATCCTCCACGGAAGGGATGGCTCTCCAGCTTCGGTAACCCCCAGAGGTACAATTTTTGATGGGAGCATGGAGGACATTGCGGCCATGACAGATTTTACGTGCACCAGCAACCGGTGATGTACACGACGGTCTCTGGCCGGCTCGAGTACCGAACCCGCAATCTTCCAATTACGAGGCCGGCACTCTACCGACTGGGCTACCGCGGCCCAGGTATTAAGGACCTCACAAAACATGTAAATCCATTTAAAACTAGAGTTCAAAAACTTTCACGAATTCATCATTTTTTTCTTAGATATACAGAAGAAAGTATAAATAGTTAAATCGTGCTTGAGACTTATCAAAACATGTGAATCCATCAAAAACGAAGAGTTGAAAATTTTTACTAATCTTCTTTTGAAGAAAGTAAAAAAAAAAAAAAAAAAAAAAAAAAAAAACTTAAGAAGTTTTTTGAAACATTGTAAAATTAGTTTGTTATGGTCATCACAAAACTGTTTTCTGTATATTCCAGTACAAATTGTAAAAGTATTACATATTGAAATTATTTTCCTTCGAAATCCTCGGAAAATGAAGACATTTGGTTACCTTATCAATGAATGACTGAAAAATATTTACCCCATAGTGTAAGGTGACCATACGTCCTCGAAAATCGAGGACTGCCCTCGAATTTTGACTTTTTTTATTTTTTGTCTCCAAAAATTCTTTGATTACTGGGGGAGACTAAATGTCCCCAAATTTAAATATTTGCAAGTATTTCTTTCAAAATCGTAGTCCATTCCGTGGAGGATCAAAATTGTGACGGCATGTTTCCAGATCACCTCTAGGGTTGAATCCCAGACCGTTGCCAAATGCCCATTAAGCACTAGTGAGACGGAAAACCCATCCATTCCAATCCAATCAAAATCGCAGTCTAATGCACAAGTACACGTACAGTGTCTAGAATATACAGTTAAGACTACTATATTATATAGTAGTCTTATATACAGTGGGGCAAGCGCTTATAATCGAATGCTTAAAATACTGCTAAAATAATTAAGCTTCCTAGATGGCGCTTCGATCGATTTTTTTGCTCAAACCGAAGAGCTGATTGGATTTTCTTAGTTTCGTCTGCTCAATCACGTCATCTAAGAACATAATTAACCAATAGGGAGTCTCGGTTTTGATTTCGTGACACTAACTTCGATTACAGTAATTTTTTTAGCACAATTTTATTTCCCGCTTTCCACACTGTTAATTCTATACGTCGGTAACAAAAGTCTCCGAACACTAGCAAAAATTCCTATGTAAAAAAAGTACACTTAATACAGTTTTGTTAAATAAATCCTTGCCGAATCCTGTTTTCAGACTGACTAAGAACAGGATTCGACAAGGATTTATTTAACAAAACTGTATTAAGTGTACTTTTTTGTACATAGGAATTTTTGCTAGTGTTCGGAGACTTTTGTTACCGACTGTACGTTGAAGCACAAATAATTGGATAATCTTGGAAATCAACGAAACTTTGAAATAAAGACCCTCATACTTCATGAGCAGAGAATGCACATGAAGTATGAGGGTCTTCATGCACTACTAATTAGTATATAAATTCTATCTTGCCCGATTTATGTTAAGTGAAAAATAAAATTTATTTTATGAAATTTTCACAAAAATGGCAGTTATAGGATTACCACAAATTGCATTGATACATTGATAGGAGAGAAAAAGAAATGATTTTCTTGTAGTTATGTAATCGGGAATAATTTCTGCATTTCTGGGAGTGGGGATTCTGAAGATTAAAATGAAATGCTGTTATTTTGTGTTCTCTCCTATCATCATAATAAAGTGTAAATGGGTTCTATAGACTTGATTATTTTAATAAAGCTGGGATAGTTTAAGGGAGGCATACTATTGTAACAATCGCAGCTATCGTAGATCACAAGTCGGATCGTACACTCCGCAGCAAAAGTATCCGAGCACTAGCAATAATTCCCGTCTTAAAAATACACATTTAATACTGCTTCGTTGAATCTCGTTCTTAGTCTGTCTAAGAACATGATACGACAAGGACAATAGTATGCCTCCCTAACTTGCATAAACATATCGCGGGCTCAGCAATTTGTCATAGAAAAAAGTGTTTCAAAGCATTTTGTTATGTATAAATCAGAGTTCTTTTTATTAATTATGCCTAGCATATAGCTATTAGTCTTTTATATCCCCGAAAAAGTCCCGAAATAGAGTTTTCAATGTCCTTGAAATTTATTTCGATTTGGGGACAAACGGTGTTTGAAAATATGGTCACCTTATCATAGAGCTTAAGCGCAATATACCAAAAAATATTACATTAAATCTTAAAAAAAAAATGAAATTGCGACGTCATAAGAGGCTCCATTTTAAAATTAAAAATATGATTTTTTATTAATATTGGTTAATTTTTTTAGTAAGAGAAAACAGGTATGGCAACGTAGCGCTTATTTGTTTACAACACGGATCCACTGAGCTGAAGAACAACTGGAGGAAATGCTCGACCGGTTTTCGCGTGCCGTTTTTTGAAGGTTTGTCTTCCGAGCGTTGCATGGCAGGAAGCATTTGATATATTTATATTTCAAAGTAAAATTGTGTAAAGGTTGTCTGTTCGAACAACCATATGCTAAACATGACATTACAATTTTAAACTTTAATTCTTTAAAGATTATAATAGTAATAGACGACCCGACAAATGTTGCTTGCCATGCAAGGTAGGCGAACGATTGCAGAAAAACTGGCACGCACGAACGCTGTGTAAAAGTACTGGAAGCATTTGCTCCAGTTGTTCTTCAGCTCAGTGCAGGGATCATGAACAAGATTCAAACAAGATGGATGCTGCCATGTGAGGAAAACATGGATGTTCCGAGTAGGATTACTATTTTAATTATCGAGGTAAGTTCATAAATAAAACATTTGTTACATTTTAATACGTTTTCGTTTTTGTCATTCTCCAGTACATTTAATTTTGGACATAGCTGTAGGAAAACAATTATAATTAAAATTTTTGGTATGTTTACCAAATCGTCCTTTAGCGTTATTCTGAATGCTTGTCTGAATGGATTATATTTAAGTAGCATCGAAATGTGTTCAAATGTGTATGTTTAAAATAAGTCAAAATTATTTATTTCATAATAAAAGTTCATGAAATTCATCTTTTCGCTGTACGATATTTATTGTTTGTACGGTATTCATTGCTGTACTTCATAGCTACAACAATTTATCGATTAAAAAGAAAAAACAAAAACTTAACTGTGGTATGAAAGGCATAATAAAACATTTTAAAGGATAATTTAACAGAAAATCTGACAAAAAATACAGGAATTTTCACCTGGATGTCTTCAAATGAATGAAATAAAAAGGTAATTTAAAATAAAACTAATATATCCTAATATAAACATATTGTTACTTAATGCTTAGCAAATATCATTTGAAAATAGAAAAAAAAAAAAAATTATACAATCAAAAGAATTGATAATTCCATTACTATTTTAATATTTTCCCCTTACTCTTTAACTTTTATTTTTTTTTAAGAGGGGGGGGGGGAGTACAATTGGTAGTTAAATTGAAGGGTTCTGATTTTTTTTTTCTTCTTCTTTTTAATTTTTTAAACATGTTAAGAAAAAAAAAAAAATCATTATTTAAAAAATATTATGTGGACTGATGTTAAATAATATAAATTGGTATGAAAGTGAAAGGTAGACTAATAAAAGATCATAAATTTGAAAATATATTCTTTTCTAAATAATGTGAGAAGTAAACAATAATTGATCTTTTCATTTATTTTATCTGTTAAATTAGATGAGATTAAATTAGGGCGTTTTATTTACAAGTCATTTAATCATTCCGAGATTACAAAGTAATGTTAGAGATAGTTTGTTTTTACTGAATCTCTCAACCTTTTCTTGAAATTATGTTCCTATATTTGTATACGAAGTAGCTAATCGGACCGTTTCTGCAATTTTGTACAGGCTATTCGAATCATCTTTTCCAAGGAGAATAAGTTAGCACTGATAAAAGAGTGAAATTTAGACATAATACAATGTGTTTCGTCCCCTTGCAGGAAAAATTATCTTTTTACTTTTTTTTAAGTGTGGGAGTGTGGTAGAGATTATTTATTTTCACAGAAATTTTGTACTCTAAATGATGTTAAAATTCTTCATAAAAGGGCAATAACTCAAAATAATTTTTATAAAGCAAAAATGAAAATAATAAAGATTTCGAAAATTGAATAATAAAAATATAAAATGCAACATGAAAACAGATCTTAGTAAATGAGTATTTTTAATCTTTGAAAAAATCTTCGCAATATGTGTTATGAATATACATAAATATGAATAAATGTATAACATATGAATAAATCTGTATATTCAACTACATAAATGCAATTGGTTTTTTATTTCTTTTCCTTCTTTAAAAAAAAAATTAAACCATTCCAATATAATTCGATACAAACCAAACCCAATTTTCTATACATATATATGTATGATTTTTCTGAAAATGACATTTGTACTTATTTTGTAATGTTTTCTAACAGCAATGTTGAAACATATATGAATTGTAGATCAATCGCATTATACACTTTCAAAATGCTAAAAGTTTGAATTTGTAGTTGAAACAAGCAAAATCATTAGTATATTACAGAGAAAATTGAAGATCAAACAAACAAAATCATTATTATGACCAGCGTAACAAGGAAGCAGTCTGAATAGCCCCCCCCCACACTAATCGCACCGATGGTCCGAATAGCAACGGCCTATTTGTATAAGAAAATTCTTATATTTTCATATTTGAATGCTTTGACCCCTGCATTATTAATTTTCTACTTGATATTTCGCAAATTATTTTATAAATTTACAAATGGGGTATCATTTAAAAATAAATCTGAATTAAACTCTGGTGTATAGGTACTGTAATCTGAATTTGAAAATTCGTCCAATTCTTAGCAATTACTTTTGCAACTTATAGCGT
This sequence comes from Salticus scenicus, assembly GCA_963930645.1. Classification (NCBI taxonomy): domain Eukaryota; kingdom Metazoa; phylum Arthropoda; class Arachnida; order Araneae; family Salticidae; genus Salticus; species Salticus scenicus. The sequence goes on from OZ005662.1 coordinate 44,262,573, forward strand.
ATTGTTTCAATTTTTTTATTCAAGTGTTTAATTCATCTGAGAAAAATATTCAAAAATTTTTAAAACAATTTAAAAATACACTATTTGACAAATGCTATTTCAAAATATCTTTCTTGTAGTAGGGTAAATTTAATCTCACGGCAAGAAGCGATAAACATTCCAAACATAGATTGTGTCATTGCATAGGATTATAATTTGTCAGGCCCCACAAACTATAATTAATTACAAATTAATTATAATTAACTATAACAAATTATAATTAATTATCATTTTTAGAAAATTAAGTTCCAAGCTAATGTAAGAATAACAACTTTTTAAATTCTCAAGAAATAGCATCCAAATCCAAGATACATAGGTGCCAAGTCTTCGTTATTTTCAACGGAGACTTCACACTGGAAAGTTTTTATAAATGTTTCCCTTTTAATTGTATTTATACGTCGAAAATATATGTGACAGATTCCTTTTTAAAATATCGATGTATAAATCTGATTTAAAGATTAGTAATGTTGACACCTATGAAGATACCAATCAATATCTACAGGTTGCTCTGTAGGTGCCACTTGTTTGTCTGTTACAAGTTTACAGTTCGAGTAATCTGTATGGGTTATTGTAGTTGATATTCAAGGCTCACTACTAATAGCAGTAACCTGAGCAATCCAGGTCCCCTAAATTGTTCATTTGGTGTAATTTTTTTCTATTGTTTTCATATCAAACCATACTGAAAATTTTTGCATGTTTGATTTGTAGTATTATGCATAGCTCATTTTAATTATGAATATTATATATTTGTTGTTATTGTTTAGATACAGAAGAAGAGCTGGAGATATTTTAGATTTAAGTGCTGAAGGAAAGAGAAGAACGAAAATTAGAAGGATGTTTTCCAAAAGAAAGAAAGGTATGTGTATTTATTAAAATTAAATACAAAGTTAGTAAATATGTAATACTTTCTCCGATAATTAATGAAATTTAGATTTAATTGGAATTAATTGCTGATATAGGCTTTATTTCGATGCTAATTGGTGAAATTCTTGTTTTTTATTTTTATTTTTTCTGCAATGATTTGCAATACAGTCGAACCTTGTTAATGTGAATCTCAAGAGAGATACATTTGTTTATGTTTCCAGTCGTTCATGTTATCAGTAAGTAATCTTTATATAACTAAACTAATCTTCATCTTGACAGGAAATGTAGAAACAGTTCATGTTAAGAGTAATTCACGCTAACAGTGTTCACGTTAACGAGGTTCGACTGTATATGCAATAATTTTATGGCCATTTACTGAAGTGTGGAATTTTAAAATTGTAAAAATTTATGTAATTGCAGTAAATTTACGTAATTGCAACTAATTGTTAAAATAGATGTTATTTTGCTAAAAACATGTAATTATTTAGCCTCCATAATCAGGGTTCAAAAAAACCCAGCCCAGTGGGTTTTATCAGGGTTTTTTGGGTTTTATCAGAGTTTTCAGGAATATTTTCTTCCTTCTTTTTTTTTTACTTTAAGTATATCATTCATAATAAGATAATTTATGAAAGTAAATATTAATAATTCATTAAAATTAAACAAAATTAATTTTTAAAATTTCTAAAGTCTTTTTGAATTTAATTTTAAAATTTCTAAAGTATTTTTATAATTAATGGTTGTTCTTTTAATATTCTAAAATTCTGTTTATTTGCCCTTTACAACAAAAAATTGGATTTTAATAATTATTTAGTGTTGCTTTATTAAATTTTTTGTAGTCATTAGATTCTCATAAAATATTTTTAATTATTGTTCCCAGGGTTGGTCCAGGTTTTTATTTTTGGGGCCCATTTTTGTGAAAAACAAATTATTTTTATGAAATTTTTATTTATTTTTGTGAAAAAAAGAATTGTTGCTTGAAACCTTTCATTTTAACAGTTACTCTGTCTAATGTTTAACATCAAGTTAATAGCATTTTATAAAACAAGTATAGACGCTCATTAAAAATGATACTGTAAATATGGAAAAATTTTACAAAAGTATTTTTATTATAAAACAAAATTTTGTGAAGGGCTGTTTTTATAAATCTGAATTTTGTGAAGGGACCCATTTTAACCGTCGCTTTCCCAAGATGGGGTCATTTTGATCCCATTTTGTAGTTGAAATTTAGTTAACCCCGCCTCATTCAAAAAGTGCACTAATTCGCCAAAGATAGCAAACATAATCTGTGGAATGTTGCAATTTCTAAACGATACAGAAAGGTGCGGTGCTGGCGATTTTCGCCAAACCTGCCAAGCGGCGCCTGAAAGCAATTTTTCTGCTGTAACACGTTGATCTTAGGAAAGCGAGGGTTAAGTATATAAATTTTGTGAAGGGGCCCATTTTAGAGATTTGAATTTTGTCAAGGGGCAGCAAAAGGGTCCCAATTTTTGCCGGGATCGACCCCTGGTTCCTCAACATTACCTAACAGTGTTGCACTGTTAAAGTTTTCAGAATTTTTTAAAAATTTGATTTTGATTTATATTTTACATTCCCTGAATCCCAAAGTTTTATTTGTATTAATAAACAACTCTTATTTTGCTTATATATATATATATATATTTAAAAAATTATTATATTAAATATACCTTATTTAAAATCCTTAAAAAGTTTGAGCTGATATATTTCGGCGTCCCTAACAAGATCATCTTCAGAGCTCGAAATGACAAACTACAGCTGGGCGGTATGTTTACTTTTCTTCTCTTCTTCTTCATCCTTTTCTTCACTTCGCTTCGTTTGCTGAAACAGGTGCTGTCATTCTGGTGGAGTTATACTATGTTCGATGTCATTAACAGAATTGTTAGATGTTAAGATTTCAAGGGTTTCTCTTTTTAGGGCAAATGGTGTGAATTATAAGGGGCTATTTTTTGATAATTAATGGAATTAGTGTTAATATTATTAATATTGTTAGTCCTTGAACATGCAGTAGAGTGTTTATTTGAGGTCGGCGAGTTGTTCAGAGATACGTTTTTTAATTTTGTGTTTTGTCATTCCAATGTGTAGTTGGCATTATTTTTATCATGAAACTGAAAATTGATTTTATAAATTCCTGCGGTGTGTTTAAAATGAATTGGATCTTTTTCATTTCATATGCGTTGGTATATACAGTCGGACCCGCTTAAATGAATAGCTACCGTTCCATCTATATTAATTCGATTAAGTGGAGTATTTGATTATTCGGGGAAGACTAGAAACGCAAATACATGTTTAAATAGAGTGATTTTATGCTTACATGAAAATCGATACCTCTTTCTTAATTAAATATTTAACTAAGTTAAAATATTATAGTAATTTATATATGCAATTAATGCTGGAATAAATAAGAAATACATAAAGTATACTTACAATTTTTATTTTTAATCCCCCCCCCCCAAAAAAAAAAAAATATATATATATATATGATTGATTATTTTGACATAGACTTATTTCAATTTCTATTTGTAAAGCACATAAATAGATTATAACCACTTCGATGAGATACAAAATTACGATGAATAATATTTAGGATTTTGTCACTTCATCTGTTGTTGGAGGGGGATCTGCTTGTTTTTTTTTTATCACTTTAATTTAAAGATTTTATAGAAAGATTAAACTTTTTATCTCTTTCTGTTTCTCCATCTTTATCCACCATCTATGAATTCAAAAAGTCATCTGAAAACTTCAAAAATTTGTGATTTGTGTGAGATTATCTGTATTTTAATTTCTAATTTCATCATCAGTTGCTGATTTTATAAATTTGTTTTATCACCAATTTTTATCACCTCGGCAGGAATACTGTCTCATGTTTAAAGAGCCTTAGTTATGTAAGGTTTTTTAAAAGAAGAACAGATTTTTCTTTTCTCTCTCTCTTTTTTTTTTTTTTTTTTTTTTGAGAAAGAGAGGAAAAATTCGCTCAGAAATAGAGAAATTTTATTTAAGAAACGTCGTTCGAGTGTTTATGCGATTAAGCGAGGTGGCATTGTAAAAAATATTTCTTTAAACGAGGAAATTTAACATTACTTCTATGGGGAAAATTTTTTTTCTATCACTTTATATTCTTATATCCGTTACCCAATTAAGTGGGAACGACTGTATTTTTGATTGGTTTAATCGGAATATTAATGTTATGTTTTTTGGCTTCATTTTAAATTTTTACAGAGGCACTTTTACAATAGGGGGATCGCGGAAGTGAAAGATTGTTTTATTTTTTGAGCGTTTGGAATATGATTAAGGGTCATTCCATGGTCACGTGTGGGACATTTACACAGGCATTTTGCAGATAGATTCTATATTAGCAAACCTAGATATTTTTTTAAAAGAAATTTGATGTGTTTTTTCTGAATTGCATATAACTCTGTATTTTTTAAGACTAATATGTTTCTGAAAAGTATCAAAATACCCTATTTAAAGTCATTTAACCAAGTGTACCGTGTGGGACGGAACTGAAATGACAAAGATCTACTTTTTGATATAAATGAAGAATTTCAGTTATTGAAATAAATTATTGCATTAAAGTATTTTTTTTTTTTTTTTTCAAAAAGTGTGCATATGTAAGTGATGTGCATTAGGTTTGATTATGTTACTAATAATATTAATTTTGTAATCATTTTTTAAAGTTTGCAATAGACTGTCACGTGTATGACATTTGTAAAAAATTGTGTGATGTCCCACATGTGACAGTAAACAAAAAAAATAATTTTTATCTTATTTTTTGTAACATTCTAGACTTTTATTAGTTAGCACTATAAAATATCTTTTTTTTTAATACAATTTAAGGCAGAATTTATCTTTTTTTTTTTTTTTTTTAAAGGAATTTTTTTATGCAGTGTGATTAAATGAAATCTTGTAGTACACAACTTCTTTTTCTCTTACCTTTTTATTGAAGCATAAAATGACAAAGTAATACACACACAGAGGGAGGGGGGAAGAGAGAAAAAAAAATACTTTGAATTTTTTCATTAAATTTAAATTGACCACAATATTGATATCTGTCGGTGCAGAATTTTATCGTATGTGATGCAGTCAGTAGAAACTGGCCACTTGTACTTCCCAGATATCTCTCTTGCTTCTTGCATAACCAATATTTGAATCTCATTAGAAATTTCAGTGTATTATTTCTACTGGATATGATTTAAAATCAAACATAAGTCTCCTTTGCAAATATTCAAATTTTCAACGTGACACTTTTCATTATTGAGGATTTTTTTGGTGTCATTTGCATTATATACTAGCAGTGGATTTTTGTTGATACTGTTGTATTCCTGGAACATTAGATGCTGTCTCCCAAGGCTTGTATGTTTTAATTTCCTTCTTTATTTGTTCTTCGGCTTTAAAAAAAAAAAAAAACCTACTTTGGTATTTTTCACAGAAATAGATGTAATTCAGCTTTTGTTGATTGAATGATGAGTCCACTCTGGGCCGTTATTTTTTACCTAACAAGACACTTCACGCGTATGATGCATTCATTTTTTAGTACTTGGATCCAGGTTTGTATTGCTTAGGTAATTTTTTCGGAATGTATTTGAGTACTCATACTTTAAGGATTTTAGTTTCAATATAAAATTTACATGTATTTTACATTTTCACTTCTCTGATGGTGTATTTTTCATAAAGACGACATTTTTAGGTCATAGGCTGAAAATTTTTGAGGAGCATATCAAATATAGGAATTTCCTCTCTAAATATAGAGAAAGCTTCTTTTAAAATCATTGTTAAATAATGCATTTGGACAACTTTCCTTTGTCCTTCTTTCCATACACAGATGCTATCTTTCATTCCTGCGATTAACCTTAAATATGAGTAATTTCAGAACACAATCTTAATATTAAATATTTATGACTCTTATCTGATATTTATCAATTTATATTAGACAAAAAGAAGAAGAAGAAAAAAAATAAAACTTAAACATCCTTCAGTGTTTTATAAAAACTTCCCATTCATGATGTCACGTGTGGGACAAAAAGCAATCTCTAAAATTTCTCATTCTAGTGAAACCTACTTGAATTCAATAAATTATTCAAAGAATAGTTATTAATTTATGTGTAAAAATAAAACATTTAAGCATAATAACATTTTGTTGAGTTTTTATTAAAAAAAAAAAAAAACATCTTTTCTGGCAGCACCTGTTTCAGCAAACAAAGCAAAGTGAAGAAAAGGATGAAGAAGAAGAGGAGAAAAGTAAACATACCGCCCAGCTGTAGTTTGTCATTTCGAGCTCTGAAGATGGCCCCATTTGGGACGCTAAGTATTTTAAATAAGGTATATTTAATATAATTTTTGAAATCAATCCTTTTTAATTTTTAAAATGTATATTTTTTTATTCTGTTTTAATAAGATAATTATAATTTTTTTTTTATGGGGGATTTTTTAGGATTTTTTTTTCTACAGAGCAGTTTTAGAAACTCCAACATTTCTAAAAATTCTTTGTTCATGTTATAATAATGTATATAATATTTGTTTTATGCTATTTATATGTTTATTGTAAGTTAGATAAAAGTGGAATTTTATATAAGGATTTTGAAAAAAACCCACCCAGTTTTTTTCAGGTCTGGCAAAATCAAGCCAAATCTGTCCATAATTCAATAATATTCTTTTTTTTGTGTATTTGATTACTGAAATTTTCATTTTTCGCTACTGGTTTCCAAATACATAATTCTCTTCTCTCATGTGATTTTTTTTTTATATTTTTATGAAGAATTGTTTTAAAACTACCAATTTTTGTGAAATAGTCGTTTTCAAATCCGAAATTTTCTTAGAATTACTGCTGCATTATAAAAATTGAGGCATAACATATTCGATTATCCCAGTGTTACAGAAAATATTCTTTTCTTTCTCCAATGGTAAGTACTTCGTCAATAAAGTTCTAAGTTTTCCGTGATTTTCTCCGAAACTTGCATGAATGTGGACTGAAATACCTTAGTAAATTTCCCATGGATAACATTCTTTGTAGGTCGGATTTTTCTGTGATTTTCTCTGAAATTCTTGTGAATACGGACTAAGACACCTTGGAAAATCTTCCACAGTGGACAGGCTTCTTTCAGTATTTCAGAAATTGTCATAACAAATTGTTGATTATATATAGATAAACTAAGTGATTGTAATAGACAGATAAATATAGTTCAACTTTCACGAGTTGGCACTTCGTCCCTCCTTCTTTTCGAAGAGTTTACTTTAAGGAAGGGGTGCACAAAGTGGAAAGAATGAATGGGTGGGGAAAAAAGAAGGTTGTCATGAAAATAACACATCAAGCCAATATTTTTTACTTTTCGGCAGCTGAAATCCGTTTTGCCTATTAAAAGAAACATGTGATAATACTTAAAAATCAGTGAAACATTAATTTAAAGAAAAAAAAAAAAAAAAAAAAACTTTTCAATCATGTCTGAAATTTCAATAGGCACTAATGCCTTATTTGCAAGTTGTGAGCAATAAATTTAAACAAGAAAGAAAATCGAGCTGTTTGCATGGATTACAAATTATTGTCCACGCATTTTATTTCGTATTTCAGGAAAAAAAGATAATTTTCTTTGAAAACATTTAAAAAATAAAAATGAGAAAAAGTTTTTACGCTGTACTCTTTTTTTTTTTTTTTTTTTTTTTTTTTTTTAAGAAAAGAAAAACATTTTTTAAAATACTGGAAAAAATAAATGGGGAATTTTATTAAAATAAATTGGGCCGTACACATAATTTACAGTATTATGTACAATAGCTCTCGGAATATTTGCATACACATCAGATACGAATATGAAAGATAATTTCTTACATTATTGTTATAATGGCTTTTAATTTCTATGTATTTTGTCTTAAAAAAGAGAGAGAGAGAGAGAAAGAAAAAGAAAGAAAAAGAAAAAAAATTAATTAAAGGAGTGCAGTTCTTTATTTAAATTTTAAATATTTTTCTTTCTTTCTTTTTTTTTTTTTTTTTTTTTTTTTTTAAGAGAAGGAAATCAAAAAGAAAGAAAGGTCGGTAGATTGATAGTTTTGTTTAATGGTGCTAGGTCCAAATTAGGACATAAGGAAAAAAAGAAAAAAAAAAAATTAAGAAGAGAAAAAAAGACTGCAAACCGAAATTTTGAAATATCGTTTAGAGAATCATAACATTCCTCATCGTATTAATAATTAGTTATAATTTAACAAATATTTTTTAATGTTATAACGTATTAGAAAGCCCAAAAGTTCGCCTAATTTGGAAATAAGTAAATAGATAATAAACAGTGTTTTCGCCAAAATGTCGCAAAACTCGAAAAGATAGCAAATCACCTCCCTTTTCACCCTCAACCGATTTCAAGGTAATAGAATCGTCGCTGCCTACGTCACGCGTGATTGACAGGGGCCAACTCGTGAAAGTCGCACTATAATATGCCATAGAACTTTGTTTATCTAAAGTAATGTGGACCGATGGAACCTCAGATAATCAAAAACTCAGGTTAAATGTACTCTATTGTAAATCGAGGGAAAATATACAGTAACGCTTAAAATGAATGGAAACACAACCAATGAAGTAAAAGAATATACCTATTACACATTTAAATGTAATCAGTTAAAAATGCAATACAATACATGCATACATGAATTAAAAAAAAAAAAAAAAAAAAAAAAAAGTACTGTGCTCTCAAAGTCGAAGTTCTTTATGCCATTTTTTAAGGGTCACACCTCAACTGGGATGTGGCACTTTTTAGATTACCTTGGTTAATCAGGGCTTGGATAACCGAGGCTCTGCTGTACATATAAATTTAAAACTTTTTATGAATTAAAAAAAAAAAAATAAATAAAACAGCATTTATGTAATTTTGTATTTGCTGGTTTTTATTGAGCTTATGTATATATGTAATAAGTACAAAACTATGAATAAAAAACATAAAATGCAAGAACTTGTAACAATATTTTCTGGTCAAAAGAAGACACGAGCTTACGCCCCCATAACAGAAAATGTGAGATTACATCACAGTTTTTTTTTTTTTTTCTTTTGCAGTCGGCAGATTATTTTCAAAACAGTATTGTGCAGAGATTCCAAATGTCCCGAATTTAGCAGGAAAGATTGAAAATCGCCATCTTTCTCCATCTATAGCATAAATATCAATGTTTATTTTAAACTTGCTTTATTAGGTTCTAGAAACTGTGAATAGATAGAATTGTTCAATATCTTTCACTGATGTAACTTTTTATGGTACTCTCTGCCCCCCCCCCCAAACAATCAGTGATCAAATGCCTTCTGAAATCTGTGATTTCTAATTGTTTTCTCCCCACATCATAAATGTCATTCTTTTTAAACTTACCTAATTAGATTCTAGAGCCTATGAAGAAGTAGAATTGTTCTATATCGCTCACTCATATAATATTTTATCCCCCCTCTCTGCTAATGATCAAATGCCCTGCAGAAGTGTTGCAATTTCTAATCTTCCTTCATCCACAGTGTAAATGTCTATAACATAGCTGCCAAGTTTTATGCCCAGGGCATAAAATTTACGGTTTTTTCACATTTTTTACGCTTTTATGCCTAGATTGCTATTTTTACTCTTTTTCTACTGATTTTCATTTCTTTTTTTTTTTTTTTTTTTTTTTTTGTTTTTGTTTAATTTGTTTAAGTATTCAATTAAATTTAATAAAAAAAGTTATAAATAAAAAAACTCATCTTAAAATAAAAGTATCTAAAAAGTACGATTTTTGCTGCTAATGCTTAGTAAACAAAGATCGCAATGTATTTGATCAATTGATTGATTCTGAGTTGATGCTTCTATAACTATCGTTGGTCCCCATTTATTGGTTGAAGCACGCTTCGTTTCAACGTCATCGCTTCAGAGGCATGGTGTGTGTTTTTCCTCCTCACCAGACATGCTCGGTTCACCTCAACCCTTGCGCATCTTACAGAAACGGAAGCATGGGAAACGTGGGTGATGTTCGTTTTGTTATTATGTCTGTGCTTACAATTGTCACACGCTTTTGAAAATTTTGATGATGGCTGAAAAGAAATCTTATCAACTGTTTAAAGATAGCTATAGAACTGAATTTCGATGTATAAGAGCATCTAGTCAGGGTGAAAAGTTTGCATATTGCATTTATTGTCAGTCCAGTTTTACAATTTCTCATAGCGGCAAATACCATACAACCAAACACATTGGAAAGAAAAAAAATGTCTATATTATGCAAAATCAGCTAATATTAGCAAAAAGAATAAAATACATTACTACTTCAAGGAAAATAATCAATTGTATTTACTATATTCTGAGAAAGTGTTTAAAAAAAAATTCTGTCAACAAATGTAGTTTTTTCATTGTATTTTAATAAATGAAGCTTTTAAATTTATTTTTCCTTTCTGTTTTTTTTTTTTTTTCTTCTTCTTTTTTTGAGTTTGTAAATGTAATAACTAATTAAATTGAAAAATAGTTATCTGAAATATTTAAAAATAATTACTGTATCTGATACTTCTAAGCAGTTTGAAAACTATTTTTAAAATAAATCTAATGTGAAATTCAGACTAATTGCATCACTGTGTGAATATATTAAATTTGTAAGTATAGTAAATAATTATGAATGATATCTAAACTTTACATTATATTACTTTTTATCAAATGTTAATGTATTTAAAAAGTAAATTAGTGATTTTTTTTTTTTTAAATACTTTTTAAAATCTTATACGCCAAAACAGAAAAAATATCCCATTTGCTTCTTTTTTTTTTTTTTTTTTTTTTGGGGGGGGGGGGGTGCAAATTTTTTTGTTCGTGCACTGTTTTACTCCTTGGAATTTTCTCAGTTTGGTAGGTATGCAATAATCTTTTTAAACTTGCTTTATGAGATTCTAGAAAATATAAAGAAGTAGAATTGTTCAATATCTTTCACTTGTTTATTTATTTTTATTATTTTTTTTTTTTTGTGTGTGTGTTTCCCACCCACTCCCAACAGTCGGCAATCACATGCCACCTGTAATACTTGCAATTTCTAATTTTTCTCCACCTGCAACATAATTGCAAAAATGTCTTTTTAAACTTACCTAATTCGATTCCAGAGCTCATAAAGAAGTAGAATTATTCAATATCACTCACTCATATAATATTTTATCCCCTCTCGGAAGAAAGTTCTGATAGGTGATAATGTTTTCACGGATGTTTAATATTTCTACAATTCTCTTTCTAATTTATAAAGTAGATTATAGTCACCTAAACAAACCTCAAAATGTCGGCGAATTATAGCATATGACTCATTTATTTGTTTCAGAGGGGGGAATGGATCGATTGGCTCATCATTACTTTCATTTTCATATTTTTCTTGCGAGGAAGATGTCAAAATTTCTTTGTCATCTTCTGTCATCTCGTTTCCATCCAATTCTTTAAATTGCACGAGCTCTGCCTAAGTGAATTTCAGCTGTCTGAAATCACCTATCCCGAAGTCTTCAAAATACCAAATTTCACTGTGCTCAAAATCATTAATTACTTTTTCATCATCCCATATTTCACATTCGATATTTTCCAGTTTTGTTTTTTTCAACAACAATAAACAATTTTTAATTACTTTTAGAAAAGGAAATCTTGTATTTTAAGTTTAAACTTATTCAAATGGAAAAACTTCGCAATATCCGATACTAATGTTTTCAGTTATTGATTGTAACCAGTCTCAGACTTTATTAAAGCATAGTAGATTCAAAGGGAGCAATGAAAGTTTGTACTAATCTATACTTTGTTACATCCGATCTTGTTTTAAGTGGGCTTTTTTTTTTTTTTTTTTTTTTTTGTATTATTTATTTATTTTGGGAAAGGGTGGGGGGGCTGTTTGATTTAAACAGTGCCGACACTGTTTAAAGAACGTTGTTTAATGACTGAAGCTTTGGATATATATAGCACTTAATTTACAATTGTGGGTAATCAAATTATTAGATTTTTTTTTTTTTTTTTTTTTTTTTTGTGACATTTTTTGATATTTTTTTAAATACTAGATTTATACATATATATATATATATTTCTTTTTCATTTCTTGTTTCATTTTCATTCCAGGTCAAATGAGAGAATATCTACTGAAAAGAGGGAAAGACATATGTGGAAGTAAGGCTGAAACAAAAAATTAAATCGATACGTGTGCCTGATAAAATTCAAGATGTATGCAATATGCTTAAATGTGTCATGAAGCTCGTAATAAATATGTTTAAAGTGTGTTTTTGACTTTTCCTTAATAAATGGAAAAAAAAAAAAGAAATCATAATAAATCTTTTTTAAATAATTTGCTTTGTCCTTTTCTGTCCTTACCCATTTTGGGTACTTACCTTGGTATTTATTTTTCAGTGAGTTCTATTCATAAATAAAGTATCTATGATTAGTATATAGTATGATATTATGTATATATATATATAGAGTTTTAAGGTAAATTTAAGAAAAAAATTGAAAGTTTTTACAGAATTTTTATTTTATAAAGGCTAAAAAAAATGTATATTAATCTGAAAATAATAATGCAGTATTACATCATATATTTTTCGCAAATTATTTGATTTAAATAACAGTACTTTTTGAATAATATATTTGAAGATTTTTATAAAGTCATTTTATTTAAATTAATAAGAACTTTCTTTTTTTAAATGAGAAAGAGCTGGTAATAATCACAAAAATTAAGATGCAATACTAGGGCTGATTGATACTAATTTAAATATCTTAAAACTTATGGCAATACTTGCAACTCATTTCTAAAATAACATCCAGGAAAGAAGCATTTCGGTTAAAACTTAAAATTGTTATAATTATTTTTAAAAATAATATAAATTATATTTAAAAAAAAAAAAAAAATGTTCAAAACTAACTAAATTTAAAATATTTTTTACTGTACCATTGTACAACACTTATTTTTAAAGTTTTTTGAAAAATAATTCAAAGAATCCTTAAGGCTGTTTTCAATGATTGAAAAAAGAAAAAAATGTAGATATCATTTTTAAACAGTAGAAAATAGAATAATGTTTGATGTTTTTAGAAATGTTTTATTTTATTTTTTTATTTTAATTATCTTCTAGTATAGCTCCGTACCATTTTAATTTGTAAACTCTTAATAATTGAGATATTATTTTTGTTGTAATAAAGAAATATATATGCAGTGGAGAGTCAAATATCTGCACAGCTCAGGACCAGATGTTGTGCATTTGGCGGATTTTGGAGCCCATAAAAAATCATTTTCAATTTGAATAATAAAATCAGAATATTAATCAAATCTATATATATAAAAGAAGACTTCCTGAGTGAGGGGGTGATCTATCAACGCCCAGACCAAACCCCTGGACCTAGAAGCATGAAATTTTGTGACAATGTTCTTTCCATGACGTAGGCATCCACTAAGAAGCGATTTTACAAAATTCGCCCCCCAAGGGGGGGAGGGGGGGAAAAACGTGATTTCACAAAATCCTTCATATCTCAAACAAAAAAAAACAGATATCCGTAAAATTTTTGCTTTAAAATATAGCTAACACAAATGTCTAAAAACCAATTTCTGGAATTTTCAAAATTCGGTCCCCAAGGGGGGCGGGGGGGGCAAAACGTGATTTCACATGCGTAAAAACGTGATTTCGCATAATCCTATATATCTCAAACAAAAAAATAGATATGCGTGAAATTTTTGCTCTAAAATATAGCTAATGCAAATATCTAAAAACCAATTTCTGGAATTTAAGAAATTCAGCCCCGAGGTGGGGCAGCAGGGGGGGGAGAGGGGGGGGGGCAAAAAATAAAAAGAGAGTTAGATCGTTCAAAATTGGTATATAGAGGTTTTCGATACCTGCAAATCGATTTCGGATATTTTCGAATTTATAAAATTATTAGGAGGTGCGGGAAAGGGGGGGGCGGGAAGGGGGGGCTATGGGGCAAAAACAAATAGAAATACAGGTAGGCCGTTCAAAATTGGTACAGTTAGGTTTTAGATGCCTGCAAGTCGAATGGGGATATTTTCGAAAGTGTAAAGTTATTAGGAGGGCCGGGAAAGGGGGAGGGGAGAGGGGGAGGGGGGCAAAAAAATAAAAATAGAGTTAGATCGTTCAAAACTGGTATATAGATGTTTTCGATACTTACAAATCGATTGCGGATACTTCCGAATTTTTAAAATTATTAGGTGGGGCGGGAAGGGGGGGGCGGTAAGGGGGGGGCTATGGTCAAAAACAAATAGAAATACAGTTAGGCCGTTCAAAATTGGTACAGTTAGGTTTTAGATGCCTGCAAGTCGAATGGGGATATTTTCGAAAGTGTAAAGTTATTAGGAGGGCCGGGAAAGGGGGAGGGGAGGGGGAGGAGGGGGGGAAAAATAAAAATAGAGTTAGATCGCTCAAAATTGGTATATAGATGTTTTCGATACTTACAAATCGATTGCGGATACTTTCGAATTTTTAAAATTATTAGGTGGGGCGGGAAGGGGGGGCGGTAAGGGGGGGGCTATGGTAAAAAACAAATAGAAATACAGTTAGGCCGTTCAAAATCGGTACAGATAGGTTTTAGAGGCCTGCAAGTCGAATGGGGATTTTTTTGAAAGTATAAAGTTATTAGGAGGGCCGAGAAGGGGGGCAGAGGGGCAAAAAAAAAAAGAAAATAGAGTTAGATCATTCAAAATTGGTACATAGAGGTTTCCAATACCTACAATTCGATTGCGGATATTTTCGAATTTTTAAAATTATTGGGAGGGCGGGAAGGGGGGGGGAGGGAGTAGAGCGGTAAAAAAATAAAAATAGAGATATATCGTTCAAAACTGGTGCATAGAGGTTTTTGATACTTACAAATCGATTGCGGATATTTCAAATTTGTAAAATTATTAGGATAGACAGGAGGGGGGGGCGAAGTGGGAAAATAATATAAATAAGAGTTAGAGCATTTTGGGAATTTTTTCCGTAGGCAGTGAGAACCCGGTGCGATATTTTTCCTACTCAGATTTTGTTTCTCTTTTTTTTCATGTGATAAAAATTAATGCAATTTTGAGAATTCATTATAGTGATTCATTTAAAAATAGGGACCAGCGAAGCGGGCGTTGCCTGCTAGTTAAACATATACAAGTGAATAATAACACAATTTCACTTGTATATTAAATTATTAGGTATATAACACTGAACATTAAATATATATATAATGAAAACAATAAATGAAAAATGAAAAAATATTAGTCAAATTTAGACAAAATCTGTTCACATGCAGTTTGTTTTAAACAACATGCACACATACATCGAGATTTTTTTTTTTTTTTTTTTTGTCTATTGTAAATAGTTATCAATTCTTATTTTGTAACTCAAATTTATTTTTCAAAGTATTTAACTGAATTCTTCCGTAAACTATGTATTTATCAGATAGCATTTTAAAAAATTAATTTATTGTTTTCCTCATTGATAATGATCATCATAATTTTCTTTGGATTAATTTAATATATTGTTGATAATTTCTTTATCAGAAACTTGATTCTTGCAGTTTTTCATATTTTTATTATTGTAATCATAAAATGCAAGCACAAAGTCTGCATTCAGGATCCTTTACAAAAATTCTGCTTTGCAGTTTTGTAACTTAAATTTCATTGTTTGTATCTGAAAAGCTGTGCAAATTTCAGACTTTGACGGATTTTAGATCAGCAGATTTCTGGCTCTCTCTGTCTATATATATATTTTCTTTCTTTTTCTTTTTTTTCTTTAAGTACGTCAAAGTTGGCAATTTAGTTGATGATTTTCATCCCTTTTTTGTGATGTGAAAGTTTACAAATTAGAGTTTTGAGAAGTATTGTATTTAGAGAAAAAATTTAAACTTATTTCCCGTTTTAGGCATTTCAGTGCAGAATTGCCACGCTACCTGGAAATCCTGGAACAGTCAGGGAATTTGAAAATTGACCATGAAAGTAAGGGAAAAGTCAAGGAATTTTAATATTTTAGCCAGAATCTGGAAAAGTCAGGGAATTTCATACAATGATTGCCAAAAAAAATTAAATTTTCCTCCAATGTAGAGTCATTTTTCTTGTTTTTTTCTTAGCTTTTGCCATTTTTAAAAAACAAGACCTCTTAGAAAGACCCCCGCATGGAGGGCAATCTGTCCTTAGGTCAAAGTAATATGTAACTTTTGTGTTTTCAAGTTTTACCATAATTATTTTGCCCTCAATGCAACCAATGCACAATATGTGGCTAGACTGGAATTTTCTTAGAACACGTCTGGAAAACCTGGAAAAGTCAGGGAATTTCATTCTCCTATTTGAGTGGTAACCCTGTCAATGGTAATGTCAGAAAAAGTCATACATTTTCATCAAAAATTAGTTCTGTCAATCTGTTGAAAATTTTACATTATTTACCACAATGTTATCCATTTAAGAACAGCTTTAAAAATGCTTCTCACCATTTCCCACCAATTTCAGAATACCTTGTTAATGAGTGGGTAAGGTAAAAGTAAGATAACTAATCTTCCATTTTAACATCCTTGTAGCATAAAATTTACTTATAGTAATATTAGCATAAAAATTGAATGGTTAACTGTTCACTAATCAAAATAAGAATTCATTTGTAGCACAACATTCTAAGAAATCACTATTAGAAGCTTTGCAGGTGCCATCTATATGAAATAAACAGAGTTAATTATTTGCATTCCATTATATGTACCATTCCTTGCAACCCTTTTTATTTTTTGAATATATATATATTTAGATAAAAATTGATTACTGATTTAACTTTCAAAAATACCCAGTTTTGTGGTATTCACACAGGCCTTAGGTAAATACCCTAAATTTGGCTAGTATAAAAATTAAAAGCAACTGCTGGTTGAAAAATAATGTTATAATAACAAAAAGTAACAGATGGTAGGAAAGTCCTGCTATAATAGCAAAAATTAAAAGCAACTGATGGTAGAAAAGTAATGCTAGAATAGCAATAAAAAAGCATCTATTGGATGTGAATTACTGCTAGAATAGCCGAAAGTGCAAGCAAGTGGTGGTCTTGATTGCTGCTAGGCCAGCAACTTATTCAAGCAACACAAATTGGATTATGTATGCTGGACAAGCAATAAAAGTAAGCCAATACACACCATGATATGCTGGTAATTCTGGTGGAACCAGCAAATATTAATGCTAGTTTTTATGCTATTTTACTTGCTGGGATACAGCATTTAATGCTAGTCCAGCAAACAAATATCAGCATGAAAAGCTGGATTATGTATGCTGGACAAGCAATAAAAGTGGGCCAAAAACACCATGACAAGCTGGTAATTCTGGTAGAACCAGCAAATATTAATGCTAGTTTTATGCTATTTTACTTGCTGGGATACAGCATCTAATGCTAGTCCAGCAAACAAATACCAGCATGAAAAGCTGGATTATGTATGCTGGACAAGCAATAAAAGTGGGCCAAAACGCACCATGACAAGCTGGTAATTCTGGTAGAACCAGCAAATATTAATGCTAGTTTTATGCTATTTTACTTGCTGGGATACAGCATCCAATGCTAGTCCACCAAACAAATAACAGCATGAAAAGCTGGATTATGTATGCTGGACAAGCAATAAAAGTGGGCCAAAACACACCATGACAAGCTGGTAATTTTAGTGGCTCTAGCAAATATTAATGCTAGTTTTATGCTATTTTACTTGCTGGGATACAGCATTTAATGCTAGTCTAGCACAGAAAAAAAGCATCTGTTGGTTGTGAATTTCTGCTAGAATAGCAAAAAGTGCAAGCAAGCAGTGGTCGTGATGGCTGCTAGACCAGCAAAATATTCAAGCTACACAAGCTGGAATATGTATGCTGGACAAGCATATAAAGTGTGCCACAACACACCATGACTTGCTGATAGTTCTTGTGGAACTAGCAAATATTTATGGTAGTTTTATGCTATTTTACTAGCTGGGATGAAGCATGTAGTGCTTGCCTAGCAAACAAATACCAGCATGAATTTCGACTTGGGTATTGCATTAAATATTTTTATACTTCATTTTATAATTTGGATTTGTGGGGTAAATTTTAATTTGCAGATATAGACTTTATATTTTTACTGCATTTATTACCTCCTCTTAATTTGCCTTAAAAAAATAAAATATATTTATTTGCAGATATTCATTCTGGGAGTGTACTGCATTATTATTATTATTTTTTTTTTTTTTTTTTTTTTATTAAAAATGACTTCATCAAATATCAATTCAAGATAATGTGCAACTTTTTATGTTGATTTATAATATTAAGAGAAAAATCCTTCATATGAAATTTACATTGAAATCTATGTGAAAAATTGTGGAAGAAAGGTTTCTACATTTCTAGTTTTTGCTTGTAAATATTTATTTATTATTACTCGTCACAGTTATAAAAGTAATAAACTGATCTGTCAAAGAGAATCTGTCAAAGTTCAATACATGCATCATCATATACACTGATTTTCAAAAGATTACATTGATCAAATTGTTATGTAGTATTTTGAATAAAATATGTATTTATTATATACAATTGTTATAAAAAAGCAGCCAATTGTTACAAAAAAGCAGTGAAATCTCTCTTCAGTTATGATATCTCTTTCAGTTTTCTATTTCAAAAGCAAATTATTCTCACTTTTGCAATTGCATAGAAAATCTTGTGAAAAATTGTATGAGAAAAATTTCCAGATATTAAATATTATTTTTGTTTTGTAAATATCTGTATTGATTATTTGTCACTGTTATATTAAGCATTGAAAGATTGAACTGATCAAATATCTGCCAAATTTAGTGTGCCTCTTAATTTATTAGCTTTCCAAAAATACTTTATAACATCACATTTAGTTTTATAAGTAGAATGTGTAATATTTGTAAATATTCATATATTATTAAATAAATAAGTAAAAAAAATTCTCTCTTGTAAAATTGCATATTGCATTTAAAATTTTGTGAAAATCTGCATGATAAAATTTACCAAATATTGAATTTTTGTTTTATTATTATCAGTATTAATTATTTGTCACTCTTACAAAAGCAGTAAATTGATCACATATCTGCCAAATTGACTGTGCATCTTCATGTATGTTGCTTTTTAAAAATATTTTATTATACACTAGCAGGCTACGCCCGCTTCGCTGGTCACTATTTTTAAATGAATCACTATAATTAATGAATTCTCAAAATTGCATTAATTTTTATCATGTGATAAAAAAAGAGAAAAAAAATTCTAATCAAGAAAAATGTCACATCGGGTCCCCACTGCCTTCGGCAGCGTGGACCCGTGCGCAATGCGTGCAAATGAATGCATATATATGAGCGCTGCGCTCGTGTATTCCTTCACCACCCTTATGATTTCTCAAAATTCCATGTTATTTCTCATAAACTTTCATTCTTAAGAAAAGGAATTAATAAAACAATCAATGCGGAAAACGATGGATGCGTGAACGATAGATTGGGGTTTCACTGTATATATATATATATATATATATATATATATCGTAAAAGTGCCTTTACTCTATTTAATTCCCCCCCCCCCCTTTCTGCTTTTCACATTTTGTTTGTTCTTAAAATACCAGATAAACAGCGATAGGCTGTATCCGAATAAGTGATAGTTTAACATTATTTATTCACCTTTGTATACCTATATAAACATTGACTTGTATTATATAAAATCGGACACTGGTTATATGAAAATGGAAACCGTAAGCTTCCTAAAATAGCATGAAATCACCTTCAGGCATCATTTTTTATTCCTAACTTTTGATCAGATTTTAAAAAATCTATTTTGTCATAATAAACATTTTATTTATGATTTACAAAATGCTAGTTTTTATCATCTTAAAAAAAATCTTACATTGTTAGTTACATGGTATTTGACTTATTTCAAAAATCAGTTTGCCAGCAGATAATTAAAAACTTTTTTCTACTGTTTGTTCTGTTTTAAGTAAGTTTTTATTTTTTGAATTATTTATTATTATTATTATTTTAAGTATAAATGCATAAAATTGTATTTATAAAATAGACAAAAATAAAATATTTTAGAAGAAAGAACCCTTATATAATAAATACTAAAATAGTAGATAAAACTAGTGCTGGACGATATCAGAAATTAAATATCGCGATATATCACCAAGTTAATATCGATATTAGTGATATATTGCGATATTTCTTTCAAGATAGGAAAAAATAGACATTTGTTATTTTTTAACAACATATGCACACGAATTTTAAAGTATACAAGTATAGAGTGTTTTCCATGTATTTTCTGGTATATTACTACCATAACTTTATCATTAAAAAAAAAAAAAATCATAAAAAGTGAATTAATATTTTGTATTTCTTATAACTTATACTATTGCTTTTTAGTATACCTCTGTATAGTTCATCCTCTATTCTTCCCATTTTAAGCTTTAATTATTTTAAAATCATATTTTAACACAGCTAATATGTGATCTGTGTTTTATTTGTATAGTATTATTTGTATAGTATAGTTCAAGTATATCAAAATTCATAATTCTACTAAAAATAAAGCTTAAGAAAATTTGTCTTAAGATGTAGGTATTAAATAAAAAGAAAAATCATTTTAAATAGTTAAGAAATGCCATTGGAATTGGATACACCTTTTTTGGTCGTAAAGAGTAATATTTTTTACTTAAAACTCTTATATGCATCCTAAATGTCAGTTACTTGTCATTTTTATTTTTGTTTCTGCTTACCAAATCATTACAATATTTTTTAAATGTATATGTGTTCAATTCACATTCATAATAGTTTCACAACAATTGAAAATTGAATTATATATATATTATATATATGTATACATTATATATATATATATATATATATATATGTATACATTGTCAGTATAAAAATTATATTATTTAAACAATATTATGTTAAAGTTTCATTTTGTTACTTAAAGTAACTCATTTTGCTTTTAAACCAATTTTATTTAACATGTACGGCTTAAAAAAAAAAAAAAAAAAAAAAAAAAAGAAAGAAAGAAAGAAGGAAAAGGAAAGAGAAAAAATAAACGCGACACAAAAAAAGTAATAAACTATCCAATATAATATATTTCTATAAAGAAACTGTCACTGTAAAATTACTGAAGATAAAACTTTATTTTACATCAGTCAGATAGCACCCTTTCTCCCTTCCCATGTTATCCAATGGGATTTTTGTCGCGTTGTTTTATAAAAATATTTTATTAAAAAATGAACTTTTTCGAATTCTGTTTTTTGAATATTACTCTTTGAACAGGTCGTCTTTTAGCTTAAATTCTGTTTATTGAATATTACTCTTTGAACAGGTCGTCTTTTAGCTTAGTGAGCAATTTTTCGAAAAAATAAATTTAAATATTTTACTTAGAGATCCACACTTAGAGTCCATAATTTACTCATTGAAATAAAATATTTAAACTAATTTTTTCGAAAAATTGTTCACCAAGTTAAAAGGCGACCCGTTCAAAGAGTAATATTCAAAAAACAGAATTCGAAAAACTTCATTTTTGAATGAGATATTTTTATAAAACGAAGCAACGAAAATCCCATCGGATAACATGGGAAAGGAGAAAGGGAGCTCAAACAGTGATGCCAGATGATCGAAAATTATTTCCCCAAACAGGTCCTAAATTTCCCCAAATCAAGGGTTTTTTTTTCGAAAAAATCCCCAACAGGTTTTCCACTGAAAAGAGGAAAAAAAACATTTTTTTTTCAAAAAAGAATATCAAGCAGATTTTTCTGATTTGAGCTCAGATTTTTCCCCAAATGAACTCAATTTTTGAAAAAAATCCCCAAATAACAATAAAGCTATTGAAAGTCTGTAGTCGTAGGGATAAATCATTACGTTGCCAACATTGACAGAAAGTTGAACTCCCCAGATTTGTCCCCAAACATTTTAGAATTCCCCAAAATTGTCCCCAGAAGCTTCAAAAATCCCCACTCTAGCATAACTGAGCCCAAAGCGAGTTAAACACATTGAACGTCGCATCTTATTGGCCAGAAGTTATCCACACTTTGAAATAAACCAATATCAATGAACCAATAGCAGGAAATGAGCTAAAACAAAAGATATTGTATACATTCGTCATAATAAGCGTTTGTTTTCATATCGCCCTGTCTGTGGTTTGGTTACTGTGGTATTTGGTATTACACCTACGATCCATAAGTGGTGATGTGGAATATTATCAAATACTAACGGTAGTATAAATTATTTCATATAATCGTTTACAGTCAGTAATAAATAAGTCAATATACTGCGGGAAAAGCAGATGGCTTTCAATAAATACTGTTTATTTTTTTATTATGCAGTGGACTTATTAAAGCAGTGATAATTTAGATGTGAGGTTTCTCATGCAGGAATAAAGGAAGGGGAAGTATATGCATTGTGTGAGTGCAGTGATCGTTTGGGGGTGGGGTTATATTTTTTTATTTTATCAGTGAGGGATGGGAGAAAAATAAGAGAATGGGTATTAGTATAAGATATTGCGCGCTCTTTTTGTTCGGCTTTCCGTTCGCTGATGGGATCGTTCGCTCGGGTTTCATTCGTGATGCGCGCTTGCGCGGAAGTACAATTCTATTAATCCGTCGTTGGCGTTTAACAGTACTTATCGGCATATCAATTGATCGCGCGGAATATCGTTAAAGGGATATATTGGCAGAGCAAACTCTTAAATATTGTTATCGGGATATTTAAAAAATATCGATACTTGGGGATATATTGATAAATAATCCAGCCCTAGATAAAACATTAGTTACATATTTGTGCAAATAAAAGTAAGACGCTTTTAAAACTGTAAGAAAAGATTGATTTTTAATTTAAAAAATAATTATGAAAAATATAAATACCCTGAAATATTATTAAAAATATATTTTAATAATCAAATTTGTTGTTTTGCAAATTATGGCCCAAAACACCTATTTTTTTTACTCTTCTAGAATTTGAAGATTAATGAAGTCTATCATGTTTGAAATGATAAAATATTTATTTTAATATTCTCATTTCATACGTCTTAAATATGCCTGAGTATATAGGAACGTATATTCTCTAAGAATTATCTAAGAATGATTCACATCTGAGAAAGACTATATAATAAAGAATGAAATTATCAATTATTATGGTTTTAATAATCCACTAAGCTGGACGTATCAAATATAACAATGAACCTAATTGTGTATACTATACACTACAAAAGTTCTGGAACATTTCATGAAAACATGCTGTTTGCCATTTAACTTAATTTTGTGTTCAAAAGGCCTATTTTCAATTTCAACATGTGAAAAATTCTTCATATATACATCAATTATTCTTTCTTCGGTACTCAGTCGAGTAGTAAAAGGCCGAGTACTCGGTACTCAGCCAAAGTGCTACTCGGTGCAGCACTAATTGTGAATATTCTAAAACTAAACAGAATTAAAAAAAAAAAAAAAAGAGGTAATTATCATAACGAATTTCTTTTTAGAATAATGTGAGGTTTGGCTGCTAGTAGCAGCAAAATTATTGAAACACACATTCATATTTTTCTTTTTCTTTAGTTTGATCGCTAATTTTTATCATGAACTTAATTTTTTTATAAACAGTATAAGACTAAGATCATGACTCGATAAATATTTACTTAACAAAATTGTATTAGGTGTACATCTTTTAAATAGAAATTATTGCTATCGCATCAATAATTTTGCTGCCGACTGTACAAGGTAATTAATAAGGTATGGCTCAGACCATGAAAGGGTTCATTTCATCAAAATTCTTTTGATTTTTACTTTTTTCGATTTCTTCTATTTTTAAGCACAGTTTGCGAACACAAAATCATATTTTTTAATAGTTGGTGGTATTGGATAATGGATGTAATCCTCTATTCAAAAAAATTAATCTGAAAGTTTGAGATTTTATTATTATTATTGTTGTTGTTATTATTTAACTTTAAATGTAACACCTTTATGAGATTTTTCAAGTACAATTCAATTTTGGATATTTTAAGCAAATAAAGAAATATTGAGTTATTTCAACTAAACCTCCAATTACAAGATATGATGTGATTCATTTTATCTATTTGATTTGCTTAAATTTTAATCAAAATATTGCTGTTTATATTTAGGCAATTAATTGTATTTCCTGTTGCTTGCATAAAAAAACATTTTTTTTTTCCACATTAGAAATTAAGTTTTAAAAAGTTATTTTAAAAAATATGTTTTTATATAAGATTTTTCTCTAAAATTTTCAACAATGCCAATTTTGTAATTAAAGCAATTTTTTTTTTATTATTATATTATTATTGAATTTTTAACGAAGATTATGACAATGTCGTAACTTTCTGAGTCACTCTCAGAATCAGAGACCATAAATAAGGTGACTTAAGAGAATTGCTGCCTGAGTTTGAAAAACATCGTCGTATCATCATTTACCAAATGAATATTTTGAAAAATAGATACACATGCTCAGCAGTATAGTAGTGCATTAATTTATCAATATATTCTTTTTTTGTTATGTTGCCAAATGCTTTATAATTATGTTCTTACAAACTTATTGAATAGACATTTAAAATTCTGATTAGCAACCATAGATCTCTTGTATTATAATAAATAACCTATTTCTCATTCAAGTTTGCTCAAAACATATATCTGGTAACTTTCAAAATGATGACTTTAATCAGAAACTTTTGTTTTTCACACTGTATATAGCATTACTATGACTAATAAAAGAAAATTTAAATATCTCATGCAAAAGATTTACTAAAAAAATTGTTTTTTTGGTTGGAAAATTTTCCAGAAAAACATGGTAGAAAATTTTCCAAAAAAGAAAATTTTCCAAAAAAGAAAATTTTCCAACCCACATCACTACACATAAAAAAGTTTTTTTTCTATCTTGTAATTATTTTTAAAATTATGTTAAATGCTGAAATTTCAATGAAATTTTTAGCAATATTAAAAGAAAAAAAAAAAAAAAAAAAAAAACTGGAGTGACTCCACTTGAAATTTTAATATAATATTAAATTTCAATGCATATAAATGCAAATTTTCATACCTTTATGGCAGTAATTTAAAAGAGATATATACTGTCCATCATCTCTTTAATTAAAAATAGAATTGCATTATGTAATTCATATTAAAATTTAGTTCAACAAGTCATGCAATACCTCTAAGTTTTAATCGTACAACATTAAAACATGCTATTGACTATAACCCAAAATGAAAGAACATAATGCATTATTTAATAGCACAGTAATTTCATTCATTGAGGTAAAATACTTACGGTATCTTTTAATTATCAATCAGTATATAATTTAATAGAACTTTTTTTTATTTTTATTAATAAGACTTTATAAAATTTTTATAACTTAAAAGGCAATAAGTGGTTCACCTTAGAATATACAAATTCCTATATTTGAATTTTTGTGTTTTGTAAAGATAATAAATATCTGTTTTTTATACTTAAATAGAAATCATTAGCACTCATAAGAAACAGATAATACACTTCTAAGAATTATTTTTAACCATGGGAGGCATATAAACTAAGCGCTTTTTTATTAGTTTTTTATTTCTCTAAATATGACTACTTCATTGTTAAAATATACCAAAAAGTGTCAAATTTAAGGTTTTTGACGTGGCAGTTTAAACTGTGGTTTAAACCGTCAAAAACCTGCCAACCCTGATATTATTTATTAAATTTAGTTTATTCCAGTTACTGCACTTCTGTCAAGCACTCTGTAGATTAGCACATCTTGGACGTGGAATTCTTGGTGAGTAGTGAGAGACAACAATGATAATAAAGTCATAATTAGTCCCAAGTATTTATTAAAATTTCTATAATGGGACACATCACAGATGAATTACATAATGAGTTTTATGATATTTACAATGCCATATGTACAAAGAATAAATTCTGGCTTATATTTCGTTCATAACTACTATACTCGCTGACACCAGCACACATCATCGTTCTACCTTCAACACCCCCGACCCACGACTCTCGAGAGCTCTTCTTGTTCCGAGAGTTGGGTTGCCATACTTATTTGTGGCGGCGCAGGTTTGCCAGATTTGGCGCACCTTACACGCCCCACCTAAACATAAAATTAGCCCACAGTGGCTGATTTTATAACTTTTTAAAAACAAAAAAAAAAAACACATATATATATATAAATGCTATTACAAAACATATACTTTCAAAATACTATATAAATGATATTGCAAAACATATACTTTCAAAATACTATATAAATGCTATTACAAAACATATACTTTCAAAATATTAACCAATACACTATATAATTTCAATTTTAATATATATAGAATATAAAAAAAATAAAATAAAAATAATGCAAGTAAACTTCTATTCCAGCCTAGACAGAGCGTCTGCACCTCTGTGCTGGACACCTGGTCTATGAGTGATGGAATGATTCCATCTTTGAAGAGCTAGAGCCCAACGGGTTAACTTGGGACTCTTAGGAGTAGTATGAGTTAAATACTTAAGTGGATTATGATCAGAAATGATCTCTACCTTAGCCCCATAAATCCACTTATCGAATTTGTTCAGTCCGAATAAAACTGCCCATGCTTCTTTTTCGATGCTTGCCAAATTTTTCTGCGTCGTATTGAATTTCTGGCTTGCGAACGCTATTGGGCGATAAGATCCATTAGCATCTTGTTGGGTTAAACAACATCCTACACCATAGTCAGATGCATCGCAATGAACTTGGAATGGCAAGTTGGCATCAGGGGTAGCCAGGCTATTTACCTCACACAATAACTCTTTTAATTTGTCAAAAGATTTTTGTTCGGCCTCACCCCAACTGACTATGTTTGATTTATTTTTCTTGGTTAGCTCCGTGAGTGGAGAAGATATTTCCGCATAATTCGGTATATAAGTGCGATAAAAACCCATCAGTCCCAAAACAGACCTGACATTCTTTTTAGTGACAGGCTTAGCTAACTTTCTAATAGCTGATATCTTATCTTCTTCAGGACCATGCCTACCTCCCCCTATCACGTGACCCAAATATTTTATTTTCCGTGAAGCAAATGAACATTTATCCAGTCTCACCGAGAAACCTAATTTATATAACTCGGTTAGAATTAACTCTAAATGGGCCAAATGTTCTTCAAAAGACCTAGAGAAAATGACCACATCATCCATGTATGCCTGTGCATAATCTGAATGAGCTTTTAAGATACGGTTCATTTCTCGTTGAAAAGTACCCGATGCCCCTGCTAGACCAAAAGGCATTGTCTTCCACTGGTACACGGCATTGTGAGTGGTAAATGCTGTTAATGGTTTACTTTCCTCATCCATTTAAATTTGCCAGTACCCCTTTAAAAGATCTAAACTGGTTAACCAGTGGGCTGATCCTGCAGTGAAAATTAACTCTTGCATATCTTTCATGGGAAAAACCGGAACTTTAGTTACCGCATTTAAAGCCCTGAAATCGATACACATTCTTACGGAAGAATCTTTTTTCGCAACGCAAACAATTGGATGAGCTATTTCAGATTCTGATGGTTCTATTAAATCTAGATCTAACAATTCTTGAACCTGACGTTCAACTTCCTTTCTATATGCCATGGGAACACTGTAACAATGGGATTTTTTCCGAATTGCATTTGGTAGTAATTCAATTTTATGAGTGCCCACCGAGGTTGGTTGAACAGGTTTAGTAAAGATATGTTTAAATTTTACGATTAAATTTCTAAGAGTTTTCCACTCAGAAGCATTTAAATGTTCAGCTTTAAGACTATCAAGAATTTCAAAGAATTTAGATTCCTTGGTAGCGGTAGGTAAAGTTTCAACATGACCGAATTCTTTTTCTTCCTCAAAAATAACATTTACAGAATTCGAACTAGCTATATAATGTTTTAATTTATTTTGATGAATATGTTTGGTCGCACCATCTGGTAATTTCACTATAAAAGAATGAGGATTGCGTTTTTCAACAATAGTTGCGGGACCCTGCCATCTGGCAAATAATTTATTTGTTGAATCGGGTATTAAAACTATCACCTGATCCCCAACTTTGAATACTTTGTTAGACAACCTCAAATTGTGGTAGTAAGCTGTTTTTTCCTGTTGTACTGCCGAAACAAGTTTGGCTTGCTCCGCAGCCTTCTCAAGTTTTAATTTTAAATCTTCTAAATATTTAGCAACAAGAGTAGTATCTAACTGTATATTATTATGTCTCCCGGTCCAAGTAGACTTTAAGATGGACAAAGGACCTTGTGGTTGTCTACCACACATTAACTGAAATGGAGACACACCCGTGGTTGAATGGGGTATTTCTCTGTACGCCCACAACACATAAGGAATTTGAAGATGCCACCCTCTACCTTCTTCCCTTATTACGTTATGTAACATGTTTTTCAGCGTTCTATTGAATCTCTCCACCAACCCGTTCGATTGGGGATATCCCGGGGTAGAGAATCTTGGACTGCTCCCTATACGTTTCTCGAACTCTTTAGTCAGTTCAGCTATGAAGTTTGTCCCGTTATCAGACGCGATAACATTCGGTATTCCGGTCCTCGAAAAAATGCTTAACAACGCCTCACAAGTTGTTTTTGCATTTAGACTAGTCAATGGTATGGCCTCGCCCCACCTAGTATGTTGGTCGACCATACACAATATATATTTGTGTCCCTTAGAACTTGTGGGATCAATCGGACCTATCAAATCTATATTCACTACCTGAAATGGTAATTCCGGTCTCGTCACCGGCGTGATTGGCGTTCGGTCATTTGTTCTAACTGCTTGAGTGAGTTGACACTCTTTACATGATCTACAATATTTTTTTACATCAGCCCTCATACCTTCCCAGAAGAATGAGTATTTGATCCTCTCTAGAGTTTTTCTAGGACCCATATGGCTGCTAAACACTGAGTTATGAGCCAGTTTCAGTACCTCCTTCCGCCTACAATCTGGAAGTACAAGTTGCCCAACGCTCTCACCGAGTATTTTGTCCCTATGAAATAAGTAACCATCTACCTCATAGTAATTACCCTTACCTTCCTTAGCATGCTTCCAAGCAACTGCTAAATCGGTACACTGCTCTTGCTCAGAGCGAAAAGTATCAGCTACCATACTTTTCTTATTTGGCTCAGTGATTGCCTCACCATCCTTAGCGTTTACTGTTCCCACTTCATTTCCACATGAAGTAATTTCCCTTTGAGATTCCTCAAAAATAAAATTGTCTTGTTCTTTTCCTGACAGTGTCCCAGATGAAACTTCCGTCGTTCCATCTAAATTTCCTGAGTCCCCCCTCAGGTCCTGAGAGTTCTGAGCCAGTGAAATTCCTTCACTCCGGGCTCCTCCCAACATGTTCAAAACATCCGGTGGAAGTAACACGTCTTCCACCAAAACATCTGCCAAAGCACACAACACTTGCTGATGCACCACATTAACCTGGCCAACAGTAGCAAGACCTAACGGAACGTAAACTAATGGACATTTCACCGCCGGACCAAAAATACCCTTCAAAAAAATTGTAGAAGCACCTTCTACCGAAATTCCCGGAACTAGTTCTTTTTTGACAACCGTAATTTCTGTTCCCGAATCCACCAATGCGTCAACTAATTTACCATCTACACTGATAGATGTCTTTTTTAGTTTGCTTAATTTATCTTCAATAGCTCGCCTAGGGATGACTTCCTCTAGTAAGTCTACCCTGGCCGATACAGTTTCTTCCTTTGAGTCTGTACACTCTGCAGAAACTTTATTAATATTAAGCCTCCTAGTATCTGACCCTTTATTTTTTGGACAATCCCGTCTGAAATGTTTGTCGGACCCACATGTGAAACACGTTGGTTTCTTAATTTCTACAAGCTTTGATTTTTCGAAATTTTTCTTGGGGAAAAAATTGTTAAAATCAGACCTTTTTTCACTAAACTGCGGTTTACCCGAATTAGAATAATACCCCCTTTTATCAAAATCCATCCCTTTAGTTCTTACTGACCCATCATAGGACTTACCCTTAGACGCATAAAATACATCACAATGCTTACCTAAATCCTTTGGCTTGAACCAATCTTCTCCTTGAAGAACTCCTATGTGGGTTGCAGTTTCTGCATCTAATGTTTGAAATATTTTATCCGATACAATGAGATGATTCAGCGACTCAAAATCACTTACCTTCCTGGCTTTGCAGTAATACAGCCACATTGAGGTTAACCTGGACGCTAATTGAGAAAAATTCTCGTCAGGATTACGTTTTGCCCTACGAAAATTTTCTAAACATAATTTTGGAGAAGCTTCATACTCTTGCAACACTAATTTTTTCAAGGATTCATAATTATTTAATTCCTTTTCTTCAATATTAGCTAACAGATTGGTTACCTTTTCCCCTAATAAGCAAAGTAAAACTTTAGGTTTAAATTCGTCGTTAACATTTTCATTTACAAACGCTTTCTCTAAACTCGAGAAAAAATAGTCCCATCCATCTGATTTACTAGGAACCTTAACTGTTAAGAGTCTAACCATCCTAACTATTTCATCTAAAGATTTTATACGCGTGGTTTGATCACTATTTTGAACCAAATTTTGATTACTCTTAGATAATTCTACTTCCAAACGAAGTTTTTCCAATTCAAATTTTTCCCTTTCTCTCTCTGTCTGTAACTTAAATTCCCGCTCTAGTTTTAACTTATTTTCATTTTCCAGTTTTTGTTCCCGTTCTATTCTTTCAGCTATGATAGCATCTAAATACTCTTTCGCTTCTTCCTCTTTATATCGCTTATTAGCTAAAATTAATTCCTTTAATTCCTATTTAGATAACTTTTCATCAATCTTTTCCCCATAATCTTGAGCCAGGCAAATTAAATCTGCCTTTTTACTTTTGATTAGAAAAGACATTTTTTTTCTATTTATCTATTTTTCTGAACTACCCTAATGCCAAATTACCTTACAATAAAATGAAAATAAAAAGCAAACTATATCCAAAATATTCAAGAAATATCAAAAGAAACATTACTCTCTTTTTATACGATGAATTATTTTTATACGAGAACAAACAAAAAAACAGATATAAAACATTTATCAGAAATAAACCAGAGCTGTTTAATTATACTCATGCCTTTGTCATCAAATAAACAAATAAAATATATATATTTATTCATTCATTCCTTTTTGTTTAAAAAAAAAAACAATAATAATAATTACTTAGGAAAGAAATAATGATGCATTAAATCTATCTCTAATTATTCAGTCACCATGAACTAGAGAAAAAAAAAAGTACTTTTAACTGTCTTCTCAAAAAACAAAATAAAATAAATAAATTTATCATTTAAGTATTTCATAACCCACAGCAATATATATCTTATTTATATATATACTGAGACAGGAAATAGATTTATTTTTCTAACCTTTACTAAGCAATAAAAAAATAAGAAAAAAAAACTCTTTTTCCAACATTGATGACCAAACAAAAAGAGAAAGAAATATCATTACGATCTACCGAAAATGACTCAAACTCAACTGGCGCCATTCAGAACAAGAACAATGCCTGTCTGGCCACCTGCCTTACTTTCGTTTTCAGGGTAAAAAGAAACAAATCTATGTGATTATTATACATTTCACATATACTGAAATATTTTTAATAGACTAAATATATTCCTTTTTCTTTACTTTTTATGAAAATAAAATATATATGTAATAACTGCACTAATTAAAAATCATTAACCCTTTATATTTCATATTAGAAATCAAATAACCATAATAAAAAAAAAATATATAACAAATATTTCACATGATTCGGTAATCAACTAAATTTAATACACTCTTTTTAAACTTGCTGATATTCCTTAACGATTAAAATTGTAATCGAAGAAAAAAAATATATAGTACTTACAGTACCTTAGTGCAAAGGTAAAAGAAATCACGACATCGATAAATTTTGTTCGGATGTCCGGAGCTGCATAAAAAGAACATTTCTAACATACAAACGTTGAATACTCTGTATACACACAATTTTTTTTTCTTCGTTGTTTTCACTTTATCCACAAATCGTAAGACTGCACCTAAAATTGTAGAACAAGAACACTTTCTAGAATACGTAGCACCACTTCTACACAAAATATTGTCGCTCCAGCATTATACGTTAGGAACACTAGAGACTTTAAGGATTTAAAAATAGCAGGTAAACTTTCGCTAGCACGTAAAGTGTTGAACACTGAAGAATTTAAGAACATGCACCAATTCCGTCATCTTATTTTGTAAACTTTCGCTAGCACGTAGGTGCTCTACATACACACAAAATACTGTTGATACAGTATTATTTATTCACGCTAGGCTCTATGTAGCCCGCCGAACGCTGTAGCATTTACAGCCTTAAAAACTGCACGTAATACTTCTATCATCTTATTTCGATGACCATATGACCATCGGCTATTGTGGCCATTCCGCTGTGACACCACAATCATTTTTTCGTCTCTCTTCACCATCCCTTACTTCTGACACCAATGTAGATTAGCACATCTTGGACGTGGAATTCTTGGTGAGTAGTGAGAGACAACAATGATAATAAAGTCATAATTAGTCCCAAGTATTTATTAAAATTTCTATAATGGGACACATCACAGATGAATTACATAATGAGTTTTATGATATTTACAATGCCATATGTACAAAGAATAAATTCTGGCTTATATTTCCTTCATAACTACTATACTCGCTGACACCAGCACACATCATCGTTCTACCTTCAACACACCCGACCCACGACTCTCGAGAGCTCTTCTTGTTCCGAGAGTTGGGTTGCCATACTTATTTGTGGCGGCGCAGGTTTGCCAGATTCGGCGCACCTTACACACTCTTTCAGTGCTCAAAATGAAATTGAAAATAAATTTTAAAACAGATTATCGTTAGCAAGCACATTTTTTAAAAACCATTTTCATATTCAGAAAATTCAAAATCGTTAAATTAGCACCCATTTTCCAAAAATTGATTTTTTAAATTTTTAGTATTTAATTTTGTGGTTAAAAAAAGCAATTTGTGTGAAAATTCGCATTTTTGAACTAAAAAAATATATACATTTTTTAAAAAACCAATATCTTCGAAAATGAGTACCAATTTAATGGTTGTGAATTTTCTGAAAGTGGAAACGGAATTTAAAAAATACATTTGGTACTGAGTAATTATGAAAATAAATCTTCCCATAACATAGGCCATAGCTGTTGCCAAGATTAGGTATTGTCCTCTCTTAAGAATAACTTCTTCACATCCCACATCATTATCACTTAAATTAGCATTAAACAATTTGTTTTTAATTAGTTAATAGATTGTGAATAGCTCCGAAGTCATGATATTGATATCAAAGTTCACATACTCATAAAAATTTATATTTAGAATGGGTATAAGAATGACCGGTCAAGAAATTTTGTAAGTATTAGAAAAGTGAAAAGACATAACTAATATTGTGTAACTTATAAACAAAGATATTTTTATGAATAGGAATGAATCAGGACTTCACTAAAAGCATGTATAAATTTAAAAGATGTATAAATTGGATTTTTTTGTATATATAATGGAAATTTTGTGATTACGATAACTCTCGACATAATACTCAAAATTGAATTGAACCAAAGTTATACAGCTAACTTATCTTACAAATATCTTTGATGAGTTCGTTAACTAAGTTGCTCTGCTGTTTGTTTTCAAGTGGCAGCTACATGAAAATTTCAAATCTACATTGAAAAAGCTTAGTTAAGCCTATAATTTGCTTGAATTTTGATGTTTACATTGACCACATAAAAGTCTCAATCAAGTATTTATTAATGAATTTTATCTGTCATTTTTAACAAAATGACCAATATTTTAAGTACGGCCATTTCAAATCAGGATACCACTTGTAAATTTATCATCAGAATAACTTTTGAAATACTGAATCAGTTCAAGTTGGACATTGAACTTATCACGCAAATATCTTGGATGAATTTTGTTCCAACATTGTTTCCAAGTTGCAGCCACTTGAAATCAGGCTGGTATATGAAAATGTGCCACCACAATAACTTTTAGAATACTAAACTGGTTCAAATCAAAGTTGGGAAGTGAACTTACAATTCAAATATCTTGGATAAGTTTGCTAGGCAACTTGCTCCACCATTTTGTTTCCAAGTGGCGGCCACTTAAAATTTTTTTTATTACAATAACTTTTCTAATACTGAATCAGTTCGAATCATATTTGCACAGTTGACATATCATTCAAGTATCTTCGATAAGTTCACTGGGCATTTCAGTCACTCTGTCCTTTTGTTTCTAAATGGTGACCACTTGAAAATTATCACAATAACTTTTGAACCGATTTGCTTAAAACTCCATATATACATAGCCCTCAATAAATCCAAGAAATTGATTAATAAAATGTAGCTGCCATTTTGAAAAAAATGGTGGTGACTTCATAAGAAAAGATAAATCAACCTAACCTTCCTATGAGCCGGAAGGACTTGTTTTAATTTTTTGATCAATAACCTCTAAAAAGTAATGATATCAGTACAAAAACCCTTAACGGGTTAAAAGTTTGTGACGCAGCTACTTCATCGCTATAAGAATTTGAAGTATGGGTCTTAAAAATAATGATATCAAATTTTAAGTGACGCTTTACTATTAGTTAAAATATACATAGATTTTCTTATTTGATCATTTGCTTTTTTCTTTTCTTTATATTTACAATGCAAACATAATATTTTTAACTTCAAGATAAGACAAATATATAAAATATACTCACTGATGATTTTCATTTGCACTTCAATTTCAAAATAACAGTTTCAAAAGGAATGATATAAAAATTCCAGTGACACCTCGGTGTCATTTTAAACGATTTGTCTTTAGATTCCATTAAAATTACCTTTGCTTTGTCTAATAAAGTATATTTATTTACAGATTGAAACAGTGCTTTTAATTTTCAAATATACTGTCAAATAATCACACTTTCACTGAGTTTGCATTATAAATTGAAATTATTTATTTCAATAAATTGATTTGTCTTTTGCGTCACGCTATCCAAAACTGCAAGTAAAATTTATGTAAATGTTACTTTGTATCATAGTATCCAACTAAGTGAAAATTTGGGCAACGAGATAGTGTGATGCAAAGAAAACATTTGTACAAATTTCACTTGCAGTTTTGGATAGCGTGACGCAAAAGACAAATCAATTTATTGAAATAAATAATTTCAATTTATAATGCAAACTCAGTGAAAGTGTGATTATTTGACAGTATATTTGAAAATTAAAAGCACTGTTTCAATCTGTAAATATACTTTATTAGACAAAGCAAAGGTAATTTTAATGGAATCTAAAGACAAATCGTTTAAAATGACACCGAGGTGTCACTGGAATTTTTATATCATTCCTTTTGAAACTGTTATTTTGAAATTGAAGTGCAAATGAAAATCATCAGTGAGTATATTTTATATATTTGTCTTATCTTGAAGTTAAAAATATTATGTTTGCATTGTAAATATAAAGAAAAGAAAAAAGCAAATGATCAAATAAGAAAATCTATATATATTTTAACTAATAGTAAAGCGTCACTTAAAATTTGATATCATTATTTTTAAGACCCATACTTCAAATTCTTATAGCGATGAAGTAGCTGCGTCACAAACTTTTAACCCGTTAAGGGTTTTTGTACTGATATTTATATATACGCATTTATATATATTTTTATTTTCCAGAATTAAAATGAAATAATGTAATTTCACGTGAATAATAATAAAAAATAGAGAGAAAAATACCTACAAAAGTTGGTGATTTTTTTTTTTTAAATCAGAAATTTGTATGTGGATAAATATTTTCATAGAGAGATATTTGGCATTAGTTTAATATTTTTATTTAATTAAGCAGTACTTTCCCTTCCTGCAGTAAAACAAAATATTTTGTTGTTATTATGTACCTTATGAGGTTCTCCCCTTAATTGTAAATGATTATAATTTGGATTTTATTAAGATTTTTTATTTTTATTTTGTAAATATCAGAAAAGACTATTTTATTTTATTATTTTATTTTATTGGTACAACTATAGTATTTCCCCTCAGCTGAATTTGGCGATTTTTCTTTGGCGCCGATTTGAACGATAACGATGTCGTTCTGGATTGTTTGCAATATAATATGGCAGCCTACATGCTAATTATTTTGGATTTATGATTTTATGATTTATAATTTAGCTTACGATTTTATCATTTATGCTATATGATTTATGATTTTTAGATTTATGATTTAGCCATAATCGCCAACGAAAAATCGCCAAATCTAGCTGAGGAGAAATACTATAGTTGTTCCATTTTATTTTATTTATTTTGTGTATGGAACAGCTTTAGTATCTGATCCCTATGGCAAAATTTGAAATTCGGCACCGAAGTAGCTCGGACGTTTCTCGCCAAGATCTTTAATTGCATAATGAAATAGTCAATTCAGTTCATCTCAAAGATGGCTTAAAATATTTAAAGTCACCAAAGGGGTCCCATACTAAAGCTGTGCTTTTTGTATTTATTTATTTATAATATTTTCTATTAAAGACTTCTGTGGTCACGAAATTTGGTGCGTAAATTCTATGCATCCGGTACTCTTTGTAACTGGATTTCACGAAATTCGAAATTCCACCCCCCCCCCTTCTCGGAGTCGGAGGGCAATAAACATGTATAAAAACATGTTTTTTCGTTTGAATTCGCTTTGAAATATCTTAGAATGGCGAATTTTGGTGTGTGGGTATTGATTAAGTGTACGCATTATGTACATTAGTGGTATTTTGCAAAACTTCGAACTCACCCGCTGAGGAAGGGGAAGTAAGAAGTGGGTAAGTTGCTGCCGAAGGGGGGTTTCAGACTCTCCACGTTGCGAGCGAGAAAACCTCTACCAATCACAGCGAGAATTTAGGTAATTAATAATGATATGGGATTTTGACAATTCATTTAACTTTAATGTCCAGCGAAGCGGGCATAGCCTGCTAGTACAAAATATTTTTAAGTCTATCAATAGTGTTGCGTACTTGGGGGTTCGTGAGTTGTGCGAGAATGAAAGGCGAAACTTACAAAAATTCAAAAATTTATTCACAGAAAGTTTCAGAAAAATACAGATCTATAAACCAAGTATCAGCTTCAATTCAACCGGTAAACACAGTTTAAACAACAGCTGTCAATAGCAAATCCACAGTACAAACTGTATAGCAATAACACATAAAGCAAGTGTCTTTCAAAGAGGCTCAAAGCAATGCAAGCATTAGCGAAAGCTGGCTGAGAACTGAACTGACTGCCTTGGCGAAAAAAACAGCCCCCTGACTTTTCGAGAAAACTCTAGAAAGTGGTCAACCAATCAACTTACAGCTTCCATATTTGGTATATCCCTAATAAGGATTTTCTCGCCAAGTTATTGGAGCTTTTTAATGCGTTTTTAAGGAAAAATTAGGCTATTTTAATGCTAAAACGACTAGAAATGCACAAAATTAGCATTTTATCAACTAACTAAGCCTCTTTGAAAGAATTTACACAAAAATAAACACAATTATTTACAATTTTGTAACAATAGGTATTTGAAAGAACACGGAGCATTTTTTTCTAAAAAAGCAGACTATACATTAAGTAATTACATTTTTAGTTATAAACGGACATAGAATGATGAAAAATTTTAAACAAATATTTCTTTATTTTGCAATAAAATGGGTGATTTTGTTTAAAAAATGAGAAAAATTTCACGTTTACGCCAAACCTCATGTACTCAATAAAAATTAATATAATTCAAAATCAATTGAAATACATAATTGAACTAAAAGTTAAGAGATATTCTTAAAATTGGTTGAAATATGGTAACTAACAGAAAAATACAGAATTTTTGAAAAAAAAAAAAAAAAAAAAAAAATCAGTATTTTCCATATATATATATATTTTTCAATCAAATTTGCAGAGGCATAAAAAAAAAAAAAAACGGCAAAACTTTCACGGCATAATAAAGTATTGCAAAAATATATAAATGTTAAGTATTATAGATTTATTTTATAATTTCAAAATTTTATATTATTGGGTTGTTCGATAAATAATGTCGTTTTTTAAAACCTTCGCTTCTAAAAACCAAGGCTTCTTCGAACGTGGAATTTTTCAACTTACCGAAAGATGGTAAAAGGTCATCCTACAAAATGGTCAATATATCATTGATTAATGTTTGTTGTTAATATAAATAAATTCACTTTGAAAAACATGAAATAAAACGACATTATTTATCGAACAACCCAATACAAACTGATAGCATAAAATTGCAATACTTTTTTTTTATAATTTAGTGGAAAACAACGAGATATATATATTAGAGTGCTGATTCAATGGATGAAGGATTAGCTTTCCGTGGTTCAAGATAAATCATGTGAATAAATCATAATAATAAATAAATAATAATAATAATAATAATCAATAAATCATAAATCTCCAATAGGTT
Source organism: Salticus scenicus (assembly GCA_963930645.1). NCBI lineage: Eukaryota > Metazoa > Arthropoda > Arachnida > Araneae > Salticidae > Salticus > Salticus scenicus. The sequence goes on from OZ005662.1 coordinate 44,300,809, forward strand.
GCTGTGTTTGGCCCTTTATCGCTATTTTGGCATTTAAAATATCAGTTCGACAATTTATCATTATTATTAGGTAACATGACAGTCCTATGACCGAAATAAATTGTTTTTAAAATAATTTTACACATATTTCACATTTTAATAAACCAATAAATACATTTTTTTTCATCCTTTCCCAACAAAGTTTAAAAGTGTTTATAAAAGAAAATTTAAACTTTTAAAGAGCTAAATTTAACTACAAATAATAATTTTTCAACTATTTTTAAGCATTTTGTCGATTAAAGTTCAACTACACGAAATACAAAAAAGAAGTAAAATCAAAATCAAAATGATTTAGAACAAAAGAATATTAAACTACATAAGTAAACAAAATCCTTGAACAATCTCCAAACCGTTGCCATAGAAATTTACTGAAAATAAGCTGTTATCAAGGAAACCGCCTAATACGCAGGTGCAAGGAGATATTTAATGTAAGAGATTTTTTTCTAAAAGAAACATTCCACATCTGCTTATTAAATCACTATCATCATATTTTTGTGCGATGTCTAAAACAGACTGTATATTTTCATCATTCAAGTTTATTGAACCTGAATATAAAAACTGTATATAGAGTTTAAAAATATGAGGATCTACATCATTAACGATAATTCTACGGTTCAGTTTTTCTGTTTCTTGTTCAAATCTTGATCTAAAATGTTCACTTCTTTGGATGACAATTAGTTGATGCACCTTGATATGTTCTTCTTTGACGATGAATGTCACATCACTTAATCTGTTAGAATTCGCCATGTTAAGAAGACTATCCTTCAACATCTTCGTGCCTGAAAAATATCAGTAAAACAGAAAATTATTTCTACATGCATGTAATTAAAAAGATTAAAATTACTTATTCTGGAAATCGAAGAAAAGTAAGTAATGGATGGAGAGGTTGTAATAAAGTTAATGGAAAATTGTAAAAGCTCCAAAAATATATACCAGATACCAGCATATACAAAAATTGGTGTTTTTGAAAATTTAAACTATATGACTACATTTATAAATTATGTTTTTTCTGCATGCATGTTTATTTGTTTCATCTGGTATAGGTCTGTAGTATTATTTCGTTCCGTAACATTTGTTGCGAAGTAATTTAAGGTGTTTGCTTACAAAATAATTTTTATTTATATTACCTTACAAAACCAGTTTTTAATTGCATTTCAATTTTATAGATGTACATGTTCAACAAATACATACATACATACATATATATATATTATATTATTATTTTTATTTTTTTTTTTTTTGGGGGGGGGGGGGAGGGAGCAATGTTTACATTTGGAAAAAATCACCTCAATATATTATGTCCTGTCTAAATACCCTAGAAATACTTTTTTAATTATTGTTAAAATGCATTACTCCCGTTTTAATTTTGTCATCGATGTTTCCTTTCTTCACGCGCGAAATGAAGACATTTTCTCCTGAATGCTAAGTTGAAACTTCATGTTAATGATGGCGTAGCGATCGCTAATAGGGGAGACTGGGTATACTTGATCCCTCAGCAAAAAATATACCAAAATCAATTAATAGAGTTTTGAAAACTGGCAACAATGTTAAAGTTATAATTGTGCATAAAAACTGGCAACACCTAATCTTTTTCAGCAATTTTGTTTCAAGTCAAGAAAGGATTGTCTGAAATGTGGCAAGGACAACTTTTTTAAAGGTCAATATTTTAATCTTTGTATTGTTGTTAAATATTACATACAACTTAAAACAATTAAGTACGTGTAATTTTAAAGTATAGACTGTCTTTAATAATTAAGCATTGTCTTGAGTAAACAACATTTGATTGTTTATTATTGAAATCATATGTTTTGTATAAATCTCATATGAGGGATTCTCGATACCTTACTTTGAGGGATACATGATCCCAGGGATCAAGTATCCCTATAACAATATTAACATAATAAAAACATGATTACTTTAGCTTATTTAGTTTTCCTATGTATTACCCAAACTTCAAATATTCAAACGCTTAACATATAATATTCTATTAAGTAATAGATATAAAATGATAACTTCAGGGAATCTGATAAATAAGAATAATATTTCGACTACATATCAGTAATGTAGTCATAAAAAAAAGATTTGGGGGATGCTAATTTTTAAATGAAATCAAAACCAAAACTAATTATCAGTACAATATATATATATATATACATACTTCATTTATATTAAAAGTTTGGTGTAGGTGGCCAAATTTTTTTGTAAAAAATAAATTTAGAAAAAAAAAAGTAATAAATTTCTGTACTTATTTTGCTTAATGATTTGTTCTATATAAAGATTTTTATTTTTACAAGAAATGTCTTTTATAATCTCTTAATTTCTAGTATATGGTATTTCTTAACAGAAATTAGTAAAAAATTTAAGATATCCCATAATCGTACCAAAGTTTTTTTTAAAAAAAAAGGTGCCACAACTTTAAACAAGTCCTTCCGGCTCATTCGGAAGCGTAGGTTAATTTCTTTTTTCTTATCATGTAGCTGACATTTTGAAACAAAATGGCGGCTACAATTTATTAATGGACTTGGTGGAAATATTGATATGGCTATGTACATATGCAGCTTTAAGATACTCTGTTTATAAATACTTTTTTATGTGAATTTGAAATTTTGAAATGGCCGGAACTAGGAAACAAGATAGCGGATCGAGTTGGCAAGCTAAACTTATCAAATGTATTTCTGAGATATGTCCGTTTTACAAATTTAGTTCGAATTAATTCAGTTTTTGACAACTTATCGTGCTGATAAATTAAATGGCCGCCGCTTGGAAACAAAATGGCAGAAGCTTGCATGAATTTTTCTTCAAGTTGCAAAGGAAACTTGCATAAATACGGGCTAGGACCCATTAGAAAGACACAAATGGAGGGCATTACCCCTATAAGCCTAGGACACTTACGGAGTCAATCGGCCTTAAATCCTACAACCATCCAGTTGCAAAGTTGCATTTAAAATAAAAATGTTATTTTGATGTTTATATTGTTATCATACCTAAAAAAGAGTTATAATTATTGCTATTTTTTAGAAATTTTATTTAGTAAACTAAAATACATAGGTAAATTGCTTATCTAATGAATAGCGTCAATAATTTCTCAGTGGGATCAAATATCTTTCACAAAAGGATCATGTATCCCTTGGTGTGGGGATACATGACCCCTTTATAAAAACAATTATTATATACATATTACTATAATTATCCGTTTACTTTCAAATAATAAAAATATAGTCTGTAAGAGGAAAAAATTACAAATGTTCATGTCCAAACAGTTTTGAAAACTGAATGTCCAGCAAAGAAAAAAATTATGAACTAAAGTGGGGATGAAGTATTCCTAGTCTCCCCTACATACGTAAAGTGACATGATTTCGATCAACTACTATTGACTGTTGAGTATAATTCTTTGCACAGCATACCAGTGTCGAACGAATCTTTCCTTATTTCTATTCGTTTCTGATTATTTTTGGTTTCATTTGCTGTCCACTTTACTGAAGTTAATTTTGTCAAGTTTAGTTATTATTATGAAGTGCTTTAAGAAAGTGTTTTAGGGGTCCTTATAATTGAAAAGGATTGTATTTAGATAGAGATATTTTGTTTTTCGGCTATGTTGGCAGAAGTACTGCAGTTGAAAAGAAAGATGTTTTTAGGACTGAGGGCCTATTAGTCTCAATCTGGGATTTTTGCGTTGTCGATTTCGATAGTTGGACATTTGTCGAAATCTAAAATTTATCGAAAATATAATTGAATAATTTGAAAGCGATGTTATAATTTGAAAAAAAAAAAAATAATAGTCCTCCGTCCTAAACTAAATTCTGCTTTTGCCAAAATTTCATCAAAATCTTTTTTTTTTAGGACTGAGGACTATTAGTCTCAATCTGGGATTTTTGCGTTGTCGTTTTCGATAGTTGGACATTTGTCGAAATCATTTTTCGATAGTTGGACATTTATCGAAATCTAAAATTTATCGAAAATATAATTGAATAAATTGAAAGCGGTGTTATAATTGGGAAGCAAAAAAAAAAAAAAACTAATAGTCTTCCGTCCTAAACTAAATTCTGCTTTTGCCAGAATTTCATCAAAATCATTTTTTTTTTTTTTTTTTTTTTTAGGACTGAGGGCCTATTAGTCTCAATCTGGGATTTTTGCGTTGTCGTTTTCGATAGTTGGACATTTGTCGAAATCATTTTTCGACAGTTGGACGTTTATCAAAATCTAAAATTTATCGAAAATATAATTGAATAATTTGAAAGCGATGTTATAATTGGGAAGCAAAAAAAAAAAAAAAAAAACTAATAGTTCTCCGTCCTAAACTAAATTGTGCTTTTGCCAGAATTTCATCAAAATCATTTTTTTTTTTTTTTTTTTTTTTAGGACTGAGGGCCTATTAGTCTCAATCTGGGATTTTTGCGTTGTCGTTTTCGATAGTTGGACATTTGTCGAAATCATTTTTCGATAGTTGGACATTTATCGAAATCTAAAATTTATCGAAAATATAATTGAATAAATTGAAAGCGGTGTTATAATTGAGAAGCAAAAAAAAAAAAAAAAAAAAAAAACTAATAGTCCTCCGTCCTAAACTAAATTCTGCTTTTGCCAGAATTTCATCAAAATCATTTTTTTTTTTTTTTTTAGGACTGAGGGCTTATTAGTCTCAATCTGGGATTTTTGCGTTGTCGTTTTCGATAGTTGGACATTTGTCGAAATCATTTTTCAGCAGTTGGACGTTTATCAAAATCTAAAATTTATCGAAAATATAATTGAATAATTTGAAAGCGATGTTATAATTGGGAAGCAAAAAAAAAAAAAAAAAAACTAATAGTTCTCCGTCCTAAACTAAATTGTGCTTTTACCAGAATTTCATCAAAATCATTTTTTTTTTTTTTTTTTTAGGACTGAGGGCCTATTAGTCTCAATCTGGGATTTTTGCGTTGTCGTTTTCGATAGTTGGACATTTGTCGAAATCATTTTTCGAGAGTTGGACATTTATCGAAATCTAAAATTTATCGAAAATATAATTGAATAAATTGAAAGCGGTGTTATAATTGAGAAGCAGAAAAAAAAAAAACTAATAGTCCTCCGTCCTAAACTAAATTCTGCTTTTGCCAGAATTTCATCAAAATCATTTTTTTTTTTTTTTTTTAGGACTGAGGGCCTATTAGTCTCAATCTGGGATTTTTGCGTTGTCGTTTTCGATAGTTGGACATTTGTCGAAATCATTTTTCACAGTTGGACGTTTATCAAAATCTAAAATTTATCGAAAATATAATTGAATAACTTGAAAGCGATGTTATAATTGGGAAGAAAAAAAAACTAATAGTCCTCGTCCTAAACTAAATTCTGCTTTTGCCATAATTTCATCAAAATATTTTTTTTTTAAGAAAAGAAAAGAAAATTTATACAGTATCGTTACAAATGATATCGAAAAAGTTTTTTTTTTTTTTTTTTTTTTTTTTTAATAATTTTGAATCAGGAAATAAAAAGTGCGCGAGGAATATGAAATAAGAACTAGTTGGCATAGGTGGACTCTGCTCAGTTCCCCATCATATTTATGTTGTCAAAAATTTCTAGTGCGAGGCATATTATAATCATGTTAAAAGAAATGAATTTGACCAAAGCTTGATACAGTGACAGAATGAAATCCTCGCCTAATAAGCTATCCACCGTTCACTTCGATATATTTATCTTATTCTAATCTATTAATTTATTTTATCGGGGTCGATTCCGTTGTTTAGTTTTCATGCTACTATTTCCAATGCAATAATCCTCAAAATTCATATTTATATGAAAAATTTACAATTTCGCTATGTTGATAAAATCGTAAATTACGAATAATTTACGAAATTTTCCTATCAGAATATTTGTATTCAATCATGTTCAAACAAATATCATGAACGTAATTTTGAAGTTGTCTAATGTATTTAGGATCCTCAAAATGGAAGTTTATGCTCAATTTTGCCTTATTCTGACATGTTAAGTAAATCGTAAATTCCAAATAACTTACGAATTTTTTAAATTGGAAAAATCATAGTCTATGATATTCGTGCCAGTATCCCAAATAATATTTCGAAAGTGGTTTGGCATCTTTACGATGAAAATATCCCTCAAGATTGACGTTTATGTGAAATTTTGCTCTATTCCGCCATGTTAAGAAATTCGTAAATTTCCAATAACTTACGAAATCTTTATATTGGAAAATTCATAGTCATTAATATTCATGCCAGTGTCCTAAATAATATTTCAAAAGTAGTCTGACATCTTTACGATGAAAATATCTCTAAAAATTGACGTTTATGTGAAATTTGTCCCTATACTGCCATGTTAAGAAATTCGTAAATTTCCAATAACTTGCGAAATTTCCAAAGTAGCATATTTATAGTTACTGATGTTCATTCCGGCATCAAAACTGATATTTTAAAACTGGTCTGACATTTTTACAGTAAAAAGTTTCCATTAAATGCACGTTTAAGTGAATTTTTGTCCTATTCTCCCATGTTAAGAAAATCGTAAATTTCTAATAACTTACGAAGTTTTTAAATTTGAATGTTGAAAATGAATAGGGTTCTTGCCAGTATCAAAAGTAATATTTTAAAACTGATCTGACCTCTCTTTTTTCGTGAGATATCGTGTTAACAGACTAACAAACTAACGGACTAACACACTAACGGACTGACACACTAACGGACTGACACACTAACAGACACCATACAGACAGACACCATAGAAATTTTGTCATTTTCGGATTCCTCACACCTGAAAACGTGTAGAAAAGTCAAAAAACCGAGGTCAAAAATTTTCACGATTACCTAAGTTCCCCATACCTATAGTATGATGGGGAACTAATAAGTAAAACAAAAGAATTTAATGATTTAAATTTTATATAAAACATGATCGCATGCTATCATAAAAAGTAGATGTAGAATTTAAAGTTTAATTTTTTTGGCAACAATTATAAATTAAAATAAATAATTTAATAAAAGTTTGGAAGTTAGAATTTATATATATATATATACATATATTTTAAACAAAATTTAGCATATTGAAGAAATATATATCCCGGGTGATTCAAAATAGATGATACAGCAATTATCTCGTAAACTAATAAAGATGTAAACATACTTCCTCTTACAAAATTGGTGCAAATTAAGATTGGATTTCAAGTATGGCATTTTTTTTTTTTTTTTTTTTTACAAGGAGCTGTATACATATTAAAATACGAAATTGAATTTTTATACGGTCCCTCCTATTATATAACTTATATTTGGAAATATATTCTCCTCTCTCTCTCTAAAAAAAAAAAAGTCATTTTTCTAAGTAAAACTCGCAGATTTATTGTAATTTGAAAATGATGACTTATGCCACTTTATTTTTTTTTTTAAGAAAAGAAAATTAATAATAATCAGTGTCGTTAAAAACGATATCGAAAAACTTTTTATTTTTATTTTGAATGGGCTCTTCCCACCATCGTCTGCTCAATCACGTGATAGAGCAAAACGAATAATCGAATTCTGAGAATAGAATTCAATTAAATATTGTTCTTAAGAACAAAAATGTTAATATTTAATATAAAATAAAATAAAAGTAATATTGTGCATTTGTAAACAGTAGTATAATTGTATTTGTAAATTTAATAATTTTTAAAAAATATTTTATGTGTTTATTTTTTAAGTCTTCTCTCTTGTTACAATGGTATTCTTAAAATATCTTAACCAGATTTTTATGAATGAAACTAGCAGTCAAAAATAATACAAGTCAAATCTATTTGACAATAACATTTGTATACTTCTTTTAAACTTCCGCGCTTTGTTGAAACTCAATTTTTTTGTCAGCTTTATCGAAGCTGCTCTCGTGCTAAATCATTTTTTAGGCTTCTATTTGATCAACCTCTTAGGTCAAGAGGTGACTATTCTTTGGACTCAACCTTCCAAATAAAACGATTCCAGCGAGACTAAAAACAGGTTTATCCCGTTCAAAACTTCTCAACGCTATAATTATTATTATTATTATTGAAAGAAAAAGAAAAGAAAATTAATAATAATCAGTATCGTTACAAGCGATATCGAAAAAGTTTTTTTTTTTAATAATTTTGTATTAGGAAATAAAAAGTGCGCGTGAAATAATAAAATAAAAATAAGTAAAAAAAAAAATGAATTTAATGATTTAATGTTTTTGTTTTTCGGGGGCTGCTCATGCATATAAAAAATGCGTATTAAAACGAGTCGAAGAAGGAAGCGAAATAAGTATTGAGTTATATTACGATAAATACAATATATAATATGAAAATTAGACCTATCGTCCAGGGTTAGTAGGCATTTTCGTTGAAAGAAATAGTTTGTTCGTTCGGTGCAACTTGCACATTAGTCCCGTGAGGTACAACTTTCACATTAGTCCCTTGAGGTACAACTTTCACATTAGTCCCTTGAGGTACAACTTGCACATTAGTCCCCTTTAAATATATATATATATATATATATATATATTTAATAAGTAACTAAAATTTCATTTTTTAAACTGTTTTATTACAAATATACGTCCTATTACAATAAAGAAAATATAAAAAAAGAAAATATTTTTTTAAATTAAGGAAAAGCCTGAAAAAAAGCCTGATAAAACCTACTAAACTTTTTTTTTTGGGGGGAAAAAAAAAAAAAAAATATTTCGAATGCTGCAACCCAGAGGATAAAATTTGTCAGGGCATATCATCTAACGTAAGGTCACTACAGCCCAATGAATTACTTATTCATAGATATTATGATGATATAGACCTGTATAAACTACTAGCATTAAATTCAAGTTAAAAATCAAATCTTTCAATCATATGTTTTTAACACTTTCCATCAAGATCGAAAATTGTTTATGACTTCGGTCTGTCTGTCTGCCCCCATTCTAACTCCCGTAAATATTTATAGAATTTCTTGAAACTGATATATGTTATTCAAGTTTACTATCGGATGTTCCCTATTGAAAATGGAGTTAATATCTCTACTGGTTTGTGTACAGGGACACCCGGAAGTATTCCAAAGCATTGTGTTTTCTCAGAAGAATTTCTATAAACTATATTTTAATACCTTTACTGTACACAAATTTTAATGAAATTGAATTACTTTATTTAAGTTCACTATTGGATGGCTCATATATAAAATGGAGTAAATACTACTACTGGTTTGTGTACAGGGTAACCCGAAAATATTCCAAAGCATTGTGTTCTACGAGAGGTATTTCTATAAATCATATTTCAATATCTTTACTGTACACAAATCTTAATGAAATTAAAATATGTTATTCATATGCACAAAAAAAATTTTTTTTATAGAAAAGAGTATGATCAACATTTGATTTACAGGGCCACTCAAAAATATTCAGTTACGTTACTATTAATAACAGTTCAGTTACTATTAATAAAATCTGTGGAAATTGCACTTTCGTTTACATTAAGCGTTTTTAACAATTTGTAACAATTTTTAAATGTGAATATAATTTCATTTTGATTATCTGTCGGTCTGTTCGTCTCTCCATCTGCCTGTTTGTCTGTCTGTCCGTGCTTTAAGTCTGGTAAATATTTATGGAATATCTTGAAATTGATATATGCTATTCAAGTTCACTATAGGATGTTCTCTATTGAAAATTGTTGTCTATTGCTCCGTATTGTTCTCTATTGGTTTGTGTACAGGGACACCCAAAAGTATTTGAAAGCACCCTGTTCTATGAGAGGTATTTCTACAAACCAAATTTTAATAACTTTACATTGCACAAAGCTTAATGAAATTTAAATATATTATTGATATGTACAAAAGAATACTTTCTATATAATGTAGTATAATAAGTATTAGTCATACAGGGTTACATAAAAATATTCAGTTACATTAAGAGCTATTAATAAAAATTCGCTGGAATTGCATTTTTGTTTACACTAAGCGTTTATAACACTTTCTAACAATTTTTAAATGTGAATATAATTTTAATTTGTTTATCTGTCTATCCGATTGTCCACCTTTCTATCTGTCTCCCGCGCTCAGCTTTCGTAAATATTTTCAGAATTTTTAAAAAGTGATATATATTACTATAGTTTGCTATGGAATATTCCCTAATAAAAATAACATAGGTCCTACAATTAATTTGCGCACAGGGACAAAAAAAAAAAAAAAAAAAAAAAAAAAAAGGGGGGGGGGGATGCATTGCGTTTTAGGACATATATTTTTTAAAATCTCATTTAAATAACTTTGTACTGTAAAAATCATAAAAAAATCGACATGCATTTTTAATATTCTAAAATAATGTTTTGCATAGGATATATGATATGATTAAAGTTCAGATTTACAGGGCTACACTAAAATATTCGGATTCATTAAAGGCTGCATTTATAATCTAACGGTTGGATTTTCTTTTCCGTTAACCCTTTTTAACACTTTTCAACAATGTCTGAGAGTGGTTTTAAATTCAATTAGTCAATCTTTATACTTTTCAGTCCTCTTGTCTGTCTGCTGTGTGATAACGTATGTAAAGAATATTGAAAGTTATACGACACAACAAGTGCGTACAGTTGGAAAGTGTTAATAATCAATGCATGATTTTTTGTTCTTGTTATAATTGAAAACGAAATTAAAGAAATAATCACTTATACTAACAAGGAACAAATACAAATTCTTTTATTTGCCGTGCAAAATAACTAAAGATAGATCTTCAAAAACATTTCTAATGAGAAATTTCTAATATCTAATATCTCTAACATTTCTAATGAGTTTCTAATGAGTTTCTAATGAGTTTTAGAGAAATTGATGAAAAAAAATTATGAAGCGTGTTATTTAATGTAAAAAGGTTATCTATACATACATACAAATTATAAATACTATTTTATTTCCACTTTGTTCATCCAAAATAGATAAGTTAAGTAAATCGTAAATTCCAAATAACTTACGAATTTTTTAAATTGGAAAAATCATAGTCTATGATATTCATGCCAGTATCCTAAATAATATTTCGAAAGTGGTTTGACAACTTTACGATGAAAATATCCCTCAAGATTGACGTTTGTGTGAAATTTTGCTCTATCTTCCATGTTAAGAAACTCGTAAATTTCCAATACCTTACGAAATTTTTATATTGGAAAATTCATAGTCATTAATATTCATGCCTGTGTCCTAAAAAATATTTCAAAAGTAGTCTGACATCTTTATGATGAAAATAGCTCTCAAAATTGACGTTTATGTGAAATTTTGCCCTATACTGCTATGTTAAGAAATTCGTAAATTTCCAATAACTTGCGAAACTTTCAAAGTAGCACATTTATAGTTACTGATGTTCATTCCGGCATCAAAACTGATATTTTAAAACTGGTCCGACATTTTTACAGTAAAAAGTTTCCATTTAATGCACGTTTAAGTCAAATTTTGTGCCATTCTCCCATGTTAAGAAAATCGTAAATTTCTCATAACTTACGAAGTTTTTTAATTCGAATATTGCAAATGAATAGGGTTTTTTCCAGTATCGAAAGTAATATTTTAAAACTGATCTGATCTCTCTGCGATCATTTTTCGCGAGATATCGTGTAAACAGACTAACAAACTAACGGACTAACACACTAACGTACTGACACACTGACAATTCCCGTTTTTCCCCTCTTTTTCTACATTCTAAAGTGGCGGTGGTTCCCGCTAACCCACCCCCGAGACACATACTAAGCGAGTCGTATTAACCCTCGACGATATATATACGAAGTTTTTTAATTCGAATATTGCAAATGAATAGGGTTTTTGCCAGTGTCGAAAGTAATATTTTAAAACTGATCTGATCTCTCTGCGATCATTTTTCGCGAGATATCGTGTAAACAGACTAACAAACTAACGGACTAACAAACTAACGTACTGACACACTGACAATTCCCGTTTTTCCCCTCTTTTTCTACATTCTAAAGTGGCGGTGGTTCCCGCTCACCCACCCCCGAGACACATACTAAGCGAGTCGTATTAACCCTCGACGATATATATACGAAGTTTTTTAATTCGAATATTGCAAATGAATAGGGTTTTTGCCAGTGTCGAAAGTAATATTTTAAAACTGATCTGATCTCTCTGCGATCATTTTTCGCGAGATATCGTGTAAACAGACTAACAAACTAACGGACTAACACACTAACGTACTGACACACTGACAATTCCCGTTTTCCCCCTCTTTTTCTACATTCTAAAGTGGCGGTGGTTCCCGCTCACCCACCCCCGAGACACATACTAAGCGAGTCGTATTAACCCTCGACGATATAAATACGAAGTTTTTTAATTCGAATATTGCAAATGAATAGGGTTTTTGCCAGTGTCGAAAGTAATATTTTAAAACTGATCTGATCTCTCTGCGATCATTTTTCGCGAGATATCGTGTAAACAGACTAACAAACTAACGGACTAACACACTAACGTACTGACACACTGACAATTCCCGTTTTTCCCCTCTTTTTCTACATTCTAAAGTGGCGGTGGTTCCCGCCCACCCACCCCCGAGACACATACTAAGCGAGTCGTATTAACCCTCGACGATATATATAACGCCCCAGCCCGCCCGTTACCGCTGTTCAATGTGTTTTTCTAGTCAATTTTGTCCTTTTATTACTTCCGGTGTGAGATTTTTTTTTTTTTTTTTTTTCTTTTAACACACTTGACATTGCGAGTTTTTTTGGTTTTCTTCCCATGCTATTACTATGGGTTTTTTTGCTTATTCCCCCTCTTTTTCTACATTCTAAAGTAGCGGTTGCTTAAAATGTTATGAAGGAAAAGGGGCAAAGAAAAAATTTGAGCAAAATCTACTAAACAGGCAGCCAGGAGGAGTCCCATCATTACCAATTTCCAGTCACTATCACTTCCTAAGAAGAGAAACCAAAGTCGGTGGTAGCCAGCTGCTAAATACCTTTCGGCCGGCATTACTTCTTCACCTTTTTATCGGCAGTGAGTAAGTAGACTGAAGTAAATCATTTTCTACCAGACAAATTGTAAAACCTCTATGATCCCGTTCCGAAGAATGCAGCTCGACTTGCCCGTTCCCGCTGTTCAGTGTCTTTTTCTAGTCAATTTTGTCCCTTTATTACTTCCGGTGTGATTTTTTTTTTTAACACATTTGACATTGTGAGTGTTTTTGCTTTTCTTCCCATGCTATTTCTATGGGGTTTTTAGCTTTTTTTCCCCTCTTTTTCCACATTCTAAAGTGGCGGTGGTTCCCGCCCACCCACGAGACACATACTAGGCGAGTCGTATTAATCTTGGACGATATATTAAGCGCCCCAGCCCGCCCGTTGCCGCTGTTCAATGTCTTTTTCTAGTCAATTTTGTCCGTTTATTACTTCCGGTGTGAATTTTTTTAATTAACACACTTGACATTGTGAGTTTTTTTGCTTTTCTTCCCATGCTATTTCTATGGGGGTTTTAGCTTTTTTCCCCCTCTTTTTCCACATTCTAAAGTGGCGGTGGTTCCCGCCGACCCACCCCCACCACCGCCGAGACACATACTAGGCGAGTCGTATTAATCCTGGACGATATATTATATATATATATATATATATATATATAAACGTTTGAACGGAGGATGGTTTTGGGTTCCAGGGGTCATTATCGGTGAAGATATGAAGAAATTTTCCAGAAGTCGTGTCACGAGAACCATTGCAAAAGGTAGATCTCCTATAAGGAATCTACTTAAAATCAAGAAGCTGAACAGCCAATCAGGTTATATATATTGGTTGGTATATCGATAAGGATGTTTTCGCCATGGTCGCCAAAATAAGTCGCCAAGGAGAAAAAAAATTCGATAAATTTGGCGCCAAATACATTATCTGCCTTATTGGAGCTTTTTAATGCCTTTTTTGAGCTATTTTAACGCTAAAACATATTAAAAATGCAATATTAACATTTTATCACCTGACTAAGTTTCTTTCATAATTTATACAAAAATAAAGTATTTACAAATTCTTAAATATATATTATATATATACACTTCACTGCTCGACATTGAAAATGCAACACCAAGAAGGAGTGGTCAGAAATTTATGCAAATTTTAGAGTAGACGCACGTCACTAAGTTATGCGAATGATGTGAAATGCGCAGCTCTCCGACGCACGTGAAGTTAGATATAAGGCAAGGACATTGCAGAATGGGCAATATTCGTGTCGTTTTTTCTGCCAGACGAATTATCGAAGAAATTTTGTTTTTGTCTCGGAGGATACGTGTAATAGGAGAGAATGCCAGGCCGCCGTCAATGAAGGCACTTCCAGCAGATAGACGATTTTACGAGGGGTATGGTGATTGGACTGAGAAGGGGGGGTTGGTCCTTACGTCAAATCGCAGCTGATACACACATAGATGCGAGCACGGTGCATCGGCTGTGCCGAACATGGTTGGAACAAGAAAATGTGGCAAGATTGAGGGATGCAGATGCAGCCAGAGTGACATCAGCACGCGTGGATCGACGCATCCGCCGACAAGCTGTGGCAGACCCGCAAGTCACGTGTACCTCGATTCTGTAGCATGTGCAAGATGCCCTGGATGTTCCCGTGTCGACCAGAACCATTTTCCGTCGATTGGTTGCACGTGGCCTGCACTCACGGCGTCTGCTAAGACAGCCATTGACCTCACAGCATAGACGCCAACGTTTGGAATGGTGCCGAATTAGAGCGACGTGGATGACAGAATGGCGAAACGTCGTGTTTTCAGATGAGTCACGCATCTGTTTATCCAGTGACAGTCGCCGCATACGTGTGTGGCGTCGACGTGGAGACAGATCTAATCCGGCAGTAATTGTGAAACGCCCCACCGCGCGACAACGTGGCATAATGATTTAGGGCGCTATTGCGTATAATTCCATGTCACCTCTAGTTCGTATTCAGGGCACTATGACGGCCCAACGATACTTGGATAATGTACTGCGGCTGGTGACAATCCCCTACCTTTAGGGACTGCCTAATGCAATTTTTCAGCAGGATAACGCCCGACCACACAGTGCCCGCAACTGCCAACATAATCTGCAAAGTATACAGATACTTTCCTGGCCACCGTACTCTCCTGACCTGTCACCAATCGAACATGTGTGGGATGTGATTGGACATAGTTTGCAGCTGCCTCACTCAGAAGACGAACTGTGGCAAATGGTTGAAAGGGAATGGAGAGCCGTCCCTCAGGACACCATCCGCACTCTTATTGACTCTATGCCTAGACATGTTTCTTTGTGCATCGCTGTCCACGGTAGTCCTACATGCTACTGAGCCGACGCCGTTCTCGCTCTATCATTTTGAAATAAAGATCACTTATTGTTCCTTCCTGTCTCTGTCTGTTTCCAAATTTCATCACATTCTGACAACTCCTTCTTGGTGTTACATTTTCAATGTCGAGCAGTATATATACACACACACACACTTGCGTTTGTATGGATTAAGCGGTCAAACAAAATCCTTACCTTTGGCTTCGAAAAAACTGTTCCTTGTCATCATTTGAGACGTAATCACAATTTGTTCCTCCGGACTTTCAACACTGCTGCTTTCAGCATATTCATCAAATCTTACTCCATTGAACGTTTCGCATCCACATACGCCGACGTCTCCCGCTTTTAAAGCAACAATGAAAGGATCTTTGACTTCTCTAAATGATTTATATTCAAATTCGATGTTCCATATACAAAAGAGTTTGGGGCCGGGAACACTTCTTAGTAGATCAATCTTCAAATTCTTATTCTCTTCTTCATTTTTATAATTTATTCTCATGTAAAAGGATTCATTCATAAAACTAAAGGTACGGCTCACAAACGACGCGTGACTTCCTAATAGTGATCTTGGTGACAAAATCCACTTGATTCCGCTAGTTTCATCATCTAATGCCTTAATTTGTCCAGTTTCAACTACTGTAGAAGCCATTCTTCTAAAGTTACCTGAAATGGGAAAATTGTATATTTGGTAAAAGTTATTTTCTGCTTATTTCTTAAACATTAATAAAATACTTGAATAGTAAAAAAACTAGTTGGCGTAGGTGGACTGTGCTCGGTTCCCCATCATATTTATGTTCTCATAAATTTCTAGTGCGAGGCATATTATAATCATGTTAAAAGAACTTAATCTGACCAAAGCTTGATACAGAGACAGAATGAAATCCCCGCCTAATAGGCTATCCACCGTTCACTTCGATATATTTACCTTATTCTAATCTATTAATTTATTTTATCAGGGTCAATTCCGTTCTTTAAATTTCATGCTACTATTTCCAATGCAATTATCCTCAAAATTCATATTTATATGAAAAATTTACAATTTCGCTATGTTGATAAATTCGTAAATTACGAATAATTTACGAAATTTTCCTATTAGAATATTTGTATTCAATCATGTTCAAACAAATATCATAAATGTAATTTTGAAATTGTCTAATGTATTTATGATCCTCAAAATGGAAATTTATGCTCAATATTGCCTTATTCTGACATGTTAAGTAAATCGTAAATTACAAATAACTTACGAATTTTTTAAATTGGAAAAATCATAGACGATGTTATTCATGCGAGTATCCAAAATAATATTTAAAAAGTGGTTTCATATCTTTACGATGAAAATATCCCTCAAGATTGACGTTTATGTAAAATTTTGCTCTATTCTGCCATGTTAAGAAATTCGTAAATTTCCAATAACTTACGAAATTTTTATATTGGAAAATTCATAGTCATTAATATTCATGCCAGTGTTCTAAATAATATTTCAAAAGTAGTCTGACATCTTTACAATGAAAATCTTTCAAAATTGACGTTTATGTGAAATTTTGCCCGATACTGCCATGTTAAGAAATTCGTAAATTTTCAATAACTTGCGAAATTTTCAAAGTAGCATATTTATAGTTATATGTTCATTCCGGCATCAAACCTCATATTATAAAACTGGTCTGACATTTTTACAGTAAAAAGTTTCCATTTAATGCACGTTTAAGTGAAATTTTGTCCTATTCTCCCATGTTAAGAAAATCGTAAATTTCTCATAACCTACGAAGTTTTTAAATTCGAATGTTGCAAATGAATAGGGTTCTTGCCAGTGTCGAAAGTAATATTATAAAACTGATCTGACCTATCTGCGATCATTTGTTCGTGCGATATCGTGTTAACAGACTAAAGGACTGACACACTAACGGACACCCTACAGACAGACACCATACAAATTTTTGTCATTTTCGGATTCCTCACACCTGAAAACGTAAAAAAAAAGTCAAAAAACCAAGGTCGAAATTTTTCACGATTACCTAAGTTCCCCATACCTATAGTATGATGGGGAACTAAAAGTATTAATCATTTTAGTTCCCCATCATACTATAGGTATGGGGAACTCAGGTAATCGTGAAAAATTTTAGTTCCCCCATCATACTATAGGTATGGGGAACTTAGGTAATCGTGAAAAATTTCGACCTCGGTTTTTCGACTTTTTTTTACACGTTTTCAGGTGTGAGGAATCCGAAAATGACAAAATTTGTATGGTGTCTGTCTGTAGAGTGTCTGTTAGTGTGTTAGTGTGTTTGTCCATTACTCTGTTAGTCTGTGTACACGATATCTCACGAACAAATTGTCGCAGAGAGGTCAGATCAGTTTTAAAATATTACTTTCGACACTGGCAAGAACCCTATTCATTTGCAACATTTGAATTAAAAAACTTCGTAAGTTATTAGAAATTTGCGAGTTTCTTAACATGGGAGAATAGGACAAAAATTCACTTAAACGTGCATTCAATGGAAACTTTTTACTGTAAAAATGTCAGACCGATTTTAAAATATCAGTTTTGATGTCGGAATGAACATCGGTAACTATAAATATGCTACTTTGAAAATTTCACAAGTTATTGGAAATTTACGAATTTCTTAACATGGCAGTATAGGGCAAAATTTCACATAAACGTCAATTTTTAGAGATATTTTCATCGTAAAGATGTCAGACTACTTTTGAAATATTATTTAGGACACTGGCATGAATATTCATGACTATGAATTCTCCAATATAAAAATTTCTTAAGTTATTGGAAATTTACGAATTTCTTAACACGGCAGAATAGAGCAAAATTTCACATAAACGTCAATCTTGAGGGATGTTTTCACCGTAAAGATGTCAAATCATTTTCGAAATATTATTTAGGATACTGACATGAATATTATAGACTACGATTTTTCCAATTTAAAAAATTCGTAAGTTATTTGGAATTTACGATTTACTTAACATGTCAGAATAAGGCAAAATTGAGCATAAACTTCCATTTTGAAGATCATAAATACATTAGACAACTGCAAAATTACATTTATGATATTTCTTTGAACATTACCGAATACAAATATTCTAATAGGAAATTCTTGTAAATTATTCGTAATTTACGATTTTATCAACATAGCGAAATTGTAAATTTTTCATATAAATATGAATTTTGAGGATTATTGCAATGGAAATAGTAGCATGATAACTAATCGACAAAATTGATCCTGATAAAATAAATTAATAGATTAGAATAAGATAAATACATCGAAGTGAACGGTGGATTGCCTATTAAGCGGGGATTTCATTCTGTCACTGTATCAAGTTTTGGTCAAATTTATTTCTTTTTACATGATTATAATATGTCTCGTACTAGAAATTTAAAAATATGATGGGGAACTGAGCAGAGTCCACCTATGCCATCTAGTTTAATTCTTAAAACATGGATACATTTTTTGTAAACTATCTACGATTTTTGAGGCCTACAAATTGAATGAGGATATTTTCGAAAGTGTGAAATTGGGGGGGGGGGGGGGGAGGGTTAAAAAAAAATAGAAATTGCGTTAGACCGTTCAAAATTGGTATGTATAGATTTTTTTTTTTTGGGGGGGGGGGGGGGGCTACAAGTTGAATGAGGATATTTTCGAAAGTGTAAAATTATTAGGAGGAGCGGGAAGGGGGGGAGGCGAACGGAGAAAAATCTAGAAATTGTGTTAGACCATTCAAAATTGGTATATAGGTTTTAGGGGCCTACAGGTAGAATGAGAATATTTTCGAAAGTGTAAAATTATTATGAGGGGCAAAAAAGTGGGGAGGGCAAAATCAGCATCAGAGAAAGCGGCCAAATTAGAACTTTTACAATTTAAATTTAATTTTAAATTTTTGGTACCCGAAACGTAACCAAGTAACTTAAGCAAACCGTTACAGCGGATTAAACCCGGAGAATTTTGAAACTGGCTAAAAATATTCACAGCATATGCAATATCTGGTTTTGTCCTACTGGCTAAAAACGAAAGGCAACCCAAGGTATTCCTATATGGTAACCCAGCGACTTCTTCCATTTCAGCCTGATTGCTTGGACAATCCCTATTTTGAATATTTTAATCCTTTTATAATAGGTAAAGAAGTATATGGTATTTTAAATGAATTAAACCTTTTATAGACTTCATCTATGTACAATGACTGATAAATTTGAACGGCATCATTATCATAGCTAAACTCAACACCCTATAATTTCTTCGTTTTACCCAACATTTTAAGATCAAATTTTCCCCTCAAAAGTTTAATTATGGAATCGATTTGTTTTGCCCTTTTCGCCCCTTCTTTCCACCCCTTTTAATTTTACACTTTCGAAATTATCCTCATTATATTTTTAGACCCCAAAAGTCTACATGTTCCAATTTTGTAACTCGGTTTGTACAGTTCGCCCCCTTCGCCTCCGCAGTCTTGCTACATCATACCAGTTCTTAAAGGTATTCTTACAGTGATTCTTAAAGGGTGTGCAAGGACCCACCAGTGGTGCCCCATGGTATCCAAAAGAAGTACGTGTATAGATATAATAACTAGTATATTGTAGCCACCACAAAACTTTCTTCTATGTTTTCTATACAAATTTACTCATTGCAAATAATTTAATAAAATTATTATTTATTAAAATTAATTTTATTGATGAATGCGGACGATTTTTTTCTCATGCAAGTATAATACTAAGTGTCCAAAGAAATTCGATTTTAGATTCTGCTAACGATACCTTATTTTTTTTTTTTTCTTTTCTTGTTAAAAATGGGGAAAAAATGATATCTTTGTTTTAAATAGCGACAGACCAATAATTCAACTATACGTTTAAAATGTATTAACGAGTTCTTTTCAAAGATATCCATATTTACATTTTGTTCTCTTCAGGGGTGGATGAGTTACTTCCCACAAACGGAAAAACGTTGCCCTCATGTGTCCAAAAAATTTTTCTTAGTTGATTATTTCTATTATAAATGACGCTCTTTAATTTGACAATGATTCTTTAAAAACAATTGTAATAGTACACATTTATAGAAAATTTTGTCCTGTACCGCCATGTTAAAAATGTAGAAAAAGCGCGATCGAAACGCCACCTTTTGGACGGTTTGCACTAAAAGCTGATAGGCACTAACTTATGTCAAGGTGCAATTACGTATCAATTTGTATGAAATTCTGTGCAGAATTTCATACAGAATAGGAAAGAAAGTAGTTTAGAGTTTTTTAATTTCTCTATTGTACACATACATTTTATTTAAGCCTTTAGATTTACGCATCGTTGGAAAGCTAAAATGTCAAAGATTAATTATAAAAAAAATTATTTGCGAGAAACCATTCTGAAGGGGAGAATTTTTTGTTTGAATTCTTACAAAAATAAGTGATTTCTTATGGAAGAATCGCCCTCAACTCCATGTCACGGTGCTCACCGCAAAGGATGAAGGTTTCAGATTACACCCTCATGTTGAAGACATTCTCTATAATGGGAATGTTAAATATGGGAATGTTAAAAATTTAAAAAATCCGTTTTCGGAAAGCAAAAATCAGTTTAATGATGTTAAGAGTTTGGTTGTCAGGGACGATTGGTAAAGCATCCCCTTAAAATTAAAAACTGAGCAAAATAATAACTCACGCTAACACATTGATTGATTTAATGTAATGATTGGAAGGTAATAAATAAAGTTAGGTCGTGATTCCCCCCCCCTCCCTCCAAAAATGCTCTGTGTTCGTCACTAGCTGTATTCAATATTTGAAATTTTTAAATAAAATAAGTATTTTGCCAAAAAAATATATATATATATTTATTCTGTCGAAAAATTACTCTATGGAAGTCAGTCAAAATCTTACTAATAGGACTTATGAAATAAAAGTTTTGGGTTCGTTCGTTCATATTATGGGAGGTTTAATTTAATTCTTTTTTTCCCTATGTGTGTGTTTTCTCCGAATAACGGCATAAATTTTTTTTTATTGAAATAGAATATCAAAAACTACATTATAATATAATTATATATAGTGTTTCAGAAGTCTGGAAACACCTTTGAAAGGAAAACAATTTTGCTCAAATTAGCATCAGATTTGTTGGTGTCATAGATAGGTCCCTAGGGGCCACACACGACACAAACACTTTTTTTTTTATTTTAGAAATTATACTTTTTCTTCATACTTAACAAATACAAATATGACAACAGTATAATATCGTGGAAAACTGGGCACGAAAAAATTACTGTAACAAGGAAAAGGGTAGCTTACTGGATAGGGCATTTAAGTCTTCAATAGTATTAGGTCAGCGGAATTTATATTTCTTCTTATGAAAGGACTGGCTTAGAGTCTCCTGCGTGGTTCGAGTAAACTTGACTCGCATTCGACCCGACCTGCAAAATGATTTTTGACCTTCAACCCGAACTGAATCTGCAGCTTCTGACCCGCTATATTGTTAAAATTGTTTTATATAATAAACTGAATAAAAGTTCTTTTAAACAAACTACAATTATATTATTGAAGAAACCTTTCAGAAAATTAAATATGGCATAAAAATATTACATAAATGCATTTATCTAATTATAAACAAACTTTTAGCTGTATTAAAACATATATTTAAAAATTCCACTGTTCCAAGTATTTTGACAGTAAAATAAAGAGGCAAATATAGGTCGAAAAAAAACTAGCATGTTTTCGTATTTTCTAGCGTATTTTTTCCTTGAAGAAAAGACAAAGTCGACAGATAAAAAGAAAAAGAAAAAGAAAAATAAGAGAAAAAGAAAAAAGTTTTTGTTTTAACTTTTTACAGTTTTTAATCAAAATTTGAAGAAAAATTTTAAATACTAATTTAAGAAAAGAAAAATCACTGTGATATGAAACACTCACTCTAATTTTCCACAACTCTAATTTTTTACAATATTTCTGAAAAGTTCAATTAAAAACGGTAATACGGCAGTATAATTTTATTTCTGTGTACCCCATGCCATCTCTCTATATGTAGCCGTCACAATATTTTTTTTAACTAGACAATAATCGATATTTAAGCAAAGTTTCCTATAAATATTAAACGATGAAATGTTGAAGAGATTTTTTCTAACTGCCTTTGGAAGGAGGGGGGGGGGGATAAATATATGTGGTAAAATACAGTAACTTTTAAATTAGGAATATTACTTTTTTTTTTTCGCTAAAATGCTAAAGTAATTTTTTTGCCAGGTTAAACCCTGTTTGTATTGCCAGGTTAAACCCTGTTGCGCTACATACCTTTATAATACAAAAAGTTTTTATCAATATTTCAATATAACAGAAACTATTTTTCTTTCTTTCAATTTCTCAAAAAATTTATTAAAAAAAATAAATAAATAAATAAAGTTTTCGAAAATTAAAATTTTAATTATTGAAATATTGATACAAAAGTTTGTGGAGTAAAAGGGAGAGATTACATACTCTACTCGCTTATTTCTAGACTTTTTTACTCCTTTATTATTAAATAAAACTCCACTCAACCATACCGAACCCCTCAGTACGCACAATATCGATAGACTTTGATATACAGCCGGTAGCAAAATTATTCGAGCGCTAACAATAATTCATATGTAAAAAAAAGTACACTTACAGTCGGCAGCAAAATTATTCGAGCGCTATCAATAATTCTTATAAATAATTTAAAAAAAAAAAAAAAAAAAAAATGCACTTAATACTGCTTTGTTAAATAAATCCTTGTCGAGTCATTTTCTTAGTCAGTGTAAGAACATGATTCGACAAGGATTTATTTAACAAAACAGTATTAAGTTTACTTTTTATTTATTTATTTATTGATAACATATACATCAGATTTGTATGCTTGACTCTCGAAGCCCACTTGTAAATCTTCGCCAGATAAAGACAGATAGCACATGACAGAATTACAGTACGAAGAATTGAAAAGACACCCAGGGCCAGAACGGGAATCGAACCCGCTCTCCTACGCTCGAAGGCGATTAGCAGTGTGTTGATATAACCAATCGGCCACGGAGGGCCCTACTTTTTATATAGGAATTATTGTTAGCGCTCGAATAATTTTGCTGCGAACTGTAATACTGTTTTGTTAAATAAATCCTTGTCGAATCATGTTCTTACAAGGGAACTCTTTCAAGTGATAAACACCGATTTCCTTCAAAAAATTACAGAATATAGTTTACGTTGCACTTAATTCACTGGTAAAAAAATTAGCTGCTGAATCGCAACAGGAAAGCCACAAAAAATTATTAAAAAATACGTTTTGAACGCCAAATATGAAAAAAGTCATCGCCAAATCACATTAACCTTTCTTCAATGATGCCAAAGAACTTGAGTATAGGATGGTAGTATTTTCTATCGCTCTAGGGGTTACTGAAGGAAGGAAGCCATCCCCTCCGTGGAGAATCAAAATTAAGATGTCACGTCTCTGGAACATCCCTATATCCCTAAGTGTGAATATAAGGCCGTCTTTAATTCCCCACTGCGTAGCTATAGTGCGACGTTAAAACCCACTCAACACTAAGATATTTTCTGAAATCTAGAAATTTCTATTTAGAAAAAGTGAGGTTATGTTTTATGTTAGATCCAACATTTTCAATTATTTTATGTAATGTTTCAATATTGCATTTATTTAAAATAATGCAATTTCAATTTCAAAGTTACTTTTACATTACTCCAGCTTATATATAATCTGAAGTAATTTAATTTCTGAAGCACTCGGCATGTGCATTTATATAAATTTGCAGACGATTTAAAAACTAATCTGATTTATAGATTGGTTGGCTGGGTTTTACGTTGCACTAGTACTGCGGAATGGGCAATTGGCGACCAATATGAATTACAATATTTGATTGAACATTTGATTGTTAGAATAGTTGATTGAAATTAATACTCAAATAAATAAATAAAAATTAAAATATTTATGATATTTGAGGTTGAGTAGGTTTTAAATTTTAATTCGCATTACAGATATGCAATAGCGACAGTCTAGGATACATTCCTAGAGATGGTCCGTAGACGTGCTATTACAACTTTGATCCTTTACGGAGGGGATTATTTAAAATTGGAAAAACACGTGCATAACCTTTATGGCTTCTTACATTTCTGGTAATTTATTTTGTAACACGGAGTAAAAAGACAGGAGAAGGTAACGCTGAAATTTTGTGATGTTGTTTTCCAATGTTTACAGATGGCGCCAGCGTTCAATCCTTCTTTCTCTCCAGCTTCCGCAATGTTATTCAATGGGGAAATGTCTCGTTTTAATTATTTCTTTAAAAATAATATCAAGCTAAAAAAATTTCGATTGAAAGCAAATTTCATTAAATAGAGTATTCTAACCAACATGTTTTTTCTAAGAGCAATTTTATACTAATTTTACTTTGAAAGAAAGCTTTTAAAAAATGACGATTCTTATGAAACGAAGCTAGCTAAAACAGACAATTGGGAGGAAGGAGAATGGATGAAATTTTGTAAAGAAAAAAAAATACACTTACTTTAGGTGCAGAAAACACGAACTCGGACTTTATTTTTGTCCTAGGGCTTTTTTTTGTTTTTCTTATCACTATCATAGCCTGTTTTACAACTAGGAACGAAACATTTATTTGAAACATCTGAATTATGCAGTTTTAAGAACTTACAAAGAAATTAAATTGCTTAAAAGAAAAAAATTTAAATGTACTCTAGCAAAATTCTGTTGAAAACAACAGTATATCCGCCCCGAGGTAGGGAGGAATGACAAGTGGCGCCCTCAATATTTACCAAAAATTTAGATCACAGTTTCGTAGCTTTCTCCCATTGGACCTTCAACTCCTATTAATATTACTCCGTGTTTTGTAAAAATATGCATTAGAATTTCATAAGGTTGGTTGGGTTTTACGTCGCTCTAGTGCTGCGCAGTGATTTTCTTCGTAGATAATTTTCTTAGAATTATTAACTGCGAAATCTTGTTGTTTTAAAAATAATTGTTATGCTGAATGCAGACCCTCCGTGTCCGAGTGAGTATGTTACCCTCGCTAATCGCCTTCACGTGTAAAATAATGGGTTCGATTCCACAGCTGACCCAGGGTGTTTTTTTTTTTAATTTTTTGTATTTTAATCCGGTTATGAGAGGCATACTATTGTAACAATCGCAGCTATCTTAGATCACAAGTCGGATCGTACAGTCGGCAGCAAAAGTATCCGAACACTAGCAATAATCCCCGTCAGAAAAGAGCATTCTTAATACTGCTTTGTTAAATGAATCCTTGTTGAATCATGTTCTTAGACTGACTAAGAACATGATTCGACAAGGATTTATTTAACAAAGCAGTATTAAGTGCACTTTTTTTTAGACAGGAATTATTGCCAGTGCTCGGTTACTTTTGTTGCCGAGTGTACGATCCGACTTGTGATCTAAGATAGCTGCGATTGTTACAATAGTATACCTCCCTTTGTTATATCTGTCCTCATCTCGACGAAATTTACAGGAGGGGGATGTCGAGTCAAACATAAAAATCGGATGTATACATTAAAAATAAATAACATACGCAGAATGCAACCATTTATCACCTGCCGATGAAATGTTCCAGACCCTCCTCAGGAGTGCATCGCAAACCGTCGCCAATTGCCCACAGTGCAGTACTAGTGCGACGTTAAACCCAACCAACGAACAGGACGAAATTTAGGGTAGAATCATAGATCGTCTCCAATTGCTCATTGCGTAGCTCTAATGAGATATTGGATCCACACAACTCATAATCTGTGGAGTTGCTTGTTCGTCGAAGGTTCGTACTGCCCAATAAAATAATCAGACTAAGGGGTACATACAAATGAAACACTTCCGGTTGCAAAGCCGTTTGCAAGTGTTCCAAATGTATGACTACAGTCGGCAGCAAAAGTATCCGACCACTAGCAAAAATTCCTATATAAAAAAGCACACTTAACACTGTTTTGTTAAATAAATCCTTGTCGAATTATGTTCTTAGACTGACTAAGAACAGGATTCGACAAGGATTTATTTAACAAAACTGCATCCTAAGTGTACTTTTTTTACATAGGAATTTTTGCTAATGCTCGGATACTTTTACTGCCTACTGAATTTGCAAAAAATTTGCAAAATTTACGTCATCGGAGTTGCAAGCGTTCCGTTTGTATGTGACCCTTATAAGAAAAATGTGTTCGGATACGAAATGCTTTCATTTTAGTTAAAAACAGCTTTGTGTTTTAATATATAAATGTTTTGTTTTATTTAAATTTATATGAAAGTTTGATCATATATTTTTTTAATGTCGTTATTAAAAACTTGAGGTAAATGTTAAATATAAAATTAAAATAATACGTCAATCTTAATACAAATATCGTTTGTGGTGAATAGTTTAGAATGTCAGTTTAGGCAAGAATTTAAAATTTACGATTGAGAGTAATACGTTACAGCTTCCTTTGACTTTTTATCTTGTCGAAACAAGATATTGGTCTGTGAAGAGATATGAGGTTTTCGCGTGGAAAGAAAATATAATGACGCCAAAGCCACCTCCAAGCTCGCCAAATTTTGTCGCCAAGTCAAAAATTTCGTCGTCAACTATCAACTTTTGTCGCCAAATCACAAATTTCATTGCTAAGTCGCAAGTTTTGTCACCAAAATCTCGCCAAATCTTACAATTTACTAAATTCATAATAATTAACACTGAAATTCAGCGGTGCCAAATGGTCAAATGTTAACTGATGTTAATGTTAATGTTCCAGCTTATGTGAACCAAAACAGTTTCACTTTACAATTTTTACTCATCTGACAATAAGAATCACAAAAACATAACACAAAACTTTCAATAATTCAATAAAAATTACAATGAAATAACTATCCAAAAACCGTTACCACTTATCTGTATTTAACTTGACCATAGCAACGCCAGGCTTACCAGAACTAGTAAGATCAAAAGTGCATTTTCACGTTTCTATTAGTTTTTCTTTTAAAAGAAAGATATTGAACAACATATGGATTTTAAATAAAAAATATAATTTTGATTAAACTTGGAAGGGGGAGGAGGGGGTGTAGCCCAATAGCCCCCTCCGGGATTCACCATTGCTGGGATTGTATATCTTTAAGGCTTTTATTTGTTGAATGATTATGAGCTTGAATTTTAAAAAAATTGAAACATTTACAAACCAATAAATTTAGCCTAAAATTTTAAGTAGAATGAATAAAACCCCTTTGTAGTTGAAAATTAAATTTCTTGAAAACAGAATAGCGACGTAAATGATACAATGTGTGGGAACAAAGCCATTGGCTAGGTATTAATGCATATGTAAAATTTCTTTACAATTGTAACATTAACGTAAAGGAATCTACCTTTGCCTTTAAGATTGCCGAAAAGGGATTTTTTGTATATTTATACATTTTGAGGCTTCCTGATTACCGTAGTCAAGTTTTTTAACGTTTGATCTTCGTCTGTGTCTCTTAGAGTAACTTAAAAACGAATAATTTTAGGAGATCCAAATGTCGTATTTTGAAGTTAATATAAGTTTGTTGCCGGAAAAGTTTGATCAAGATTGATAAGTTTCAATGAATGTTGCGTGTGAAAATTGTCTGTATAATTTTAAGTAAACTTTAAATTTTATTAACAGAATTAAATTCTATATAAATGTAGGTGCATAGCCCCTCTCACACAGAACTAATTATCATATAAAACTCTTCCGAAGCCTAATTTGAATTGTTTTACATAGGTTTACATAATAGTACTCACTATCTTACCCCTTAATCTCCAACCTGTATTTATAGTATTAAATTTCAGGGTAAGAGAAAGTCGTGTGAGTGACACACCAGATTGTTTTAATTTATTATATATATTGAAAATAAAATGGCAATACAGTAGAAGAAAAAATTTATTATATTAAATTTTAAATTTAAAAACTTATTTATAACAGTTTATGCATAATTTTTATTGTATAAGAACTTTTTATTTTTCACTTTTAAATATTATTCCTTTAAAATATATATATATATATTTTCTTTCTCTGTCTTTTCTTTTTTCATTCATTCATTCATTCATTCATTCTTTTTTTTTTTTTTTTTTTTTTTTTTAATTTATAGTATTTATCGGAAAAAATCGTAGCATATCATAGAAACCATTAAACTGACTTTTTATGAATTTAATTCCTTTTAAAAGAAAGTATACTTTTTATTTCATTTATTATATTGCTCGGAATGATATGATACTATAGTGGAAATAGACGGAACTATAAAATACACGGTTCAAAAACTAAAATATTTAATAGATGTTGAGATACAGTCACCTTTAAAATCGTAGTTTTTCTTTTTTCTTTTTTTAAATAATAGCAGATCTACCTGTCGTCGATAAATATCCAAAATGAAATATCCTGGAAAGATATTTCTGCAGGCAGTGGAAACCCGGACCCGCTGTAGTGCGGGTAGAGAAAAAAAAGGCCGTAGGCAGCAGGTACCCGAAGCGAGGTTGAGCGATTTCAATATATATTTTTTAATTTTTATTTATCATGGGATGAAAAAAATGAATACCAATCCAACTCTTTTGAAAATTCATTTAAATATAGTGAGCAGCGAAGCGGGCGGAGCCTGAAAGTTTAATATAAAAAGGAGAAATAACGTACATATAAAATAAGAGACTAAAATTTTAATGCCTGTTTTCGCCTTAATTTAACACCTACAGTGCAATTATAGTAGATCTATATTTCATTTCTTAAAAATAAATAAATAAATAGCATTATAGATGTTTATGTATTCTCTCTGTCTCTGTCTCTCTTAATACTTCCTAACAAGTTTGAAAAGTGTTAATGACTTCGGTTTGTCTCTCTTTGTCCGCGTTCTAACTTTCAAAAATATTCATGAAATTTCTTGAACTGACATATATTATTTTATTTTACTATTGGATATTTCTTATTTAAAATGGTGTGAATACCTCTACTGGTTTGTCTATAGGGACACCTAAAACATTCCAAAGCATTGTGTTCTATGAGGGGTATTTCTAAAAATCATATAATAATAATTTTACTTCTCACAAATTTTAATGAAACTGAAATATGTTATTCAAGTTTACCATCGGATGTTCCTTAAAAGAAAAAAAAAAAAAAAAAAAATGGAGTACATACCACCGCTGATTTGTATACAAGAATTCCCGAAAGTATTCCAAAGCATTCCGTTCCATGAAAGGCATTTCTATACACCAAATTTTAATAACTTGATTTTTCACATATCGTAGTAAAATTGAAGTGTATTATTCATATGTACACAAAAATATTTTCTATAGAGTATAGTATGATCCGTATTAGATTTGTAGGGCCACACAAAAATATTCAGTTACATTATGGGCTATTATTGGAAAGTGACTGGAATTGCAATTCCGATAAACATTAAGCGTGCTTAACCCTTTCTAACAATTCTTAAGTGTGAATATGATTGCAATTTGTATATCTATCTGACTGTCCATCTGTCCGTTCCGATATTCTATAAATATTTTGGAAAATTTTAAATAACGATACTCTGTTCACTATGGAATGTTCCCTATTTAATATGGTGTTAATAGGGCCTATACATAGGTATGTGTACAAAAACATCCCGCTCGCCCCCCCCCCCCTTCAAAAAAAAAAAAAAAATGTATTGCGTTTTAAAACAGATTTTTATAAACCCCATTTAAATAACTTACTACCGTAAAAATCATAAAGAAATCAACATTTAATGCTAGTAATACTAAAGTAATGCTTTGTATACAATATGGTATGGTTAACCTCGAGATTGTCAGGGCTGCATAAAAATGTTCAGATCTATTAAAGATGGCAGTTAAAATCTGAAGACTGCATTTTCATTCGTGTTAAGCACTTTAAACCTTTTCAACAATATTTAAGAGTTACTATGAATTCAGTCTTAATATGTATGCCTTTTAGTCCTGTCTGTCTTGAAAGGAAACAAACAAACAAAAAAAAAAAAAAAAGATTACTGCGTATATTTATACGCAGTTAAATTCAGTTTCTACATTTTTCATTTATTAGTCTTTTACGTTTTATATATCTATTTTGTACAGGTATAGTTAAAATTCTTTCCTATTGATTATAATACAAAATTGTTTGGTTTATACGATTCGAATATCGACTATAAATCTTTTTTTTCTCTCTTTTCTAGTATTAGCAAACTTTCTGCTTAAGTCCTTATTTCTTATTTCTTCAGATATTAATTATCTTAAATTTTGTGAGAAATTTCATGATTATGTTTATTATTATTATTCTTTTTACGTCGCTCTAAGGAGAAAAAAAGCAAAAACTTTATTCGTAATGCTAAATTTAATACCCATAGAAAATCAGTGATTCAGATATTTGCTTATTAAAGTTATTTTGCAATTAATGCCTATCTTTAATGTTTAATATTTATTAATAATATATTTTTATTCGTGTTCAAGTTAAGCAATCATAATTAGTACTTTTATTTTAAAATTTATTTACTATCTTTAATATAAATAAATAAATTAAATAATTAATTAAAATAAACATAAACACGAATATTTTGATTTTAAGTCTTTTTAAATATCGTTTTATGTCATTTCCTTGAAAAATGTATATGGTCTCAAACTAGAAATAACTCGTGTCTTTTATCCTTCTCTTATCTGTTGTCCTTTTTCTAAGAACGCACTACGCACCTGAAAATCATGTTTAAGGGGTTTTCTGTAGTTTTAAAAGAAGAAAATAAAGGGACAATTTCTTCTCCGTTAAAAAATCTTTTATCTCTTTACAGAGGAGGGCAAAAAAACTATTAATCTTCATCGATCACTTGAGCTTGTGAAATTTGGGAATACACGGAAAATTGAGGGTGGGGAGCAGATTGAAAGAAAATAATTGTTTTACACCACTTTCTTACCCATTTTAAAGAAACCTTGTATAATTACATACAATTTATAAAAAACAAAATGCAATAAGTATTACACATAATTACGGAGCTAACGGGGTAGAGGAAAATAAAATGCTTTTTTTGTATCAAACATTTTACAGATTTTAATTATATATTCTATGGCTATCACTTACACTTTATGAAAATAACAATAAGCATTATATATACCAAGGAGAGAGGATCAGGAGGGAAGTGGATGGAGATAAAATATTTTTTAAAGCAAACTATTATCGATTTAAATGAAAATTTGTATAAATACCAATTACTGCTTGAGAAAAATTTTAGTGAGTTTTCTTACACATATCTTGGAAGGGGGGGGGAGGCAGAGGGGAAACCTAATTGATTTTATAACACCATATTAACTATTTATGTGAAAATTTGTATAGATAGCATTTTATTTTAATTAAAATTACAGTGAGTGACATGTAGTGGAGGGGGACAGGAGGCCTGAGGGCAGATGAAAATCATTTTTTTTTTTAACCATCTTCTTATTGATTTTTTGTTAATATTTTGTGTAAATATCACTTACTGTTACTAAAAAAATTACAGTGAGGATTACATATGACTGGAGAAGGGGGGGGGTGAAAGAGGAGGAAAGACAATAGATGTTTTATACAACTGTTCTTTTAATTGTAATAAAATTTATTACATATATCACTTAATGTTTAGGAAATTTTATGCTGATTATTATATATCTTGAGGCAGCTATGGGTGGAAGACAGAAGAGAAAAATAATTATCATAATGTTATCAATTCTAATTAAAATTTGAACAACTATCCCCTATTTAATGAAAAAAAAAAAACTGTAAGTGTTATATATACCTAGATTGGAAGAGGGGCAGAGAGAAAGAAAATAATTGTTTTTAAATTACACCGCTTCACATTTATAGGAAATTTTATATGAATATCACTTCTTGTTTATGAAAAATTAAAGAGGTCTGCGTATCACACAGGAATTCCGGAAAAAGGGCACTTTTTCAATTCGCAAATCGAAAAATAATAAATATCAAATAATAAATTTAAAAACTGACTTACAGATTTTATTTTTAGAAATTTAAATTGATTTGGTACAACATTCATTTAGTTCATACTTGGTGAAGAAGGAAGGACTAGGAGGAGATTGAAAGAAAACAATTGTTTTTTTTTAATCACCTTCTTACTGATTTTAATGAAACATTGTATAATCACGTACAATTTGTAAAAAAATTACAGTAAGTGCCAGACATATTTGGGGGTGGGGGGTTAAAACGGGGTTGCAAAGGAAAATAAAATGATTTTTTATATCACCATTTTACCAATTTTAATGATATATTCTACAACCATCACTTACTTTTTATGAAGATCACAATGAGTGTGACAACAATGAGAATGACAACTACCTGGGGATCAAGGGAGGCGCAGATGGAAATAAAATATTTTCTTCTTTAAAGAACCCTATTATTGATTAAAAAAAAAAAAAAGTGTATATACAACTTACTGTTTAAGGAAAATTAGAGCTGGTATTACACGTATCTGGATGGTTTGCTGGAGGAGGGGGGGGGGGGCAGAGTGAAGAAAATGGTTGTTTTTATATCATCATGCAACCTATTTATATGGGACTTTGTACGACTACCACTTACATTTTATTAAAATCATAGTGAAAGTTACCTATAATTGATAACGGGGAGGCTATTGCGTGCACGGTGTATTTCAACTGCTTTCGCAGGTGCCAGAAAATGTACAACTTGCTCGACATCTCAACCCTCACCTGAACTGCGCTTCTTGGGACGGGAAGGGATAATTGTCTTTGCGAAAAGGAGGTAAAGCTTCCAAAATATTAATCAAAAACAGTTATAATTTATAATTTCGTGTAAATATTATTCACATTATTCCAGGGTTGCTTTAACCTATCATTAAATTAAAAACGAATCAATACTTTCTTCTGACGTTCTCGGAGTCTCTATATACAGCAGACTGCTAGAAATCCATACATTACAATAAATGTAAACAATGAAATTTACAGTAAAGATTCCCAGGAAAAAAATCAAGATAGTATTTAATTCAATGGTGATATTTTAGATACTAAATATCATAAGAAAAGGAAAGGCGATTTTAATTCAAATCTAGGTCTCATTTAGTTTGAAAAAATAAACAAACAAATAAATAAACAAATAAAAATAACGAATATTTAATGACCGAAAAAAAAAAAAAGTTTTATTTTTATTTCTAAATAATAATATTTTATTTTAAATGCACTAGTCAATTATACCCGATGTCATATATATATATATATATATATATATATATATATATATATATATATATATATATATATATATATATAGAGAGAGAGAGAGAGAGAGAGAGAGAGGTAACTTAAATTTATATATATTTATACATGCACAATATAAAACTTCCTGCATTTATTTATCTTTATTTATTTATTTATTTAATTTTAATATTATGCATATTTTACATAATTATTTATATCACTATCATATTTAAACTTTTATAGCATAAAAATTCTAATTCAGAAATGTAAATGTAAAGGAAAAAAAAACTAAAATCTACAAAATTTAAAAATTAGTACAGTTTTTAGTCCTGAGGAGTGAGGATTTTTGGGAGTTAGGAGATTATTTATCTATAAAGGGAGACAGAGATGGAAAAAATAGGTAGATAGACAGATAGATAAATTGTAATAATCTGCTTTTATACAAATGCAAGGCAAGAGAAAGTGGTGTGAAAGCCAGACCATGTTATTTATTTATTCAAATTAAACGATTTGTAAAATTTATACACATAAATTTATTGGACTGAATACTATTTTAGGGGTGAGTTATATTATAAAGCAATAATTGAACGACTACATTTTCCCATATTTTTCACGCAATTTTTGAATCAAAATATTTCACTATTTCAGTATTAGAACATTTTATAAAATATTTTTTTTTAAATTATAAATCAAGAAAAAATAAATAAATAAAATCTTTTTTAAAGTAAACTATTTTGTTTGCCATTATTTACACAGTGAATATTTATTTTATTTATTTATTTATTTTCAATTTTTAGAATCAGATATTATCCTTTAATATCTATTAATGACTGTTTGCTATGATACATTTAATTATATTTCATTTATTAACATAAAATACCATATATTTTATAATGACATTTTTTAATACTTTGATTTCCTATTAATATATATATATATATATATATATATATATATATATAATATTTTGCTTTTAGAACCTATTCATAAAAACGGCTAAATAAACTGACTACATCCATACTCTAAAATAAGGGCATTTTTTAGAATACTTTTTAAATAAACAACGTCCTTCTCGCAGCAGTAAATAATCAGTCACTCACACTCTAACATAGAATAAAATAAGAGCTAAATTAATAGTCAAGCATATATATATATATATATATATATATATATATATATATATATATATATATTGAAAACTTTTTCAAACATTACATTATATGAAACCAAGTATCATACGAATAACTATAAAAAATGAATGAAGTTGGCGAAACGAAAAAAATAAGCAACTTGATATCGAAGCATACACATTCATTACTTTTCATGGGAATTGAATGAATATTATATGTAAATAGGTGATATTTCTGTCATGCTGTATGCAAACTGCTAAAAATTTACAGCAGGCAATGCCCGATGTCACCTAAAAGACTTGAAAAATATTTCATTTAATATGTGGAAAAAAACAAGATAGAAACAAACTTATAACAAACTTAAAAAAAAAAAAAAAAAAAAAAAAAAAAAAAAACAGGAAAGAATTAAACATATTAAACTTCAAACACCAATTATTTCCTAATAAATTTATGAAACGGAAAAAACCATGAGAGAAATAAACTTATTAAACATAAAACACCATCCCTTCATAATAAATCAAACCTAAGGAAATTTAATAAAACTAAATTTCGAACAAAAATGTCTATAAGGTTTTCTTTCTATGATCAACAGTTTAGAAATAATAGGGATATGAAATATCATATTTTCTTGAAAAATGCTTTTTTGCAATAGCAAAATCAATTAAACTCTGTAATTAAAAGTGTTCTGGTCAAATAATTTCAACTTAAGCAATAATTAGGTACGAAGGACTTATGTCAGGCTAATATAGCAATATTACTTTTAATGTTGTTAATAAATTGAGGCAAGTAGGGGTAAATGGCGTATTGAGTACCAATTCAGATAGCGAAAATCAAGATTCAGAAACCGGAAATATATATATGTATGTATATATATATATATATATATATATATATATATATATATATATATATATATATATATATATATATATATATATATATATATATCGTGCAGCTCTGAAAATGGGCACAGTCATGTGTCCTGAACAACGCACTAAAAGTCCCCGCCAGCAGACGGCGGGCAGTAGACAAGGGGAGCATAAAAACGGGGGAACTTTTTAGTTTTTATTAACTATTTTGAAAACTATAGACTTTAAAAAATATATACAGTTATAAAACTAATCTGCGTGCATTTTCTTTCCCTTCCATGGAAGAATTTTTCAAGAAATATAAATATTAATTTATAAATTATCGACATCGTCAGGTTAATAAAAATTTCAAAAAGTGATTTTATATTGCAAACTCCATTAATATTACATGTTCATATATATATATATATATATACACAGTCGAACCTCGTTAACGTGATCACTGTTAACGTGAATTACTATTAACATTAACTGTTTTCACAATCCCAATCAAAATGAAGATTACTTTAGTCATATGAAGGTTTGTTACTGATAGAATGAAATACTGATAACATGAACAGATTTTTTATCCCCTTGAGATTCACATTGAGGGTCTATTGTATGTATATTATATGTATTTAAAAAAAAAAAAAAAAAAAAAAAAAAAAAAGAAAAGAAAAGAAAAAAAAATATTTTTGGAAACATTCGAGTTTTAACCTCTCTATAATAATTTTGCCAGCACCTTTCATTTACTTACCTTTTCTAAAATCATTTAAATTTTTCCTTTTCTTTAGCCTACTTTTGAGAGAAAAGTAAATTTATGTCAACTTACAATCTTGAAATCAAGATATCATAAAATTCAAATACTATTTTGATAAATATGTCATCCACATTTCAAGCTGATATATTGAACTATTTAAGAATTATGCACAAAAGGAGGAATATCTATATCTATATATATATATATATAGCATGTAACATGCATGAGATTTACAAGCTAATAAAATGAGGAGGGATTGATTTAGATGTTTGGGAAGCCTTTGATCACTTATAGCCATGAAGACCTTGCTCTGATTTAAGAAAAATAAACATAAAATATATATTTAAAAATACCTCTTAAAATAACGTGCAAATATGCCTTCATTTAGAAATCTAAATAGTATGGCGGAATTCAATTTAGAAATCTTAAAACCTAACTAAAAAATATGCAAATAAAAGCTTTCCTTGATGTTTTCTCTTTTAATTGACTCAGCTTAAAATTAATGCTCGTCATTCTTAGGGAAAAATTTTAAAACGATTTATGCAAGGAAAATTTTCAAATGATTATATATATATATATTAAAGATTTTTAAAGAAATCTTTCAAAACATGTCTAAGATTTTTTTGGGGGGACACTGGTCTGGTGTTCAAAGGCACGTGCCCCAAATACTCTGTTGTAAATCAGTTCCTAGCAATGAAATTTACGGATATATTGACATAATACATTAGACACAATCTATTACAATTAGAATAAAAAAATATGAAATATGTAATAAGTATTATAATTTTTACAGAGTATTTTTAACTGTACCAACATAAGGTTGAAGACATAATTTTTGCATAATTTATAACTTAAATTTTACGGTTGCGTAATGCAAGGAAATAGCATAAAAATTAAAAAGCTATCTTCGATAAAATTAGTTGAAATTTAAGTGCTCTGCAAAAGAAACAAAATAATACGATGTTTTACCCATACCATTTTTAACAACATTATAATGTAAAGTGATTTAAACTTAAAGGTATGGGCAAAAACATTTTATTGTTTTGAATCTTTTCAAGATGCCTTTAAATTCACATAATTTTAATAATGGTATTTTTTTTTAATTTTTGCTATATTTTCTGGAGATTTATTAACCGACTTCAAAAAAAGAAGGAAGGTTCTCAATTCAAACCGTATGTTTTTTTTATGTTTGTTAGCTCATAACTTCTGAACGGATGCTCCGATTTTGATAATTTTTGTTTTGTTGAAAAGATCTTGGTCTGCAATAGGTCCCATTGTAATATCTTTACGATCTAAAGAAAATACAGGGTGCCCAAAAAAATCAGTCCCAACTCTCTTAACTGCTAAACGGCTGCAGCTATAGTGATAAAAATGGTATGTGAGTATAGTAAATTGGCCCTGCAGTACAAGGTTAAACCGCTTGCTGCGCCACCTGGTGGAAAACACTGGAGTTAGTGTTCCTATCTCGAAACGGTTCTAGAGAAAAAAAGTGAATTAGAAAGTTGAAGATTATCATCGATTTAGTACAAAAAGATAGTTTAGACATTCATGCTAGCGTTCCTATCTCGGAAACGGTTCAAGACCGGGGAAAAAAGTGAATTATAAAATTGCAGAGCATCATCGATTTAGTACGAAAAGATAGTTTTGACATTGATGCTAAAAGTACAAGGCTAAAAACGTGCCTTTTTTTGTCCGCAATTTCTTACACTATACACACTTGAGCTACATTGCTCACGTTGTAGCGTAGCTGGTGAGACATACGCTATATAGTTCAAAATACGGTTACTTGATAATTTTTGCTTTGTTGTAGAGATCTTGGTCTGAAGTAGGTCCCATTATAACATCTTTACAGTCTAAAGAAAATAAAGCGCCATCTGGTGAAAAACAGCAGCATTAGTGCTCCTATCTCAAAAACGGTTCAAGATGGGAGAAAAGTTAATTACGAAGTTGTAGAGTATCATCGATTTACTACGAAAAGACAGTTTTTAGACATTATTGCTAAAAACAGAACGCTTAAAACGTGCAGTTGTTTGTTCGCAATTTCCTACACTGTGCACATTTGAACTACGTTGCACGCTTTACAGCGTAGCGGATGACACGTATACTCTGTGGTTCAAAGTACTGTTACTGTAAAAGGTCACATCGATTAGCGCAAAGTCGTTTTCAACCAACTTCAGAAAGGAGGGTGTTCTTAATTCTTGCTATGTGTTGTTGTTGGTGTTTGTAAACTTATAACTTCGTAAAAAATACTCTAATTAACCGACTTCAAAAGGGAAAAGGTTCTCAATTCAAAGCCTATGATTTTTTGTTTTTGTTTTTGTTTGTTAGTTCATAACTTCTAAACGGATGATCCGATTTTGAAACTTTTTGTTTTATTGTAAAGGTGTTGGTCTGAAATAGGTCCCATTGTAAGATCTTTACGATCAAAAGAAAATACAGGGTGCCCAAAAAAGTCATTCCCGACTCTTTTCACTGCTGAAGAGCTGCAGCTACAGTCATAAAAGTGGTATGTAGGTACAGTAAAGTGGACATGTGCTACACGATTCAACCGCCTAAAGCGCCACCTGGTGGAAAAGAGTGGAGTTGGCGATCTTATCTCGGAAACGTTTCAAGACAGGGGAAAAAAGTGAATTATAAAATTGCAGAGCATCACCGATGTAGTACTGAAAGATAGTTTAGACATTAATGCTAAAAACAGAACGCTTAAAACAAGCATTTGTTTGTTCACAATTTCCTATTTTGTGCACATTTGAAAAACATTGCATATGTTGTAGCGTAGCGGGTGACATTTATGCTATGTAAAATTCAAAGTATGGTTATTGTAAACGGTCACATCGATTAACGCATAGGCTTTTTAAACCGACACGTATTCACTGTAAAGTTCAATATATATGCCTAACAGAATTTTCGGTTACGAATACAGCGTATCCTTTCTTTACATTTCTAAAGACTTTTTAATTTAACGTATGTTCGTTCAATAGATAGCTTTTTGGTCATATCCGATAAAGACAAGAAAAGTCACACAATTTAAAAATACAGCATTTGAAAAAAATCAACTTAAAAATAACTTGACTAGAATAAAACTGGCACAACTGTCTCTCGAGTGGATAACTTTCTAGATGGAGATGTAACTTTTTTGTTCACATTGGGTACATTTAATGTATTTTTCAGTGACATAAACCATTTTTTGAGTAATGTCACTTTTCTTGGCAGTTGTGATTTGTGAATCTTCCGTCGATTCTGATGCTCTGCTATATAAATAAGTTTTCACTGAAAAGAGAAAAATAAAATCTTTTTGTAAAAAAATAGAACCGACTCCAAAAAGGAACTACTATTCAAACAACTAAAAATGAAAGAAATTTGGCAGAAAATGGAACTGTAGATTGCGCCTAAAAGTATAAAATAATTTCCTTCGCCAAACAACCTATAACACTACAATTAATCATAACTTTTGAAGTCGGCGCAAAATTAAATAAAAATTGATACCTTTATACAATGCAAAAATCAAATCCTATTCAAAATATACGTCTCCCATTGTTACCTTCAAAACGCAGCCGAAAACTACTTTCATTCAAGAAAACAAATAAGATTTCGTAAGCAGCAAAAGTTGGCGAAGATGCTGGTATCTGACGTTCTTGGTGAACGAAAAACCGCAAAATTATCTGGTAAAAATATTTAATTTCTTTGGGATATCATGATTAATTTAATAAGGTATATCAAGAGGGTAATCAAGAATATGAAACAACACATCGTACAATATATATTATGAAAATATACATCTTGCGTGTATATTTTAGCCTTACGTTTTTATCGCCAAAATCAAAAGCCATCAAGGATGATCTAACTTCGTAGAAACATAAATACCGCAAAGTGAAGAATGTTCACTGTTCTATGTAGATGCTACTAATGGACCAATTGTATACAGTGATAAAATAATAAAGGAAACATGAAAATGGATCATTCGAGACAACAGCATTTGTTGCTACCAATCTAAAGACAAACCTTTAAAAACTAATTTAATTTTGTTTAATTTTGCGCCGACTTCAAAAGTTATGATTAATTGTAGTGTTATAGGTTGTTTGGCGAAGGAAATTATTTTATACTTTTAGGCGCAATCTACAGTTCCATTTTCTGCCAAATTTCTTTCATTTTTAGTTGTTTGAATAGTAGTTCCTTTTTGGAGTCGGTTCTATTTTTTTACAAAAAGATTTTATTTGAAAGTAACTTCACACATCTGGCTAGTAGATTACAAAAAATAATATAAAATAAAATAAATAGATAAATAAAAAATAAATAAATAAATATAATAATAATATTTGCGCATGCGGGTTTAATTTATTAAAAATTCTCGTAAGGTCCTTGTTTCCAATGTTACGCAGAGTTCACTGTTTTCATGTGTATATGCATAGTCCTCGTTTTTATTATGTGTATACAGAGTCCACGGTTTACATGTGTGTACACATAGCGCTCGTTTCCACTGTGTGTATACAGAGTCCACAGTTTGTGTGTGTGTACGTATGGTCCTCGTTTCCACTGTGTGTAAACAGAGTCCACGTTTTGGATGTATATGTGCATGGTCCTCGTTTCCACTGTGTGTATACAGAGTCCACAGTTTGTATGTGTGTACACATGGTCCTCGTTTCCACCGTGAGTATACAGAGTCCACGGTTTGAATGTGTGTACACATGGTCCTCGTTTATACTATGTGTATGCAGGGTCATCAGTATGTCGGTGTGTATGCATCACCCTTGTATCTCTTGTGTGTGTACAAAATCTGCAGTACTTAAGTGTCTAGACATTGTGTCTGATTCGCAAACCAAATTAAATTTTCATCTATTTCAATCAGCATGTACGACGTGCACAGTGCTAACAAGGAAACATATATACT